>OX381706.1:73294239-73637239 GCA_947462335.1 Harmothoe impar
TTTTTGATAGTTGAAAAAAACCCTGCATCTATTCTCGTCAGATCATTTAATACATGTATAACCATTCTATAGCTTTCATAAGGAATATCGTCAAACGGTTGTGATCGTATTCAATGAAGAAGTAATGAACAACTTGAACTTGAAAGGAGATATAATTATGTCTATATTTTTTGAGTATGAGATGATGTAAATACACCATTCTCGTTTATTTTATCCTGGTGTACAAAAAGAACTTATACAGCTCGAAAATAGAAATGCTTCAAAATTACAATTTGTCTATTATGACTATTTTAGTCTTACCTTCTCTCCCTTGCGGAGGTCCCAGATGACGACATGTTCGCAGGCGGCTACAGCACACAGCTTGCCCCTGTTACCGTCTATGTCGAGGTACACAGTGTTAGCCCGTGTACTGCCCACCACACCAAACGTACCCGCAGGTGCATAACGCAGATACTGCTTGGTGAGACCCATTGTGTTCTAAACCTGCAAAATATATATGCATACATGCAAAATATAGGTCTACTATAAAAATATCCTTTTCATGCTGTTGGTTATACATGGGAATATCGCAGGATTATTAAAGTATTTTTGAAGGAGCCCCCCCCCCCCCCCACCCACACAACAGAATTACAGACATAATTGCATCACTACTCACTACTCACTAGTCTAAAAAGCTCTTTTTAAATAAATACCGGTAATACACTGGTAGTTGGATTAATGGATATACCTAGGCCGATGTGTTATGTTTAAGGGAGTGTTCATTTATTTAGTTACAGGGGGGGGGGGGGGCGAGGGGGTGTTGGGTTGGGGGGGGGGGGCCTAAAAAGGGGGAGGGGCGCAAAAAATGCTGACCCCTCTTGAGGGCTAGGGGGCGTTAAACGTGTTACTATAGTTCAAAGGGGGGCGAAAATGTTTTGGCGCCTTCCGTGTGGGGCCGCAACATATTCCATGCGCGCTCGAGGGCGGGGGGGGGGGGCGTAAAAAATGTCCGTGACTTCATGTGAAATCTCACCACCCCTCCCTGTAATTAATAAATGAACACTCCCTAATTTCAACATGAGTGTGAATACGCTTTTATATTCATGATATCAACAATGACAATGTGTACTGTACTCTATACTTCTGGAAATTTAATAGTTCAGTCTCATGAGTCTGTGAGTGTGTCAGTCACTCAGTCAGTGTCAGTGTGTCCCGGGACTGTGCTGTGCCACTGTGAGTGTCTGTGACTGTTTCTTCATCCCTACGATTTATAAATGATTTATTTTATATCTAAAGTAAACCTGGCCTAGCCTTTTTGATAAGAGCTGTGATACTTAGCGATGACAGCCAAAAATTAAGATCATAACAGATCTTTACAAGGTGTGTATAAAAAGAAAGGCATTGAGTATAGCATTTCAGAGAACTTTAAATCAAGTTCATAGGCCTTCTAGAAGCGATTCTATGTCACTTTATATATCGATATTGCAAAATACGGAGAAGGTGCCGCGATGACCAACGAGTAGAGAACGTGTCAGGGAGTGCTGTCGCAATTTTTCATATAATTCTGTTGGTAAGACTTAGTTTAGAACCCAAAAGTTGTGCATATCTACAATACGAATATATCAAGAACCAACAGGAATATTATTTTGGACACAATACTCCCTGATTGCTACAAGCCAGCACATTTACTATAACTTTTTGGCTTTGAGCAAGATCACTGCGGCCAGGGACGATCTCGCGGAGGTCGTCATGTATGGATATACAAGACACAAGCGTAAGAGAAAAACCCCCGGGAAAAAACCTACTCCTGGATCCCCCAGCCCTGAGCAGACATCACGACGCAGAAAAATGGAGGAAAACGCAAGGCAGGAGGGCATATTTCAGCAAAATATGTTGGTTACCAGGCAAGCCGCGGGCATAGCTACCAAGGTCGACGAAAACAAGATGGGTGCCGCCATCTTGGAAACCGCAGGGGATTGTGGGTCGGGTTCTTCGCCAGACATCGAATCTCCGCTCGACATTTCGGAGAATCCTCAGTTCTTTACGCCAGGTAACTCCCCCACAAGGCAGGTAAGACGTACATTAGACTCCAGTTTAATAGTTGAAAGCGATTCACAATCAGTTACTGATGACAATACTGTACTGCAGCTAAATCTAGCGGGGGAATTACAAGCAACGGGCCACCAAGCCGCCATGACACCTCCCGCAATGAATAGCGAGATTTTGGACGAGAACAAAAAAAAAGCCAACTCCCGTGATGCACCTCTCTCGGGCGTCCCGAATTCCGCCGAGGAGGGGGCGGAAATGGCCGAGGCGCTCTCATTGGCTGACTCTGTTTCCGAGGGGAACACGATGTCCGCCGAACCGGAGGTAAACAAGGGCGCCTCCACGTCGAGGAATCTTTTCGCTGGAAACAAACAGGGAAATGAAATAAAAGTTTCACAACAGATTTCACCAAGGCGCACTCGCTCCATGTCCCGGGGCAGTTTAGTGCTGACGGATTCTGGAAATAGTTCGGGAGTGTTCTATGGGTTTGGGGAGGATTTAAATGATGTCTCCGGGGAGAGCACGGTACTTTTAAATCCCACAGTACAAACGTATAAAAGAGAACCCACCACGCCCACCGCTGTCCTAGACTCCCTCCCCCAGTCTGGTAAAACCACACCAAAAATAGCAGCTTTTCTCACATCATCTCCAGTCCCGGGAATTGATTTAAATAAAGAGGAAACTCAAGCAGAGGGGATGGTGTCAGTCTCTGAAATGGATCAGGGGATTTCTTTTGAGGGTTCAATGCAGGAATCACCAATAAAAATGGACCAAGCAAATATAGGCCCACAAATAGAGGGCTTGGTAGGCCCAGTACACATAACAGGGGCTGTCCCAGATACTGCTGGTATGGGAGACCTGGTGAAAAAGCTGGACAGTCTCCAGACAAATCTTCAGAAAACAGTGTCAGACTCTACAAAGGCCCATGATGCTAAAGTGGATCAGCTTCAAAAAAATATCACTTCCCAACTGGTCCCCCTCAGTAGTGATATAAAAGTACTCAGGGGCCTGGCACAGTCAAATAAAGAAAAGCTCACGAAATTAGAAATGCAGGCCGGGGTAACTAAGAGCGGAGTTAGTACCCTGGAGGGGAGAACAGAGGAGATGTCAGGCAGAATGGAATGTCTGGAGGGGGCGTCAGAACTAGCCATGGGAACTTCCTCAAGGGTCACCAAGTTGTCTACAGCCCTTGCACTGGTCTCTCAGAATTTTAATGACAGATTAAGAGACCTGGGGAAGGATCAGACCCTAAGTAGGACGATGGTTAGTGAGCCAATACAGAAAAACAAGGAGGAGATCTCTGTGGTTGCTTTGGAAGTGAAACAACTGTCAGAAACGGTTGGCAAATTGAAAGGGACTCAGGAGGAAATGGTGCAGAGCATTTTGCTGCAGAAGGGCCTATTGGAGAAACAGGTCCAGTTGATTGAAGCGCTGGAGGGAGAGAACTCTACCCTTAAAGCAGGAGGGGTACAGGGCACATCACATGGGAGTACAACCTTACATCCAATGTTGCAGGAAATTGAGCAAATGAAGGCGGTGCTACAGGAACAAAAAGAGATTATTAAATCACTCCAAGGGGAGAACAGGGCACTGGACTCAAAGGTGGGCACTTTACAGCAAAAGATAGAAAGAAATGTGGTGATAAAAGGCTTAACGGAAGTACGAAATGAAAATCTACAAATGAGGATTTATTCCTTGTCACAGCAAGTAGGTTGCCCGCTGAACCCCAGAGATATAGTACAGGCCACCAGGATCAGGCAGCCCAACAAAAAACCTGACGGACAGAGGACTGCCCCTATACTAGTCACCCTAGTTAGTGAAGCCTCCAGGAGGAAGCTGCTTGAAGGGGGAATCAAATGTAAAGAATATAAGAACTTGTACACAGTAAAAATCCACCCGGATATCCCGAAGGAGGTGAGGGATAAAAAGAAAAAGCTCATTGAAATAGCAGCGTACAATACAAGTATAGGCCTACCGGCCCCTCACTGTGATGACAAGATCAAACTACAAGGTACGGTATACACCCTCGACCAGCTAGTAAATATCCCAGACGCCCTTCTCCCTCTGAAATATAGAAAAGAAAAAGAGACAGAAGGGGCAGCCCGGGAGCTGATTCAATTAGCTGCCCTGCCTGTGGAGGAGGACAGAGTACACTCAATGCCGCAGCATGAGAGCCGGACTCAGGCCGAGCCTGTAGTCAACAGTCAAGTCAGCGCGGGAAACAAGGCGGGTGGGACGCTGGAGAATGGCGCGGGAGGGAGCGGTGATGTCGTAAAAGGGACTGCAGACGCGGCCGATCTGCGGGAGTCGCAAAATGAAAACAACGCGCCGAATGGCGACATAAACATGTGCGCCGGACCGCCATCTTGCCCAGCCGCAGAGAAGCAACCGGAGGTAGTGGTGAATCCGATAAATCCCCGGTCTCTAACGCTACGGAAACAACTCAAACTGCAGTAAACAAGCAGCCTTCAGCTGGTCCACAGAAAATTGCATCAGAAATAGCGCCCAAAACGCAACAAAGTGTTGGGAAGGCGGGTTCTGCCGACGACAAAACTTCAGCGCCAAAGGTGAGTGTCAGGGAGCTCCTGGATAAAATTCTGTACGCTGGCGAAGGCGCACCGTTCAGCAATTTCTACCCCTCTCAAATCATATTCAAAGCAGATACGGGGGTGACGTACAAGTTCTCATGTGTTGAGCAAGGATATGTATTTTTCAAATCCAGATTTGCCGGGAAAAAGGGGCTTGAGCAGAGAGTTCTTAGAGAGAGAAACCCATATGAAATCAAAAACTGGAGTTATGAGGCTGTCATGGCGCCAGACCTACTGGAAAAATGGTTGTCACACCGGGAAAAATTAATTTTTGATTTGATCCTGGCAAAATTCACGCAACATGAAGACCTTCAACTCATGTTATTGAAATCAAAGCCAAAAGAATTAATTGAGGCGACATATGACCCAATCTGGGGAGGCTGTGCATTAATTCAATCCACTAAATATGAGAACAACTCTTTTACAGGCAATAACCTACATGGGCAGGTGCTCATGAAAATCAGAGATCATCTCCAGTGGAGGGAGGAAAACCGTACAAGAGGAGCGCAGCCCACCACCCCGGTCCCTGCTAGACACACGGTGGCAGGTAAACAACAAAGCACCCCTCCCCCTGTCTCCGCTGCGCAGCGCAGTGCAGATGCATCAAGCCGGCCATACAGTGCTTACCGGCCCTCACAGGAAGCACTCAAGACCTCTCACGACGTATACCGGCCCTCACAAGACGCCAGAATTGACCCTGGAGAAAGGAGACCTCACTTTCAGTCTGGGAGTGAGAACAGAGGTAACAGGGACAACAGCTACAGGGATAGAAATGATGCAAAGTACTACAGAAAGGACTTCAGGAGTGTAGACTGGGGTCAGGCAGGACTGGAGTCAGACAGAGAGAGACAGGAAGGGCAACGAGCTACCAGAAGTAGGGCCGGGAAGGACAGGCCACAAGAAAAGACTTACAATAGTCACCCCCACGATGTATATGACACAGGCGAGTACAGCTATAATGTGGCGGACTACCCCCCACTAGGAAGTGACTCAGACTGGGAGTACAGCAGCAACAGACACTACACACATTCTAGGGCAGTCAGTCATAGGCCCCCCACACCACAGGACCAGAGATTATACAACGACAGGCGCGGGGACAGTCGCTATACAACTCTTGGAAAGAGGTATTAAAATACATCATGAAGCGCGAAGAAGAACTGGTCTGCTATATTCTGGCAGACTCCAGAAGTACATCTGAGATGTACCAGCATATCCAAAGTAAACTAAATTTTGAAGTCAAGGTGTACTACATAGAGGAGGGAAAGGTGTTAGACTACCTAGAGCCAATTAAAGACAAAATCAGGGAGGGGGAGGTTATAGACATAATAGTGGTAACCGCTGGCATCTACGATATAGTGAAGGAGCAGGACGGAGTGGTACTGCTCCGAAACCCTGAAGAGCATATTGTGAGGAGACTGATGGGGGACTACGAGCGTCTCTTACTGCAAATTCTAAAAACCAATGCCCAGGTGAACCCGAACACTGACATAAAGTTTGCCATTTCTTCCATATATTCGGCCCTGCTGACAGACAAGTTGATAAAGCACGTCTCCAGTGCAGACCAAGGACACCTGGAAACGATCCTAAAAATTGTAAATGTTGAGATTCGCAGACGAAACGAGTGCCTCAGCAACGTCTCCCCACACGTTGACGGCTTAATTAAAAGCAACAAATCAGGCAGGGGCTGGTCTACGTATCGTTACAGGTTGTTGCAGGAGGATGGATTAAATCCAGGTGGAAAGTTACAATGGATGGTAGGATGTAAGTACATCAGAGCCGTTAAAGACATAGTAGAGTTAGAAGGAATGTCCCAAACCTTCCACTGGGAAATGAATGAAGTTGAGGGAAAAATGGGGAGCAGAGCAGTAAAGGAGCTGATACCTGAGGCTGACTCTGTATTGGGGCAACGGGATTCACGGGAGGACTCTCAAGAGGAATATAGTACAGCCACGGAGGGGTATGTAGAGCAAGACGAATCAGATGACATAGATAGGGACGATTCTGCGCACGGCAGAGATGGACAAGATGATGTAGTCTGTGACGTAGATGACGGAGAGTTTGACCTTCAACAAGACGGGGACAGTGACTCAACACTTCCTGTAAGCCCACATACTAGTCAGGAGTCTCTGAGTGACATGGAGGAGGATGGGGGGAGTGACATAAACGTAGAGACGGACTCAACTTATCAGACCACATGGAGGCCTGACATCATCAGATACCCCACAGAGGCAAGGGAAAAGAAGGAGTATAACAGCCCTACATCAGACGAGAAGTTGATTTGTGCAGCAGTCACCATACTACACCGACATAGCCCTGTTTCCCCATCAGCGATATTTCACGGGGGGACTTCAAAGTGACACAGACAGTGATGAGGAAACATTGGAAAGTAACCAATGCCCAACAGCAAAGAGGCGTAAGCTAGTTTGGTAGATGGACCTCGCGGAGATTCACTATCATTATCATTATGATCATCGTTGCCACCACAATTGTATTAGTGCCATTATGATCAAAAAGCAGCAACCAGATCTGCATCTTCGTTACAAGTTTTCAAGAAAAGATAGAGTAAGATTAGTTAAGGGTTTATTGACAAGCAAGTCAAGCAGTTCCTTCATGTTACATGACTATTACTCACCACATATAGATGGTTTTTAGCTTGACAAGTTTCCAGAGCAAGCATATATTGTAAGAGACCAAATATGTGATCCCGCGGGGATTTAAGGATTTAAAATTCTTGGACTCGTATTTTTAATAATATTATTTAATTTAATTTTATTTTCTTGCCTTCACAAAATGATCAAGATAAAGGAGGAGACGCTTCATATGATCTCGCGGAGATTTTTCCATAACTATAATTATAACTATAAAACGAACACTTATAGACTTGATCGCCATAAAATTAGTGGATTGTAATAACATTTTACCCCCATGGTACATTTCTCATGTATGCCGGTTTCTTGATCTTTATAGAAGCAAGGATGAAAGACTAATTGTTCACTGTATGTTACATCATGTCTCAAATACATTGCGTTGAGTAAACCCTGGTATTGTTATTTCATCTGAAACTCAACTCAACTTAATCTGTATATAGGTTGCACAGCCTAACCCCCCCCCCATAAAATTAACTGTAGTTATTTATCATTCCATATAGCACTCCCGCTATTATCACAACCATACACACACAGCATGCTAATACCGTGCACAAATAACCTTTATGGTATCTTTAAGATGTCACAAATTGGTATCACCTGGGTAGTTAGCGATGATAGGCTACAGCCCAAGTTCACTTATCAAGACCTTCATTTATTATTTATAAGGACCAGTAGTAGTATCGTCAGGGGGAACAGAGAAGCAGGGACGCCACCCAATTCTTGGGGTGATTCGAAGCAACTCCTGGATGCCGGATAAAGACGACCCATATAGTGTCCATAAGGGGATCTCGGTCTGCCACCTCAATGCTCGAAGCCTGGGGGATAAATTAGTTCTAGTAAAGCCTACTCTGAACAACTTTGATGTAATTACAATCTCTGAAACATGGTTCCATGAAGGTTATGATGAAAGCATAATAGAATGGACTGGGAAGTCCTACTTCAGGATGGACAGAGATAGCAGGGCGGGAGGAATCATATGCTACATCTCTGACAAATTTTTCCCCTATGCAACAATTGACGAGGAATTGAGCAAGGTAAATAAGCACATTGAGTGCTTAGTGGTCAATATAGACAAACCAAATAACAAAGCTATGCGTATATGTACTATCTACCGCCCACATAAGGGGAAACTTGACAGGTTTATAAAACACCTTAGGAAGGTCCATGACAATGCACGAGAAAATTGGGTCATGGGAGACTTCAATGTCAATTTTTCCGCGCCAAGAGCTGCTAAAACACGCAAGTTAAAGAACCATTTTAGGGATCATAATTTGACATGGCTGATTAAGAAGATGACGAGACCTAACCCACTAGGGCCGGGTGGCACCACCATTGACAATATAGTCACAGATTCAAAGTATGTAGCTATGAGTGGAGTCATGCCAGACCTGATATCTGACCATCTGCCAGTATACGCAGTGAGGAAAAAGAAGAAAAATTTTCATGAGACAATTAAAATAAGGAGCAGAACATACAGAAACTATGATGGAGACGGTTTCAAGGAATTCTTGTTATACCAAGACTGGTCCCAGCTTTATAGTACTCAGGATATTAATGAAAAGCTGGAATGTATGATGAGTAAGGCTAGAGTATACCTAAATGAACATTGCCCCATCAGGACCTTTAATGTGAAAGAATACCACACTCAATGGATGGACCCGGATACTCAAAAACTCATTAATAGGAGAAATCTCCATGTGAGACGCTTTAGCAAGTATAAAAACTCCCCAGACCTAACATTAGCAAAAAGGCTCAGGGTACAAATATCACGTAAAGTTAAAAAAGCTCGCGGAGCTTACATCATTGATAAGTTAAACAGATTCAGGAAAGACCCCAAAAGATTCTGGAAAGAAATAAACACCCTAATAAAACCAGTGAAGAAAAAGATAACTATTAAATTAAAGGATGCAACAACCAAGCTACCGGTAACAGATGTCCCAAACTACATAAATGAGTTCTATGGAAACATTGGAGAGCGTCTGTACAAGGCACAGCACATAGCACCGCAGCAGTACTTGCCAGGAAATCATTCTTGTGAGGATAGCTCAATCCAGCATGAGCCATTCACCAAGTCAGAGGTACTCGAGGCACTAAGGGAATTCGGTTTTAAGAAGCCCTCGGGAATAGAAGATATGTCTTCCTTAGTAGTAAAGGATATGATAGAAGGTTGTACACACCATTTTCTCCACCTCTTTAACCACTCAATGGAAACTGGAACGTACCCAAGGGAGTGGCTGAAAGCTGTCATCACCCCCATACCTAAAGGAGGCAGCAGGGCAGACGTCTCAAACTACCGCCCCATATCGATACTTCCTCTCCCTAGCAAGGTGCTGGAGAAATTAGTCAAGGTGGTGCTTGTAAGAAAGTGGGAAGAAAATGAGACCCTGTCGGAAAATCAGTACGGCTTCAGAAAGACGCTTGGAACAGCGGAGGCCATATATGACTTTGCAGAGGACCTATATAGTTCATTAGATAAAAAACAGGCGGTAGCAGCGGCGTTTATAGATGTCAAAAAAGCGTTTGATTGTGTGAGTCACGGAATACTGTTGAATATGCTAAAAAAAGAAAAAATGGACAGATATTTGCTAGACTGGATTTCAGCCTACCTGCTGGGCAGGAGTCACCAAACTCTGGCAAATGGAGAAGTGTCTGACACAGTAACGGTAGAGTATGGAGTCCCCCAAGGCTCCATCTTAGGCCCGTCACTCTTCATTTATTATGTTAACAGGATATCAAGCTTAGATAGTGTAGCAAAAATTAAGATGTATGCAGACGACGTAGTGCTGTATGCGCCAAGCACTGCCCCTGAGGAGGCCCTAGGAAAGCTTAATGAGGGTATAATGAAGCTGGAATCGGTATGTAAGGAACTAGGCCTAACAATAAATGAAGAAAAATCTAAATTTATGTGGTTCGCCACACATAAGAAGATAAAAAAGTGTGAACAGAAACCAAATGTTACTGTCACAGGTAGGCCTATTAAAAGAGTCAGTTGTTTCTCATATTTAGGAGCAGTTTTTGATGAAAATCTAGGGTTCAAGCAGCACGCTAAGAAAACATTACGGGAAGCTAATCTTCTAAACTTTAAGATGTGGCATATCAGAGATATGCTGCCGATGCATGCTGCTATAGCTATGTACAAGCAAGTCATCATGCCGCATTTTGACTACTGCTCCTTCCTGACAGATGGAACGACTGTAGTGCTACGACGACAGATACAAGCAGCTCAAAATAGGATCTTGCGCTGTATACTAAGGGTAAAGATAGGGCAGGAGTCTACAGCTAATATACACGCGTTATGTGAGGCCCCTTTACAGAAGCAGAGAAGGAAGGAACTCCTCATGTCTCTGATCTATAAAAAAAGGAGAAAAACGCCAGTCCTTAAGACTAGGCGAAGAACTAGAGCAGACCACAAGGACAATTTCGAGATGCCGATGCCACGTCTATCCCTGTACAAGAAGGGCCCCTCATACAGGGGAAGACAGCTTTGGAATAAACTCCCACATGGAATCCAAACGGCGGAAACTAAAACAATCTTTAAGGCAAGGACAAAAAAGTGGTTCAAGACAGACATGAGGGGGAGGAGGAAAACCCTACTGGAGGAGAGAAAGAGGAGGAAGCCGCCATGAAGTGAAAAGGGATTTGGGGTGGTAGGACCAGACCAATAGGACACGAAGCCAGGATGAGGAAAGGCCCTAGGATCTGTGACGTTTGAGGTACTACTGTTTGGAATTCTCTTTTAATTTATCTACTCGCCATCATCTTGTACATTCACCATAGGATTAAGGTATTACCAGACTGCACGTCAGCAGCAAAAGTCCACCCTGACCAGGATTACAGTTGCTCCGTTGAGCCAGGAAAATCACATTAAAACATATATACGTCTTGCGAAGACATCTAACCAGTAAATTTTTCATAGAAAACATGATCTCAGCATATGGTTTCGAGGAAACTCTTAACACGATATAAACAATCAATTAGTAATGTTACACTCTGATTAAACATTTCAAATTGTATTATTGAAACCTTGTATGGGAAAATACTATCTCGAGGAGATAACTTAAGCTGAAGGGGGACAGAAAAACTTGAACCGGAAGATTAGATCAATAAATGAAATGAGGTTCATTTCAAAAAAAAAAAAAAAAAAAAAAAACAATTCAAAAGGGCTGCTGCTGGTTTCCAGCAAATTATAAAAAAAAAAAATTAAATTAAAAAAATCCGACCCTACCTACCTAGCTTTTCCAATGATGTTGCCGGAAACACACAATTTTTATTTTTGGCCTAACCATTGTCCTACCACCATCTATTCCACTGCCATGGTAACTGTCTATAATGACTAACTCGCCGGGTCTGCATTAGTGCATCATGCCGAACCCTCAGGAGTGTCTCAACCTGGTAGGGTCGGCATGATGCTTTAATGCAGCACTTCACGCATCAGGACGACCAAGGGCATGATGCATTATGGCATGATGCCATCCTTAAAGAATAAAGATCAAATGTATTAATCCAACCTTCTATTCTGGAATGGAAAACTAATACTAGTAATAGTTTTAAAAACTGAGGTAAATCATTTGTAATCATATTATCATAAAGGAGCAACCCCGTCGGAAAGTGATCAGGTAGAACCGGGCATGGGGTATAGGGCTCCTTGGGGTTAGGCCATGGGTGCGGCCATGTCCAACCCCCGGTGCTTCCTTTGTCCTTTGGTTGCCTCTAGATGGGGCCTAATTCAGGATAGTGATTGCTTCAGCCTATGTTACCCTGAAGACATGTGAATAGCATTGGCCCTCAGTAACTAGGCCTACTCACTGAAGGGCTAAGTCCTGGGAACCACTTCAGACAGAAGCAATAGTGGCCTGCCCTGTGATGTCATAACCCCCGGTTAGCTGCCCTACCTAGTGGCCAAGGGCCTGTACTGAAGGTTCTCAACTTAGCACAGGTGGTGCTGCTATCAACGGCCAGGTGCCCTATAGTACTTTATCTTGCTGAAACGGGGTAGATCATGGCATCAATATGTTTTTTTATGTTATGAATAATCAATAAAAAAAAGTTTAAAGACAGAGTTCATTTGCTCCCAGACTGTACTTGCTGTGTGTGTGTTTCAGGTTACGGGGCACGGTGGACGGTGGATGGTGGTTCCTTCAGGGGGTTCCTAGAGCCCCAGATGGTGGACGGGCATGAGGTCGGCTGGAGGCATTAACGTCCTGCTAATAGCCCTTTAAAGCTCGGTCGTCAGGGAATAAGTTCAGCATTTTCCATACATGGACTAAAATAACAGTTCCACCAGAGGGCAGCAGTGTTTGGACAGGGGACCATGAGCATTGTCCAGCTACAACATATTCACCCTATCTTGTGCCTGTAAGAGCTGAGCTCCCAGTCCTTAAGAGCCCTCTTGTGAATCAAAACTGAACTATATCCAAAAGTGCTTTTGGCCTCACTTCAACCATGACGGTGAAGCTTTAATGTCCTGCAAATAGCCCTTTAACCCTTTAGGGACAGCATAATGCGTTTATGCATCATGCCCTTAGGGAGTGATAATTTTTTATCAACAGGTGGGAGGGGAGGGCAAAAATATTTGGACCCCTTGACCGGGGGAAAAAATTTGGACTCCTCTTGGGGGGGGGGGATAAAAAACTTTAACCTGTTTTGGGCCAACAAGCCTGCGCGTTACTATGCTTCAAATGGTCCGCGCGCGCCAATTTTCGACCCATAAGGAGGTGGGTAAAAAATGTAAAAAAAATGACCACTACCTTAGTCATCATGACGCATGAATGCAGCTCTGGTAAGTAACTCACCAGTGCTGCATTGAAGCATCATACCGACCCTACAGGTTGCCCAACTCCCGTAAGGTCTACATTGGTGCATTATGATGCACCAATGTAGCACTGGCGAGCAGTCGCCAATCACCAATGTGAACAGGATATCTCATTGCTAAATTATTAGTCACTTTCATCCAATGCACCTTACTGTTTTTCACTGCATTATGATAAAAGTGTCTGTCTGTCGCAATTGAAATAATAATCTTTGAATTTCATTGATTAGTCCCATTTTACGTCTGTATTCTCTAGTGGGATTTAAGATGATCAGTCATAATATGCATTTGTATACCGCCTTCTTAGAGAGATTCTAGAAAAAAAAAGATGACAATTAGTTAGTACGTATATCTGGCGACTGGTGATAAAATTACATGGTATAAAATATTATACACTTAACTATTAAGCTATACATGTATGCTGTGGTACTTATGCATAGGGTAGACACTAACTATCTCAGCTGTGGGCCACCCGGGCCCCTAGTTTCAGAAAGCTATGGGCTCGGACTCAGTTGTTGGCCAGGGAACAAGTTTCACTTTTTCAGAGGGAAAATCATATATACATGTATTCCTATTTATCTATGTTAAAGGGAAACCAAATTGCCTCATTCGGTAAGATTTTCCTCTTTCCCATGACATATTACACATCTATGCTTATCGTTATATTCTCCCAAACATCTTGAAACTGTCCTGTGGACCACCTGGGCACATGGAAAGGTAATTCTGAAGAAAACTATAGACGCTGACTCAAAATTACGGGTCATTGGCTCCGGGGCCAGTGTTAGTGTCTACCCCTGGTCATGTGAGCCCACCGCAGATGGGCCCGATCCAATCGGCAGTCTCGATTGGCCGATTCCATTTCATCCATGGGGCGATATCAAACATGTTGGAGCACCCTGACTTAATCGGGAAGACGCCACAGCATACGCAGCTGTTCTCGCTGGTTATCGATCAGATCGGGCCCGTCTGTGATGGCCTCAACTTGTAAGGTTCACCTAGTTTCAGAGGTTCTAAGGATTTAAGACAAGTCTGTGATAAGTTGTGATGATAATATTCATAACGAAGTGTGTGCCATAAAGAACCACCTTACACTGTCATTAATTATGTATATTCATGAATAGGACTTAAGTTTTGTACAGATTTGGCAGATATAGCTATGTTCAGCTATGGATGTGTTCACACTAAAATTTACACTGTGACATTACATGTTTCCTCACCCTATTGCAGGCACGCACGGGATAGCTCTCGCAGGTGAGAGGACAAACGTTTAGAGCGTTATCTTAATTTTTTTGTCTGACCTTTAGTACCTGAATGTGAAGTTAGATGTCGGCACCTTACCTTAAAAGTATTACTATTGCTATCTCTGCAACCCACCCCAACCCCCCCCCCCCCGTTTTTTTTGCATTATTGACTCAGGGTTACCACCCAGAGTCTTTTGTGACGCCTTGTGAGGGGTCACATCAAGATAGTGAAACTTAATTTTTTAGTGTCAATTTTGACATGAATTCGTGGTTCAAAAAATTTGAAAACTTGACAGATGGACAGACATGACACTCAGGTACATGGAACATCAGTCACTTTCATCAATGTTCCACTTTAAGCATTTAAAACATTTAGATAAAAATATGTGACAAAAAAAACAAAAAAACATGTGCAGAGAAATTAAACACTAAAGTACTAGAATGGATTTTCGTCTCCATTACGGTCCACACAATTTCAGTGCTAAGTCAATGAGAGCTATCTTGCATTATAGTGTGAGACACTTTTTGTAAGACCTTTTTGGTATATTTCTCTTGAACTATCTTGAATTATCTTGAATTACATTATTGTGTGGACAGGTGCTGCTGTGATCACAGGTTTTAACAAGACCTCGCAAAAACTGAGAATGCAAAATGGAGAACGCAAAAGCAGAGAATGGGATCATAGGCGGGGGGACCGGGGGCAGGGAGAGTGGGGGCGGGGAGAGTGGAAAACGGAAAAATCAATGTCACACTACGGCAGTGGCATGCATGTTAAACTTACAGGGTTTGCTCTGACAAAACAAATATTGCGAATATCTTCGCTGTTTGCGCTCCGATTGGCACAATTTTCGGAAGGGTCGGAGATCTACAGCGTTGGCCGCCAACCGACACATCTTAACAGAAACAAAGATGCCGTTGCCGTTTACGCTCCGATCGACTCGCTTTTTGGCCGAGACGTAAAGTGGCTGTTACGGGCTGTCGGGTGACGATGCCCACAGCCACCTGCTGGCCCCCAGCCATCTGCTTTTCCACACCCACCTGCTTGCCCATACCCACCTGCTTGCCTGGAATTTGACTAAATAAGTCATGTGACCTATCAAAGTGGGTCAGCGTTTCCTGGAGGTTATGATTCTGCTGTCAGAATTGAGAAATAATTTATTGTATATTAAAATTAGGTACATGGCTGATGGGGAATTGGCATGGTCATGGGGAATCGGCATAAAGTGTGTGGATTGGGTGGCGCGGTCTTATGGGCTCACTAGATATGGACGCTCTCAGAGTTGACAAATAAATAATTGTTCCCGAAATGGTTTTGCAGCTTCAATCTTTCAGTTAATAAATTCAATCATTTAATCACCCTGACCCTGAGTCATTTGTGATGTAAATCACACGTTCAATCTTTTCAATCTTACCTTAAACTATCTTTTCTTGTAAGCCGAGGGAATTTACTGACAGTGTCTCAATACCAAACACTGCTGCCCCAAAATAAGACACTGAATTATGATATTAAGATTAAGATAACGCTCTAAACGTTTGTCCTCTCACCTGGGAGAGCTATCCTGTATTTGCCTATTGCAGTCATATTACGCACTATTGCTACCACGAATAAGGCAATGATATCATAGCATATGTACTGGGGAAAATAGGCTGTTTTTCACTATTCCTTTATTAAATGCTTCGTATTCTGTGACCGTTTGAACAGTTTTTTTAAACGCACAAAAGGAAGGAACATGAATGAAATACTGTAGCAGCATAAATGTGATATTTTCACTGCACCTGATTGAATACAAGCAGATTCTACAATGTTTTATGAGCTTGTACCACTTCACGATTGGCATTTTCTGTGAAGCTTCATAAAGCTTTACAGAAAATAGATTATTTTGTCGGCTTTTATGCCAATAAAATCATATCAACATAACTTGTCACTTGAATTATTCCTAAATCAATTCAGTATTGAATAGACGAGTTGTCCCCATTCTAACTACAACGGTTTGGTATACAGGTAGGACATTTGAGTTGCTATATCCGATTTCTCTTTCAAACCACGCTGGCCAAATGCATGTGTAGTATAGTCCAGTTCAGCCCAAATGGATGTGGAATGCTAAGAATGCCATGCAGTAGTAACACACAAGAAATTGTAGCCATAATTCAAATTTGTCCAATAGGTTTCATGGAGAACCCAGTGTCAGGTCAGCTAGCATGGATTTCTCTATTGTTGAAATCCCTCCAACATCTATCAGACACAAAGGGGGGAGCCTTTTTCTCTAAAGTGTTTTATTGGCTTAATAAAATACAAACACAAGGAATGCATTATATTCAGCTTCTGGGGTTTGCATCTTTTTATGCTAGGGCTCCTCCTTCGAATAAATTTCTCATAAAGTTCATTAAATTACAGTTTGACATTCATTAATATGATATATCGTACATCCATTTGATATGGAATGGTTTCATCTCTTACAATGATTGCTGTCTTTTTTAAATGAGCTGAAATGTAAAAAGTGAAATACCGTAAAACCTTGCGTATAGGCTAAGCCTAACTCGCGTATAAGCTGCACCCTGACTTTAGGCCGATCCTATAAGGTGCACTGGCGATCTGAATATGGTGACTTTTATACTGTATTGTAATAGCAAAGCCGCACCCCGACTCTGCCGATCCTATAAGCCGCACTGGGTTTCTACGTGAGGTTTTACGGTAAATCCGATATCCGAGATGAAGATGTAACATGAGGCTTTGTGTTGATGGCCTGTATAACATACATTCTAAGAGAAATCCCCTAATCAAGGAGATCATCAGTGTCCTCATCATGTCCAGCATTTTCCTGAGGAATATTCTCACGATGAGCGTCTTCTACAGGAATATTCTCACCCTGCTCTTGTTCTACATCCAAGGCCCTCTCCCCGACAGTCCCCAACTTGTTGACGGGCAGAGTATACAGGAGGTTATCCCAGAACCTAAGTGAGTCCCGCTCTACAAAGGAATACCTCCTAAAGTAGGTCTGTAATGTCAAATCCAGGGTGCTCACATCGATATCTTCATACTTGATGGCCAGGAGGCGATGTGTTCCCTCGTTCCAGTCTAACTCCAGGGCCACTGTCAACTCCCACATGCACCATGGACTCGCTTGGAATTCCTTGGAGAATACCATCAAAGTGCGCTTGCTCTTCAGGATGCATTCCTCGATGCTAACATGAATAGGCTTACCAGCCAGAAAATGAACTTTGTGGAATGCAACTTTGTAGCCTCTGTTCTCCAGACCGGCAATGACCGTCTCCTCTGCGTATATCTCATTGTCATTGGCATAGGACACAAAGACGTCAAACTCCTTGTGCTCACCCTCACATTCGTCCTTATCAAAGGGATGCCACTTCAATCTCTTGTAAAACCATACCTTCTTGATGCGGATGATCATAAGCGGAAGCAGAAAGACAAAAAAGCTTATACCCAATGTCACACCGACCGCTGTCAAGGAGGCAACCAATACTTTATTTGGAGGGTTTCCACATATTAATTTGTCTTCAGAAAGTTGCAAAAGGTTAGAACCGACTAAGCGCTTTGGTGCTGCACACAGGATCCCTGCTTTGTCAGATATTCTCTCCTTCTCTTTGATCATCCATGCTATGGTTTCAAATGTGTGACAATCACACACCCACTCATTTTCTGCTAGACGCAAGTCACTCACAGAAGAAGTCAGATTGATCATGCTGATGTTGGCTGGTAAGTACTTCAATTGGTTATGATCAAAATAGACTCCCTCCGCTTGTACAAGAGACAACAGGGCCAATGTTGAGATATTCTTGATTTTACTGCCACTGAAGAATGCATTTTTGACCCTGGGCAGGTAAGGCCTGTAGTCGAAACTCGTCAGGTTGGAGTCCCGATAGTTCAGATGGTAGGTATAATGGTACTTTGGAAGTTTAGGTAATCTATCGGGAAGCTGCTGCTGATCAGAACCTGAGCAGATCACCGACATGTTAAATTGGTTTGGTGTGTCAATACATTTACAATCAGTGGGGCAGTTCTCTTTAACATCGCAGATGAATTTGTCCAAGGGGATGGATGTAATCTTCTGCCTGTACAGATTTTCTGGTTTGACACAATACATTTTGTCAATAAATCTTGACACATGAATAATCTTCAGGATTCTGTAGATGTCAAAATCTATGCAGTCACAGATGAAAGGATTGTGTATAATCTCTAGTTCGCCCCTCTGAAAGATGCAAAGACGTTTTACATCTCCTTTTAGATCCAAACCATTTGTAAGGTATATCAAATGTGTAATATTATTGTTATTAAGTACTAGATGGACAGTTGGCTTTTTGTGTATGCAGTCAACTTTCCACTGGGCATGATTTGTGAACATGGAGATATGATTAAAACTCAGAATTACCACAGGAGTCTTTTTCTTAACCCTTGAAAACGCTAGGGGCCAAGAGTCAATAGTTGTTAAAAGGTTATAGCTAAGATCAATGCTAATTAATGATGGCATCCGATCAGTCTGTGCAAAGACAAAAGGGTCAATTTCCGAGATTTCGTTGTGATCAAGGCGGATAACTTGCAACTTGGGCAAATAGAAGGAGCTCCTTACAAGTCTCTCTATGTGGTTAAACTCTGCAGACAGAGTTTCAAGATTCACCAACGATTCAACGCATTCCCATGGGAGTTCTCGCAATGAGTTGTTGTCTACGAGCAAGACAGTTAATCTGGTCATATTGCAGAGCAAGTTAGATAGCCTACTTAGCATGGAATTCTGTATGCTCAGGGTGGTAGCATTTAGGTTTCTCTGCAGTAGAGGATCAAGATGGTCCGCTGGATCCATCGTGCACCCTGTTACATTCAGAAAGGTCAGGTTTCTGTAACATTGACAGGTTGGAGGGCAGTATGGGGTAGCATTCTCAGAGACCATGGTACCAGGTACAGAGAAAAGTAAATCTTTTTGATCAGATGTCTTGGTAGATTTGTTTGCTGATGACACAAGTTGATCTGTGCTGACTCGGAGCAGGGAGAAGGGGATGACCCACGAAGGGGCAATACTGAGTAAAAAGAGGATCAACCCGGTTAGCTGATCCATGACGGTCATACATTGTTTCCTCCAGGGAAAACAGCACCTGCATCATAGGAAAAAAGTGTTATATTATGGAAGTAGTTTTCTAAAGGTTTAAAAGTATTTATTGACACACAGATATATACTTGTGTTAGCAATTATGCCAATAATAAAGTTATAATTAAGTTTCCCTATCGATCCTTTTGTGATGATATCCTTATATCAAAGCATATTGTATAGCGAAGATTATAGTGTATATAATATATATATATATATATATATATATACACACACATATATAGTCGGAAAGTTGGAGAGGGAGATAGAGACACGATTCTGATCATGCTACGGGTGACTGCACAAGTAGGACTAACCCTATATATATCACCTCCTTCTCTAGCTGAAACCTATGGCATTCACTGTGTGGGAGCGAGGGAGAATCAGACAGCAGGCATATATAGATCGTCCTATTGACTCAGGGTCCCACCCCTGGGTCATATGCGCTACCTGTGATGCAAATTAAGACATTTTTATCACATTTCCAACATTGCCTCCTGCATGACAATGACAAGTAAAAATTGAGGAAGGGATCGGGGGACAACTTCTCCCACAGAAGAATCGGTAATATGATGGGTGGAACATATTTGAAAAAAATTATAAAGTTTAAGATAAGGTTGATCACTCTACCTCTTCTTTTCTCCCATAGAGACCAATGCTATAGCAAATTCTCAGCCATGGTGGATTCCATTGAGTGCAATCCTAAAACAGTAAAATAAGATCCTTCTGTGGCCCAGCTAACAAAAAAACATTATTTTACGCCAAAATAACGTTTTAAATTTTACAAGACGTTATGTCATACTAAAGAGCGTTTGAAAAACATTGACATATAACGTTATAAAATGGTGTATAACATTATTTGTTTACTGGGGTTGGGTTCTGAAGAGGCAGGTCAGACTATATCAGAATTTCGGCTACAAATACTTATCTATGGCAGATTTTGAATAACATGACTGTGCCTCTATACAGGTAAAATTCGACACGGGCGACACGGTTACACGGCCCCTTTAAGAAACGACACGGGCGGCACGGCCCCTTTAAAAATCAACGGACACAGACCTTTTTATAAGGCCCTAGTAAATTCTGCAAACATAAAAATCGACATGATGACATGGCCCTCTTGCTAAAAATCGACACGGCGACACAGCCAATTATGTGGGTACCCATGTAGGGGCACATGACTTGAGGGTACATTTTAACAAGTTATTCGTGTCTAATGCTAGAATTGACCAATACATGATTATAACTACCTTTCACACATTCACCTGACCTCGAGTCATCTGTGAGGTCACTCACAATTTCTTGTATGTGTGTAGAGATGTATAAAGGGACAGGAGGAACCAGAAGGGACCAAAAGGACAGGAAGAGCAACAGGGAGAGGGACAAAGGGGGTCTAGATGGGGAGCCCCCATGTCGCATGTCAAATTTACGAAATAGCCATGTCATGTCACTTATAATTCCCATGTCCCATGTCACCCCGAAGAACCTGCCATGTCCCATGTCGATTTTAAAAATTGACCATGTCGCCATGTCGAATTTAGGCATCTACCCTCATAAAAAAGGGAGGGTTGGGAGGAACAGAAAGAACAGGAGGGACAGATAGGACAGGAGAGAGAGATGGGGGGGGGACAGATGAGACGGGAGGAAAGGGGGGGTAGGAGGGAGGGAACTATCAGATGGAGATAATAGCTAATTAACAAAGCAAAAAAGATGTATTTTATATATATATATATATATATATATATATATATATATATATATATATATATATATGTTAAAAACCCTGACTAATATGTGCACCTTGGATACATCATATTATAGTTGCTGTAAAATTAAGACAAATAATTCACTATTACTAGAAATAACCTAGGAAATCCATAAGATGATGCATTTAAGTTGAAACCACTTACAAGTACCTACATACACATACATACACACCCATGCACATGACTGTTTACCCATGTGCAATATCTAGCTAGATGCTGTCAGCCCTAGCTACAAGTGTCAACCCTGACCTTTCCTGCTTTCCTGTCCAAATATCTGATTGGAGATAAAAGTCAACAATGGCTCTACAAAGACTCTGATGTGAGAGTGAGCCCTGATTGACACAGGAAGTGAGGTCACAGTCTGAGATCCCTGCCCTCTGATTGGTCAGTGGGCCAGGTAACCATGGTACTAGATCTATACAGCAGCAGGCCTTGTCAAGGCCAGTCGGTGGTAGTGATTGATTGGGACCAGAAGTACTTTCTCTGTTCCCTTTAGGAAATCCATAAGGAAATCCATGAAGTGAAATTGGGACATTAAATTCCAAAACTTTGATGTGAAATATTTCATTTAAGAAGGCATATAACTCATCAATTACCAGTTGGGTGACACTCCTCTCTTCATATAAATAAATAGTCTCACGATAGCTCTGCGTGGAGTATTAACGGAGCTATAACCAAGAGAACAGGGGTCACATTTGCACTACCAACGAGCGTCCGAAAGTGGTGAATCTACCCTATATAAAACGTATACTTACTTTAAACATGAGGGTGGTGCAGGGATGCCATATCCAAGGCGACCAGTAGAAGCAATCAATCAGCTTGTTGGTATAAAGGAGTTCCAGCCTATGATAAGGTACAAAGACAATCATTAAGGACATGTGGAGAACAAGACTCAGCCAGCTTTAGGTAAGTCTTACCACAAACTTCAGGATGACCGACAGGTGACCTCTGTATGACGACAATACCAGAAGGGATATCCAACAGCAGTGTTAACCCTGTAAGGGCTTTATCATACTTTGATGCATTAGGTTATTTGTTGTCATAATGCGTGAATGAAGCTCCGGCAAGTAACTCACCAGGGCAGCATTCAAGCATCATGCCAACCCTTTGGGAGTGTATCAACCATGCATGGTCAGCATGATACATGTATGCAGCTTTGATGAGTTGCTCGGGGCTGCATCATGATGACCAAGGGCATGCTGCACTAAAGCACCATACAACCAATCTGCCTGTTGGCATGAGACGGACATGTGTGTGGTATTCAGGAATAAGGGAGTGTCAACTACTCACTCAGCAGCATGCACAATGCGGCAGGCGGCCTCGTTCACATTGACAACTGCTGCAGTATACTGTAAACGTACATATTTTCGCTGGTACAAATTTTCGCGGATTTGTTTTAAAATACAATTTCGCTGGGATTTAAATTCGCTGATATTGAAATATTACAGTTATATAGCTATATTGGATAAATTTTCGCTCTGTACATATTTCCGCGGATTTTAAAATCCGCGAAACAGCGCGAAATAAAATACGTTTACAGTAACTACCACCAAGCAGGCCAGTCTGCACATAGTCTCCTGGTGGCACCCATTGCACTCTGCCAATCACATCTATGATAGCATCTGTTGTACTTTTAAAGGAGTTTAATACATTGAGCTTGTCTTTAATTGGGGAAATATCAGATATATAGATATCAATTCAGAGGAGCTGCCAAGGTGCCATTCTGCAATAAGAGGTAAGGTGAACATGACTTGCTAGATGTTCCTCCTCCAATGGACTATAAATTTGGCAAAACCCTTGGGTACTTTTAGTACAACCTGTGATGCCTGTGATCACCTGTGGAATTTCATTGTACTGGACATGAAGAACTAAACTGTGTTATTGATTTGTTTTGATATTCATTTATTAATCCTGCAGTGTATAGGGCCAGGCCATGCTTGTATCCCAGCTAACATAAAAAAAACATTATTTTATGTCAGAATAACGTTTTAAAACTTTATATAACGTTATGCCATAGTAAGGAGCCTTACAGAAACATTATATAACGTTATAAAATGTTGTAACGTTTTTTGTTTACTGGGATGCTGCAGCCCTAGTGTAAGGTAGATGGAATACGTTAAATCCTAATAGGTGTGATAGTAATGTCCATGGTAGAGGATTTATCATTGATAAGGGTCAAGCTCCTGGCTATTTCTTGTGGCCAATATGTCAACAGTAGAAAATTACCCGATTCCTGACACAATTCCAGAAGACTCCTACATGGTGTGAACTATTTCAGAGCATGTATTCCCCACGTCTGGTCTGGGTGTGTGTCTTGATGCATGTCTCTGTAAGAGTGTTTGTGCAGTCCTCATCAAGTAGGTCATTGAATAGTCAGATCTTCATTTAGTTAGATAGTCAAAATGTAGTCAGGCTTACCCTTATAAACCTTTAAAATCAAATCTAATCAACACTGACCAAACCAGGTTGTTTTTATGGTTGGTTGCTACTTGTGGATAATGAATCAATTGCACATATATCTTAGATTCTAAAGGCCAAGTTGATCAAAACATAGCAACCATTCCTAAGCATCATCTATACTCAACATATCTTATTTCAAGTTATTTTGATAGGTAATGTTTATGTGATCTATATGGTTTCCATGCATTAAATTGATTGATCTTGCAGTTTCTTATTCAATTGAACATGCTATCAAAAAGTGAAGATAATGTCATGAATAAATAGTTGCTTATTATCTGTATTCCTTATACCTGATACTTTATCAGGCAGCATTTGCCAGTCCAAGATAAATGACCAGAAGAGCGTCTGTTATTGGGTAGAAACTACAGGACGTTCCTTCAAAGGGTCTCAGCAGGCTTGTGCTGCTCATGGTGGTAACCTAGCAACAGTGGATTCTGCCAAAACATCCCAGTTCATCGAGGACTTCCTTGATGACATTGGGTAGGTCTCATGGTGCAAAGTCTGATGACATACCGATCTTTGTACAGCTGTTTTGGCTAAATCAAATCATGTAAATGATTTCAGTTGATCTATTGGTATACTTTCTCATGAGCCATACATTCAATTTTGATATCTTAGATTGCAATATAATTGTGACAATGTTTTCATATCAATGACCACTGCCATTCATCATTTGGCCTTTTTCTACACTCCAGGTGTGTACATTAGGCCAAATAAAAAAAAAGGTGTGTTTCAGGTTACCCGACCCTACCTAGCAAAACAGGGCCGACCCTAGAAATTTTTATGCAATTTTGAAAAAATATTTATATTTTGGGTCATTTTGGGGCTATTTAAGGGTCGATCTGATAGTTCACGAGTCAAGGCGGTCGTCGGCGAGTCGGCATTGTATTTTGTGAGTCGATTTCTGGGTACTTTTCAGGCTAAAGTAAAAAAAAAAAATTAAAAAAAAAAAAAAATCCGACCTACCTACCCTAGATTTATGTAACCTGAAACACACTCTTTTTTTTTTGGCCTTAGTCGCTGTGTCTCATGACCTTGGGCCAACAACACCTATACCTGCTGCTACCTGTTATTAGTCGACGCCCCCCCCCCCCACCCAGCCGGGTAGGGAGTGGCCAGCTGTGACTTGTTCCAGGTGCAATAGTAGAATCTCTTTAAATTGCTTCATGACTTCTTATACTAGTTACATTCTATTCTAATATCAATCATTAAATCCATAATTCATATTTCATAATGTTATCCAATGTTACATAATATTACAGCATCAACGTTCTACCTACAAATACATACACCCTCATTCTACATGGTGTCAGAAAAAAGTCTTTTTCAATTTTTAACCTATACTCATATATATATATAAGGAATTGTAAAAACTGCAGTTGTTATGTAATTATAATTAGCATCCTGCTGTTGGTAGAAGATAACTAAACTCCCAAAGTGACGTCCGGTCAGAGACGACACCTGGTCAGGGACAGCACCTGGTCAGAGAGACCACCCGGTCAGAGATAAAAACATTGGCCCAAGGTCGTGAGACACAGCCTAGTATCAGAGTATGTAGATGTTTTCACACAAAGTTTATACCCCTCTTAAAACCAATAAAAGGTTTGTTTCATGTCACCCAACTGACCCTATCAAAACAGCGCCGACCCCACATTTTTTTATGCAATCTTTTAAATTTAAATTTTTTTTTACCCTTTTTTGGTCAATTTTAGGGTCTCTGGAGAGGCTGGCTAGTACTTGAATGTTGAAAATTAAAAAAAAATCCGACCTACTGACCCTACATTTTCTTTCCATGTTACCTAAAATACACCTTTTTCTTGGCCTAACCACTTATCAAAGAATGACAGGCTCATTCTGGATTGGTTATGATGAGAGAAATCCAACATGGAATGATGGAACACCATTTTCATGGAGAAACTATAAACACCCTGAACCCACCAGTGTATATGAGTATTGTACTGGCCTGGCCCAAATTCATGGCTGGAGATGGGCTGATGCCCAATGCTCTAGACACCTCGGTGGTCTTTGTCAAATCAAGGTTCCAAGTAGGTATCACAACCAAGGAAAGTACATGCAGAAACGGTTTCTACTAAACTGGTGTATGAGGAATACCTTATTGTTTCATCTTAGACATGTAAACTTCACAGTTACATATTTTACATAGATCAGAAAGTAACTCATTAGAAATTTTAATGACTTTATGCATCATTAATTGAACAGTCTAGTATATTGAAAATAGATGCTTCAAATATGTGAAGCTGTTGAGTGATTCTCAGTGTTAACAGAGAGTACTATTCTTTCTCTGTTTCTCAGGTCAGCTGTCTGAGTTTGTTGGCATTGATCAGGGCCACACTGTGTCTGTAGGTGACCAAGTGGTGGTTGTACAGTCAGCCTCAGTTCTCAGATGTGCACGGCAGTGTGCACGTGATGCAGACTGCTCTGTGCTGAGATACACCCAGGCAGACAAGACGTGCAGCATGTACAACTCTGGGAGTGTCATGAAGGAAGTTGACGACCCTGCTGAGTGGTTCCTGGTGAATGTGTAGAACATGAGACAACGCGGCCTGAGCAGATTCACCTTAAGATCACTACTTCCTGTGGATATTCTGCCGCAGACTTTATATAACTTCTTTGTGATCAGGAGAGTGAAGCTACATACCTTACAGGACTGACTGCAGACTGATCCTTGTGCCCCTTCTCTGCCCCCTAGTGAGGGGGGGTAAGAACCATTAAATGTTAAGGTTGCTTCATACCATCTCAAAGAACCATGGAACCCCTTTGAAAATTTGGTCTACATATTGAGATATATTTAATAAATACATTAAACATTTTATAACAATATTTTCAAATTTAACAGGCAGAAAAGCCTGCATTCATTATTACATTATTTGTGGTACTCAAAACCACTAGCCTGCTTAGTTCAGGTGGTAGAAAGCCTGACTCTATATCCAAAGGTTGTGAATTTAAGCCTGATTTCAAAAAGAAACCTTCAAGCAACACATATCAGACAGAGTTGAAGAGCTTGTGAAGGCTCTGAAAATTCACCCACCGTCCCTGTATCAACCCTAAGTTTGTGCCTGGTAAGACAATATCCGTCAGCGACTGTTAGTTATATACAAATATATTGATCATTATCCATCTTTTAGTCTATTCACTGTGTTGAACATTATACTACTATAATCAAGTATTTAGTGAATAAAAGAAACAATTGACTTATGTTGGCTCCTGAAGAGTATAACATTCAAACATAAAACGTGCTAAGATGGATATGAAGATCTCACACTGTGGTGTGTTGCATGTAGACATGAAACTTTACTTAGATTTAGATGTGAGTAGACGGGATATACCAAAACACGCTAACATGGTGTGAGCTGTCAGGTGACGGATAGCAACAGAGAGGAACTTTAATGATGTGTATTGACTTTGTTGTCATAGCTGAATTGTTTGATGATGTATTATTTATGGAAAAAATAAACTGTGTTTGGATTTCAAAGTGAATCTTTGTGTTTGACTCTTTTGTATACAAGCTGCTAATTACCCGACTATTTCCAGTATTAGCCTCACTTCACGTTTAGCACAATTCATTGAATAAGTGAGAAAACATTATAATCTGACAGGTGTGTATATTGGAGATGAATTTAAGAGTATGCACTCCTCATATAGAATACCAAGTTTGCATTTCATGTCCGTACCTATTCTAATTGAAGAATAATAAGGAACCACACTTTCAAGATGCAAGAACATAGCATTATTTATTCACAAGTGACTAGAAGTAATCACATTTCCGAATCAGTCCATCCATTGCATGCAACTTCATATGCACTGTAGGATTGATGAATTTTGCCGTCAATTGGCCCTGCACTGAATACCTCCCAGAGTAAACAACAAGGTCTTATATATCCTCCTGCCTTAGTCACGTGGACAGATGAACGGTCAGCTTTCATGCCTAAGAGTAGCACATGGTAACTAGTAGAGGACACGCGTCCTGTCCTTTCTAATTTCAGGCGGAGAAGCCAAATAAATAGTAGACATTACTTGGAGATACCATGTGTGGAGACAGGACACACAACATGATGCCCCTACAGTTACAGTTTTGTATATAAGTTTGTGTATGTATGTTTTTCACATATCATTCTCTATCAAATGATAAATTCTCATTATCCCTTTGAGGGCCGCATCACAATTTTAAATTTTTTCCAAGCACGGGGGCCATTGCAAATGAATATGTTCTACTAAAACCGGCAATATAATACAGATAGTGCCCTGGTACTGCATATATGCAGTATCGGTTTTTGGGTACTAAAATACAGTACTGCATATATGCAGTATTGGTTTTACAGTGGTACTGCATATATGCAGTATCGGCAGGGAAAGGGTCAAATAGTAAAAAGACAAAGCGTATGACCTTTGCTAACAAGGCACGTCGTAGGAAGTAAGTTAGAGTTGATATAGATATTAATGATATTCCCATACCCCACCTACAGATATCCAAAAGTCACGCTAGGTTCTCTGCTCAATTTTAGTCACCACATTCCAACATTTAAACACACTATAAGGCATAAGGTTTACATGTCTATTAGAAATGAATATAATTAGACTGAAAATGCCTCTGTTAAGATTGTTAAGGCCATGATTCTACCCGTCTTTTATGATGTAGCTACAAACACCAAGCTTTAAGGCATACAAACTCTTGTCTACAAGACACTGAGAGTTGCCTATAGACGAAGAGGTATTCTCAACAAGGGAGCTTGACATGAAAAAGCTAGATTAAAGGATAGGTACCGTGGTCCAAGAGGGAAAAATGGAATTTAGAAAACAAAAAGTTATTTGGGGGAAAATTTCAACTTTCAAACAAAAAGTTAGTGTTCAAATGTAAAATGAAATGTCAAAAGTGATTTTTATTTCAGAAATGGGGGTTGTCAGTCTGTCATCTCAGACAAAACGGCTTGTGACAGGTATCTTATAGCATTGGACACATTTTCTTCTGCTTCCCCTATTACTAGAGAGTCAAAGATATAGGGGTGTATTTGATTTATTAGGTTGTGACTGCACCACAGTTAATGGAACATTCTAATCTAGGACAATGTCTGTAAGTGGTCTGTATTATATTAACTGATTTCCTACCATGCAAAATCAATGTGATGAACAGAACCACTCCACAAGACAAAACTTAATCAGGGGGACAAGATGGCTGCCACTCGTCGTAACCCAACCAACGTACGAAAGCTAGCTCTTAACCGTCCACGGTCTTGAGACGCAACACCTCGTTGTTGACAGCCCTGCTGAGTGGTTCCTGGTGAATGTGTAGAACATGAGACAATGCGGCCTGAGCAGATTCACCTTAACATCACTACTTCCTGTGGATATTCTGCCGCAGACTTTATATAAATTCTTTGTGACCAGGAGAGTGAAGCTACATACCTTATAACGCTTGTAACGGGAGTGAGCTTGTTCCCGTGTCCACTGTGTTTACGCTTAGGCCAAATAAAAAAAAGGTGTGTTTCAGGTTACCCGACCCTACCTAGCAAAACAGGGCCGACCCTAGAAATTTTTATGCAATTTTGAAAAAATATTTATATTTTGGGTCATTTTGGGGCTATTTAAGGGTCGATACACAAGCAATCTCATGAGATTTTTGTTCTGCTCTGGAAAGGGAAGTGTACGCAGCTGTCAGCTACTACAAGGGTAAGAACGTGATCCACGTGCGCAAGTACGAAGGCCTTGACCAAACCCCCACACTGGAGGGGGTGATGCTGTCCAACAAGGCGCTCAAAGAGTTGGATGACAAAAGAGAATTTATTCTCAAATTTCTTGGTAGAGTTTTGGAATGAGAGGCACGCGCACACACGCGCGCGAGAGATAGTGTTTGACGTATGTTTTTTCATATGACGGACGCATAGACGGAAAGAATGAGAGAGAGAGATAGATAGATAGATAGTTAGAAAAGATAGCTCGCGATAGACAGCTAGGTAGATGAATAAAAAAAATAAAAAAAAGTTCTCTTCACATATTATATTGGTAACTCAGTGAAACATAACGCTGTACGTCTGCGTAAAGTGTTTCAAAATTTTTAAAAGAGAAGCGGTGTGTTAGATTTTCCCAACCCGGACAAACTATGCGTCTTTTGCTGCATTTCCTTTCACTTATACAAGACTGGCAAATTCGATTCGGAAATCTTGGATATGGTTGGGAGGCTGCTTGGGGATTACCGCTGCCCGTATGGACACCCTAGGGGGTGCTGTCAAGACGACGGAGGAGATGTGTACGGAGATGTTCTGACATTTCTGATGTATACATCCAGAATACCATTGGTGAAAAAAAGTGTTTAAGTAGAGAGGGAAAGTGCTTCCAATCTATCTAGACACACAAGCAAAACCTGCAGATGTGAATATTCAGAGCGCTCATTGTTAAAGAAATCAAAAGATCCTCTGACATGTCTGATGTGTACATTCAGACTCCGATACATATTATACTACTCATGGTGAGGGTTGTAGAGAAAGTGTGAGTGAATGACATTTTCTTCCCCCCTTATTCACACCTCTGGAGATAAGCTGCTTAAGAGAGAGTGAGCTAATCCTGTTTTCACCTGGATCCTTCCACCCTGGATTCAAATCTTGTTTTTGATCTGGAGGTGTGTTACATATATAAGAGGATTAAGTGTCATTAGGAGATTAAGGAGTTCAAAGAGCATATACAAAAACTTCATACAGCAAACAGCAGGTGATAATCAGACATGTTAATTAGGTCATTTCCAGTCACGTGACCACATTTTTAAAAATTGGGTCACTTCTGTCACTTCCGGTCATCGCTTATCCCCTAAGTAGGTCACATGACGTCGCTTCCGGTCACGTTAAGTAGGTCACTTCCGGTCACGTGGCCATTTGAATTTCCCACCAAAATGGTGGCCTCTAATTGGCTGATTTCAATTTCCCGCCACCTCTAAGTAGGTCACGTTACCATGGCAACGGGTCATGTGACCAAATGGAGGCCTCTGATTGGCTGCATGTCCAGTGAGTAATAACCAGTACTTAGTACAGTCCCGTTCCGATACATATTATACTACTATGATAATATTCATGCAGTGATGACTGTTGATGTTTATCTTGTGTAAATCAGCTATGTTTACCGTTTATATCATTGCTCATGTTCACCCTGAATAAGACATTTGCTGTCGGAATGGCGCTGAAGGAACCATAACTCACTCCCTCAGTCACCTTATGTACCCTCATAATGCCATTGGTGACACGTTTAAATAGGCTACGCAGCAGCTCAAAGCAGTAACTTGAGATGAAATAAATATGTATTACCATAAATTCCCGCGTACTACCATGTCTACCATGTCGCGTACTAGGCATGTCTGGTATCAAATGAAAGCTGCAATTGGTTCGCGTACAACCCTCGGGTAGTACGCGGGGATTTACGGTACAATCGTTTTTCTTCAGCGATCTATGTCAGTGTTAAACACTTATTTGACAATAATCTCTGTGTTCTACCTTTACAAGGTTTTAGATTATTGAGTGGACCTAGAACAAACAACAACACCTATGACACATGAGCCTGAGCTAACACATCCATTCAGACGCAACATGCATCTACAGGCTGGTTGTTTGCTTATTTGTTTTTTCTATCGATCTTTGAAATAAGAAACTCATGATTATACAGGAAGCCTTAGGTGATTCAATTACACTATAAAGGCATGAGCTAGGGCAAGCTCTGTGTAAAGGGTGTCATAGACTCCGAACCACTTTATCCTACCTCTATACCTGAAACTCTATGTATTATATAGCATATACATACTTGCTTAATTGAGTTTTGAGTTTGTAAAGGATTCTAATTTACAAATCTCCACATCATACAGGACGTAGATCAAATATAATAATGTTACAATGTACAGTAAATAGCAACACTCCACAGCCAACTACACAATAAAACCAGGACAGCACAGTTACATAACCGATAGTAAAGTAAGTTAACACCTGCAGATACAGATCAGGTTCAATGGCATCACGCAGCAACATCTATATAATGGTGACCTAAAACAAACTTTTTTTCAGGCCCAATAGAAGTTTTACCACTTAGTCATAGCGAGACTAGATCCTTAGTATATGGCACAGAGCACATTAGCATTGCATTGCTCTCTGATTTTTGTCATAAACTGTTTGTATTTTGACAGGTGTTGAATCCCAGCATCAAGTGTATCCCATGAGAAGACACCTCTGTGAAGAGGGCTCTCTCTGTACAGCTGCCCATGGGGGCACAGGGTTTTGATTTTCAACTTAGTATTACTACGCCGCACTCTTTACGACACCGTTTTCTGGTACACAGAGGAAAAAGTGAGAGTCACCTGGACTCACAAGCCAAGGTCTGGCCAATGTCTCCAAAAGCACCCTCATGTGAAAGTCAGGCTGACTTTGATTGCAGAAAGGGTCCAGCACTGCCTCCCTGAGTTACAGTCAAAGCCAGGCAATGCTGGACCCTCATGTATGAGAGATCAACACTGACTGACTTTCACACTCACGGGTAGTCTGGCAATGCTGGACTGTACCTTGAACAAGAGTACAGTGATGCCAGACTCTGCTTATCAAGAGTCAAGTCAAGCTGGACTCACATGTGGTTGTGAGTCTAGCAAAGCTGGACTTTTGCCTCAATGAAGGTCAGTTATAGCTGGAATCTCTTCTGTACAGTAAGACTAGTTGCTTATTTGCATTTGGGGATGATGAATTATATATTTGGCTTCCCTGACACTTAATTATAAAAATGAATTCCATACAAAATAGTTCTGTTGTCCTGAATAGGAATGGGTGTGCTATCACAGACCACCAGTCAATTAGGTATGTAATAACATAAAGGTACATGTACCAACGTATGTCAGATGTGATCCCAGAATCTCAATGTCAGAAGCTATGTCAGAAGTGATCCCAGAATCTCAATGTCAGAAGCTATGTCAGAAGTGATCCCAGAATTTCAATTCAATTCGATTCAAAAGGGAGTAACTCTATGGGGCTATCAAAGGAGGCTCAGCCTGACTGTTGTGCAAGTCCAACAGACTCTCTTACTTGAGTCAGGCAGTGCCTGACCCTGGGGAGAGTCCAGCTGACGCTCACTTTTTTCTCTGTGTACTCTCGCGTGTTTATACATACGCCAAAGCAGATTTTCTTTTGTTCTAATCAACAATCTTTTACAACCACATTCGTTATGTAATTCATTTGCACCAATAGGACAGCGATCAATTATACCCAAGCAACACCTCAAGCAGTGATTCTGGATTGTCAGCATTTCTTTGATCAGTTCATCTGGACCACTTTCACACTGTCGCAGTAATCAAAAATACCATTTGTTTGAAAAGTACTACTGACAATTCCTCACGTAGAAACTTCTTCAGTCTACGAAGTTAGACGGTTTAAAGTTGCCATTTGAGATGATTTTCGAACAGTTAGGACCCAGGTTTAAACACTTAATTATCACACCAGGATAGTTAATTGAATCAACCACATGTAGAGCTTTATGCTGAAGTATTAAACCTAGATTTCTTTTGTCTTGATTAGACCTACACCATAATATATGGGTCTTATCCGCATTTATAGTGAGCCGGCAGTCATCACACCACCTGTCAATGTTATCCAGGTATTATCCAGAAATTATTGGTATACCCTAATGTACCTCTGGACCAATTCTCATGCTTTAATACCAAAATGCACAATTCTTGGACGCATCTACTCAACTATACCGTAAAACCTCATGTATAAGACTAACTCGCGTATTAGCCGCACCTCTAACTTTGGGATATCCTACAAGCCCAATAGGGTATCTGAAAATCGTTAATTTAGTACTTAACTATACTTATAAAAACTCTCGTATAAGCCGCACCCCATATAGGCATGCTTGGTATCAAAAGAAAGCTGGCTCTGACTTGCGTACAAGCCGCGTCTTCTACGCGAGGTTTTACGGTAGCAGTTTATACAAAATCCTGCCGGACACCGTCTATAGCCTGCAAAAAGCCTGCCAGTCCGGCAGAAAGGATGCTGCTGCCAGCCCGAATGAAGCCGGGCCTGCCAAAAGATATTTCTGCAGGCCCGAATGTCCTGCACGGTGAAAAAGTTTTCATATAGACTTTATTAGTGGGTCGACATTGCTAACTGCTACCGCCAGATCGTTTTTGGCAGGAAATCTCCAAGGGGGGTCCAGGGAAGATCCATTTTTTCTGCTAATTTCTCACCAATAGTTAATGAAATCAGCTGTTTCTTCAGAGAGAATGGGTTAGTCAGTGTCCTGGTCTACAAGACAGAAGGAAGGATCACTGACCACAGGGTTCATAAAACACTGCAATCATATTGATAAGCCTTTAACCCTTTGAGAGCAGAGAATTAGTCAAGGGCACACGGCATGAACATTGGCATTTAAGCAAACATTTCATTGCTTAAAGTCACTATTTAAGTAACTTTAAATGCAGTGAATGATATGTACATATATCATGGAAAGGTCATAGTGACATTTAAGAGGCTTTCAGTGGCATTTACTGGAAGTAAAGATGCTTAAAGTATGACTTTAAGTAGTCCAATATGTGTTTAAATGCCAACATTCATGCAGTGGCACAAATAAAAGGTCTATTTTAGTGGAATTAGTCACTCTGAAATCCACCTGGGGGAGTGAGTGAGCAAGTCTGGCACTATGCCTTCCCTATCCCCACCCACCAGTGTGACTACTAGCCATGTCATGTCATGGCGTGTGTATAGTTACCACTTGTAATGCCTGTATTCACTAATACAAGGCACAGCTCAAAACTGGTGGGGACAGCTCTCCTCCCACCTAGGCTATTTGCACTGTATTGAAAACTTCTAACCCCTGCTCTGCATGGAGAGTGTGGGGTAGCCTCACGTTGGCAACATGATTGTTGGAATCACCAAACCTCTGGAGGAGGACTGGGTTTCTCCACTTACCCCTTAAGGGGTGGCCACCTGTAAACTACTGCAAACATGCCTAAGTTTCCACTGGATGCAGAAAACCTCCCTGGGAGTTTTACCCTAATATTACAGGGTGGCTTTACCAAGCCTTTATACTCTCAGTTTCAACTTTAGTCTCATCAGGTGATAAAGCATGTACAGGTTTGCCATGGGAGTTCCACCCCTCCCTTAGTGGGCTACCCCTTTGTGACCTAGATATGGACCTCTGAGTAATGAGGTTGAAATGGTCTAATACACCAGCAGTGTGGTGTATAGTGCAGTGTATATAGCATACCTGAGACCCTTTTCATAAGAGGTTTGTACGATATCGCAAACTTTGTGTGTTTCATAAGGCGGTATCCTTATTTTCGCTATCCTTAGCGCTATCCTTAGTTTTGCTGTCCTAAAATGGGGTAGCTATCCTAAAACGCGTATTTTGAGTGTATTTCATAAAGAATAAGGACAGCGTTTTTATGATATCGTAAAAAAAAAAAGCCAGTTAAGGATAGCGATTTTAGTGTTTCATAAGGTATATTTATTGACACCTATAACCCTGGTGATAAATATTTTATTTTCCTAAAAATATGTTAAAAAGCAATTGGCGATGTGAATATGATAGTGGTAAATGATGGTTCATAATTATTTTTGGCGTACGTAGGTTTCCAAGAATTAAGTTCAAATTTGGACTCTGCCATTTTGTCGGTATCCTTATGTGGTTGGCGCTCTCCTTATTTCTCTGTCTACACTTTAATTTTTTACGATATCCTAATTACCCACTATATATAAATTTTATCAGTGTGCTAGGTGGCACTACATGTATTGGATTATTTTCATTGACATATGTAAAACTGACCATATTTCAAACTCCCATGGCACATCCAAGAAAACCGGTACACAGTGCGATGCTTCAAGGATATGCTATAGGCCTCAAAGTCACTTTGGAAATGGTCGTTTTTAGGGGGGTTCCCCAAGGGCGATTTTTGGAAACTTTTTTTTTCTGAGAAGTAAACATATCAGAGTGTATGAAAAAATGAAAAATCCCACATAGCAATTTTGTTGAGACACCCTCTAGGTCTTCATTCACTGGACTACCTTGCCCTTGCTTTAGGCGGGAAAATTAACACTGGCACACACATATTGGTGTGAGGGTCTTTCTGAGTGATGTTAAATAGGGCCAAAAAAAAGGGTTGTTTCAGGTAACCCAACGGACCCTATCAAAACAGGGCCAACCCTACATTTTTTTATGCAATTTTGAAGACATTTCCATATTTTTACCATTTTTTGGTCAATTTTCGGGTTTTTCGACCCGCCGGCTGGTATTTTCATGTAAAAAAAAAAGTTAAAAAAATAAAATCCGACCTACCGACCCTACATTTTCTGCCCATGTTACCTGAAACAAACCTTTTTTTTTTGGCCCAGGGTGGGTAGAGAAGAGGAGCATTACTACTTTTTCAGATTTTGAAACTAGTCTGATAGTAATTGATATTTAGGAGGATCCCAAGATCCTGAGCTTCTCCTATACATTTCTATAGTAAGAAAACCCCTTTAGAACGAAGTGCTGATGCTGTAATTTTGTTTATGATGAAGTAATATCTGAGTGTGTGATGGGACCTCACTCCTTTGAACTCCGACCATTGGTGTAGTGTGTGAGAGGACCTCATTCCTGAACTCCGACCACTGGTGTGGTGTGTGAGGGGACCTTACTCCCTTGAACTCACGATAGCCTAACCGAGTCAGTATGGGCAATTGAAATGAAAGCAGATGCTGCAAACATACAAAGTCTCAATTTCATCTTAATCAAATAATGCCCTGAGCATATTGTGGCTAGTTATTCAGTTATACTCAGTTTAACCCTTTAGGGCCGAGCATCGACTATAGTCGACACCATGGCTGGCCGAGCATCGACTATAGTCGATGCCATGGCTGGCCGAGCATCGACTATAGTCAACATAACTCTATGGGAAACAGCAAAGGCTCGGCCCAGGGAAGGTTCCTGTGAAAATGTCTCCCCCCCCCATCAGCAGCAAATACTTTTTTTGGTCGGCCTTAAAGAGTTAAGGACCCAGCAAATTAGTTCCAGATTGTTTCACCCCGTTTTACCCCTGGAACTGTGTGCTCATTTCATGCATTTTGTGTGACATGTTTACCATGTAACAGACTCACACACACTGACACAGTGTTCCATGGAACAGATTCACACAGTTCTGACAGATTTTTAAAAAGCTTATTCACACCAAATGACAAAATATATAATGCCCTAAACCAAAATGTTTAGTCATGTATTTTTAGTTTCATTATGAATGACTAAAAGATAGGAAATACTGTAATACTTATTACAACCAGCAGTATTTGACATAGATAGCCATAGCACACTATTGGTGTGTGTGTGCTAGTTTGTACAAACTCATTCGATCAGGTTCCTAGCATTTCAACATAGGGCTGATGAATATATGTACCCTTATAACCATCAACATTAGAGCTTACATGAGCAGCAGGAGATAGCCAGGCTTTTATCCAAACATGATGACCAGAGGAAAGGTGTCTAGCATCTGGACCTCTTTATGCTGCTTTCATTAAAATGATATGGCATCTATTTATATACATAATGAGTGTTAATAAAATGACAGGTGCATCGTCTGATTCACAATATATTGGGACCCTGTTTAGATACTTATAGCTATAGAAAATCATTCTCTTTAATAAGGAAAAGGGGTACAATCAACTTTGATGACACCTGGTGTCACACATAACAGGTATTTGTGTGATGTTGTGTCACCTAGTTCCCCTTCTGGCACACACTCACACATCTTCAAACAGAACCATTATCACTTTGTCAGGTTGGAATAGTGCATGGTTTTGACACCAGGTGTCATCTTTGTTGTTCCTTGTTATTCTCATGGGTGAAAAGGAAACATTTTCAATGTTTATAACCATAATAACATGTTGTCAATGCAACTTAGACCTAGCTATACACCTCTAATTCTATCAAGTTCCATTAGTGATTGAAAAACATACCATATGATTTGATTAAAGCTGCATTAAGAGGGACAGACCACAGACACCTTTCCTCTGGTAATCTTGTTTGGATAAAGGTCTGACCTTTTGTTACATGTATACAGCTGATAATTGGCATGAATTGTACACAACTTCATCAGGCCTACACTACCATGGTAGAAATCTCGTTGAATGAGATAGTATGCCCATATACAGCAGGGAGTGCACTAACAGATTTCTGCTAGGGTGCCCTATGCCAACTTATAATTTAATGAGTATTACAAACTAAACAGGCTTTCCTTTCTTTAAAAAAAAAAGAAAAAAAGTGAAACAATATGGTTGGAAACATTTTTGTGCCATGGTAATGCTGTGTGAATATGTGTGAATTTGTGTGAATATGTGTGAGTATGTGCCACTTCTTGTCCTATGGGGTATGGTGTCATATTGTGCCAATTAGTTCCATAGGACAACAGTCACACAAAGTGCACGTTCCAGAAACTAAGTCAAACTAATTTGCTGGGGATGTGTTCCCTGTAAGCCACACTGTCTTATATTGAACTATCCCTCAGATGGTGAGAGCACTAACACAAATGTACCTCTCAATACATGCATGCACGTTAGTAGCATGGTATGGAACCAGGGTGTGACTGCAATACAACAGACAGTGGCGTAAATACACTTATACATGGCCGGCAGAACAAAGGAAATAGCCTGACTGTATATGACGTACAAAAGGGGTGAAAAACACCCACTACAGTGTGTGGCATAAGTTAGTTAAACCACTCCAGACCCCTGTACTAACAATATTGGCTTAGTCACGGCTGAGCACACTCGTTTACCGACTTGTGATCAGCCTAGACATCTCCAATATCCTACATACAGGCGTCTAGCAGTGGTTTAACTACTACATGTGTGAATATGTGTATGCGTCCACCGACAGATGCCAATGGTGCCATGTGAGTGCTGACTATCGGATATTATAATGTAGTATACACTGAAAAAGTAAACTTGTCTCCAGACTCGTCAAAGTGACTCTCATAAAACAAACGGGTTAAAAGTTGTCTAACCTATCAGGTTACCATCCCACAAATAGAATCTGGAGCTGACAAATGTCAGGTTTTGGTTTTGGTTTTGTCGGGTTACATGGACTATATCGAGCAAGGAGGGGGCCATGTTGATTTTGACATCCCACCAACCCTGGTCTCTGATTGGCGGAGTTGTGCGGGGAGCATTCATTATTTAAAACGGAATGAACTCATTTCCCTCCCAAGCTGTCCGCAGTGTTAACATATATGACAGTAGTCCGCCGTGCGACTTGCTGGTTTGAAAACAAACCGCTCCCCTAGCCTAACTTATAACCAGCGTTTCCCTACCTCTGTACCATAGTCGCTGCTGCTTGGCGGCTAGCACTTCCGACTCACACACCACAGGCCCCTGGTTCGAGACTGGGTGGAGATGTCATACACAGACCCAAAGAGCACTTTTTTTAATATGCTTTTATATATGTTTTTTTTTCTTAACTAGAATTATTTTAACCAGTAAATAAGGCAAGTCAAAATTCTACCTTCATGATAAAAGAAAAGATTATATGGATTTTTGGAGAAATTACCCGAAAAAGAGTCTTTTCTTCCATAACTCGCTAAATAATGCCCCTACAGAGCTGAACTCTGTCTATAGACTCTTTGTTTTTGTCCCCAGCCATTACCAGCGCCCCAACGGCGTAGCACGTAGAGCGTACGACTTGAAGTCTTGGGGTAGCATGTTCGAATCGCCATGAAACGTCGGATTTTATGGGTGACAAAATATCTCCAGCTAGAAGACCCGCTTCCTTGTCATTTAGACAAGTTTTTGACTCGTTTATTTTATGACCGTCACTTGGAAGAGTCTGGAGACAAGTTTACTTTTTGAGTGTTGAGCAGTAGAAGGAGCTGCAGTATGGATCTGGAATCAGGGTGTGACTATAACAGACAGTTGGTGTGGGTCTAATGGGGGTACACTGATATTCTTTTGGTCCCTTTACGACCAATCTCTCTATATAGTCACGATAGCCTAACCAAGTCAGTCATTTTCTGGCTCCCTATACAGCCAACCTTGGTTAATTAATATTGTCCGGTTTGTCATTACTGACCAACCCACCTTTCTTCCACCACAGTAGGAGGGACTGAGGTAGTGTCACGTGCATTAGGGACATAGGTCAGTACACTGCCCTTATGTTTAGAAATATGACCCAGAGTGGCTGGAACTCATGTCTACCACCTGTTGTGTACTGGGGTAACTTGGACAATATGGGCAATCGGAATGAAAACAGATGCTGCAAACATACAGAGTCGCAATTTCATCTTAATCAAATAATGCCCTGACCATATTGTGGCTAGTTATTTAGTTATCAATTTAAGCATTTGTTCCTGTTCCCTGTAAGCCACACTGTCTTATATTGGACCATTCCTCAGATGGTGACCAGGTAGGGGACAGGAAGGCCTTGTTAGTACGCACTACTACTATGGTACAGTCCAGTCCATTAGACCATACCAGTATTCTGGTACTATACACTGATACCTAGGCTCCCTATACGCCCAACCTCTCAGTCACTAGTGCCCAACCTAGTTAGTCATTTTTTGGATCCCTATACCACCAACCTAGATTAGTTATTATTGCCAGGTTGGTCACTACTGACCAACCCACCTTAGTCTTTTTAGTTACAGGGGGAGCCACTGAGTGGTCATCACAGGTGGCCCCAACTAGTGGCATACAAATACAACACACCAATGATGGACCTAGGTTAGCCACTACTGACTGACCCCTTGGTCATTTTTGAATATAACTTTGCCATTGTGACTAACACTCATATGACCAACCTGGGTTAGTCTGTACTGACTAACCCTTTCAATCTATGGATTTTCAGTGTATGCATGGTTCTGGGGCGTACCATTAAATTGGTACATTTTGTGTCATCATTAGACCATGACCATTAACCCATGGAAAGCTCTGTAATCACACAACAATGGGTCCTATCTAAACAAACACTGGAGTCTTGGGGTTGGGGAGATAAAACCAGAACGTAGAGTTAGAGATCAGTAGCTGTTCTTCTGCCTGTCTGTTTATCTTCATCAGCAAATCTAACAGAAAATTTGGAAATGGATTTTACTGTGTGTATCTGAGATTATTTTATGAATGTGCCATGTTCAATGCATGGTATTCTAATAAATATAAGGGATTGTAGGTTGTAAATCCGCCAGTGTATAGATTGAAATGTCCTCTTTCCAATAGTACCAAACATGATATATAGTACACTGGGGTTATTAGAGAAATATTAAGTAAATGCCTAAATACACTGATGCTAATGGGCAGGCTATTATACTGGTACGCCCTACATTGTGAGTACAAGTACAGCTTACTTAGGGCGTACTAGAATAGTGGGCATGTCCTCAACCTGGTGACAGTACTAACGCAAACGTTCCTCTCCATATCTGCATGCACGTTAGTAGCATGGTATGGAACCAGGGTGTGACTGCAATACAACAGATAGTGGTGTGAATACACATGTGTGAATATGTGTATGCGTCCACCGACAGATGCCAATGGTGCCATGTGAGTGCTGACTACCGGATATTACATTGTAGTATAGCCCCAGGTGCCAACAGAGGGCGTGAACAAGCCTGCTTTGCCTCTCCAGTATAGCCACATTAAATGTGCTCTAATTGACCAGTGTCGTGCATATGGTCTGGGCCTGGTGTGCCAGTCACATGGCACCACCCCTCTGTTTCCGCTTACATGCAACTACATCATACTACTGCGGGGCACACTGAAAAAGTAAACTTGTCTCCAGACTCGTCGAAGTGACTATCATAAACTAAATGAGTCAAATGTTGTCTAACCTATCAGGTTACCATCCCACAAATATAATATGGAGCTGGCAAATGTCGGGTTTTAGGCTGGCACATGCCAAGTGGGTCCTCTATCTCCAGCTAGAAGACCCGCTTCCTTGTCATTTAGACAAGCTTTTGACTCGTTTATTTTATGACCGTCTGGAGACAAGTTTACTTTTTGAGTGTAGCTCCATGTGCCAACAAAGGGCATGAACCAGCCTGCTTTGTCTCTCTAGTATAGCCACATAAAATGTGCTCTGAGAGATTCTTTTATCCCAGGATATGAATACACAGATATGTAATTCAAATATATGGTAGAACCTCTAAAATATAGAAGAAAATTCTTTTTCTCATTGATGATGAGAGGAAAGGTGTACTATTGTGTATTTGTAATCCATAAATGCCATTGAAGCAAGGCAAAGTGAACACTCATCAATAAGTCACAACGCTAGTTGTGGCATCATTGTAGTAATTTTTGCAATATAATAGTATCTGATAGAGATACTATACATGGAATCCTCAGTTGATTGCCAACATATCTAATCTGTATGAAAATCTGGGATTAATCCTGCAATGGCGGCCATTTTGGATTGGTAAGTGAAGGGAACGACAAGAGTTTGAGAGGCTTGTTTCCATAGCAACGGAATTCACACCTTTTTCAAATCATCATTCTTTAATGCAATATCCACATTCTATCATGTCTTAGTTGGGGTGGGGTATGAGTGTGGAGGGGTGTGAAAGGAGGCCGGTGTAGCATAGAAGGTATAAGTGGGATAGGGGATGGCGGGGGGGGGGAGGTGTATGTAAGGAGGGCTTTGATTGACTGGTGTGGTACATATGGTGTGGTGCGTGGTGTGTCAGTCCGCCAGCGATATTCGCACGAGCTCCTCGTGTGAATAACGTCCGCTATTCGCACGAGGAACGGCGAGAGAGGCGACATGGCGAGAGAGGGGACATGGACATGAATATGGCGAGAGAGGTGACATGGCGGGAGAGGTGACATGGCGAGAGAGGCGACATGGCGAGAGGCGACATGGACGAGGATACTTATATATACACCTCATTTTCTTATCTCTTCAACAAGGGAAACCATGGTGTAGTGGTTAGCGTGTCTGTCTCTCAATTGAGATATCATGGTTCGATTCCCGCCATAAGCATATTTTTATGAAGTGACGATGAGAGAGGCGACACGACGATGAGAGAGGCGACGATGAGAGAGGCGACGCGACGATGAGAGAGGCGACGCGACGATGAGAGAGGCGACGCAACGATGAGAGAGGCGACGATGAGATTGGCGACGCGACGTATATAAATGCTACTTGAAAACACCACCCTTTTTATTCGCACTATAGGATCCCTATTTAGACTAGTCGAGACTCGTCGAAGTGACTGTCATAAAATAAACGAGTCAAAAGTTGTCTAACCTATCAGGTTACCATCTCACAAATAGAAACTGGAGCTGGCAAATGTCGGGTTTTGGGCTGGCACATGCCAAGTGGGTCTTCTATCCCCAGCTAGAAGACCCACATCCTTGTCATTTAGACGAGTTGTTGACTCGTTTATTTTATGACTGTCACTTTGAAGAGTCTGGAGACATGTTTACTTTTTGAGTGCACCTGCCCTCAGGTGAGAGAATAATGAACCAGCATGACCCCTTGGTCAGTGCGTCCTCTATAAGGGGGCGTGGCACCTAAACATGGCAATATACATATATAAACCCCCCCCCCGGCTCTTATATAGACACTTTTCTTTTTCAAGTCTGCCCGTGATGTGTCTGTGATGTGTCCGTGATGTGTCCATGATGTGTCCTCCTGCATCTCCACAGCACAGGCTATCTTTGAGCTAAAAGATGACAAACATGACGGACGACATGGGGGTGGGGGGCTTTGGGTAAACGTCAGGGGGCCCCTTGAAAGGGGGCCAGGTGTCCCCGGCAGGTGTCCCAGGGCCAGTAGCCCTGAAATCCATAATCTCACCCCTCGTGAAGGTCGCCTCTCTCGCCGTCTCCTCGTGTAGGTCGCCTCTCTCGCCGTCTCCTCGTGTAGGTCGCCTCCTTCGCTGTCTCCTCGTGTAGGTCGCCTCTCTCGCCGTCGTCTCTCTCGCCGGTTCCTCGTGCAAATAAGGGCCGCTATTCGCACAAGCTCCTCGTGCAAATAGCGGCCCTTATTTGCACGAGTTCCTCGTGCGAATATCATCGGCCGTGTCAGTCACATGGCACCACCCCTCTCTTTCCGCTTACATGCAACTACGTCATGCAAATGCTGACTACTGCGGGGTACATTTGTGTACAGAACGACCTTTTTACCGGTATGAATTCTCTGAGGGCAATACGATGCCCTATTGTTAACATGTTGCATTTATAAAGCACTAGTGTATTACTCCCCAGTGCCACATTCATGCACTGCAGACACATGGCTAATCATGCTGTGCTTAAAGGGTTAACACGCTCTGTAGGACACCCAGGGAGTGGGGTCTCAGGGAAGCATCATGCTGCCCTTAAAGGTTTAACCCCGTAGAGTTATATGTATGCATTACAGCCAACAGAAAGGACAGAGCAAAGATTAATGTTGGTTTCTGGACACTACACCAGCATGTGCACACTAAGAAAAGTCAGCATCATTGTCACTAGAACCACTCTCATTTGAAAGTCAGGCACTGCCTAACTTTCATGTGACAGTAGTTTTAGCGACAATGACGCTGACTTTTTTTGACAAATGCTTTAAGGGCAATTTATACTACAAGGTAGAGGCTCATGACATGTTACGGCAAATTAAACATACAATTTGTCTCTTTTCTCCCCAGGTTGGACAGGTTGAAAGCCCTTGTGCCTGCCAAGACACAGTCCAGCTGCATGTACCACATCGTCCACACCGCCCCAGCTCACGACTCCAACAGGTAGGTAACTTACGTACCTCTTCGCTGCTTTCAAATTAATCAAAAAGTGGTATTTTAGAAAAATCGAATTTTGTTTTTTTTGCGACCTGGGGTAGGAGTGATGTGCTTCGAGGCACCACATACATTCCAGATCCTGACAATTTTTTCCCTCCTTAACAAATAGAGATCATGTGGCTCAGTCTCACGACTTTGTAACAATTGGATAGTCTTTGACTGGGTGACGTCTTTGACCAGGTGACGTCTTTGACCGGGTGACTTCTTTGACCGGGAAGCATTATTATAGCATAAATTAGGCCTATATAGTAAGAAATGGGCAGAAAAGGTCAAAGGATATTTTCAGACTATATGAACGGCAATTTAATTAAAGTTTGTTATATTTATTTAGGCCCTATTACGTGCATTATATCATTATGTTATTTTTCCTCTAACTGGTCAAAGATGTTACCCGGTCAAAGACGTCACCCGGTCAAAGACTATCCAATTGTTACAAACTCGTGAGACTGAGCTACGTACATTCCTCACTGACCAATGTAGGTACAGAAAGACCACTGTCTTATTATCAGGAATATAGGAGATGGACAAGCAGTAAACTGTACAGATATTTGTCTATTTCACACACATGTTTCAGAACATCTATGCTGAATGAATTTATTTATTGAATTAATTCAGTTATTTGGGGATGCCGGTGATTAACCATTTGTTGGAGGCATAATGTGTTATTGCAGATTATGATTCTGTGACAAATTTAAGGTCTCCTACCACTGATTATATGCACAGTATTACCGTTTTTCATTGGCACTATTTACGAGTGCAACATTGTGGGGGCGAATTTGTACTGTGACACCTTATGTCTATGGCAAGTGGAGGAGGGAAATTATTATTAGACTCTGGGGCCTCACGACTGCCCTCTCTTACATTGACCTGTTATATGTAGCCTACACATGATCCCTGTGCCTCTCATTGGTACCACAGGTGCCCTGGTGCAGGCATTCACTGTCCACATTTGGACAATAGATTGGCTGTATTGGGATATTGATTACAGCAGACCGATGACCACGGTTGCCATTCTGCCCCCCAGGCAGAAGCCCCCGGGCAACAGCTCCCCAGGCAGTTAAGTATGTCCGTAATCTGGCTAAATGGATGTGGGGGTAACTATTTACTGCGACAGATTCTATTAAAAAGTTTAGAACCATGTTGTATCCTTCAAGATCTATACAACTACAAAAACAACAACCCTAAGGATACTGTCCCTACGCCGTATTACTATGAAAGGCAAATAAAGTCATAAAAAATATTATTTATTTTCAATGATATTAGCGGCCTCCATTTAGCTAGATTACGGATAGCATCTTCGGCCCAGGCAGCAGCCCCCCAGTCAGCGGTCAGGGCAGCGGCCCCCCGGGCAGCATCCCCCCAGGCAGCAGCCCCCCAGGCAGCGGCCCCCCAGGCAGCGGCCCCCCAGGCAGCATCCCCCCAGGCAGCAGCCCCCCAGGCAGCGGCCCCCCAGGCAGCATCCCCCCAGGCAGCGGCCCCCCAGGCAGCATCCCCCCAGGCAGCAGTCCCCCAGGCAGCAGTCCCCCAGGCAGCATCCCCCCAGGCAGCAGCCCCCCAGGCAGCGGCCCCCCGGGCAGCAGCCCCCCGGGCAGCAGCCCCCCGGGCAGCAGTCCCCCAGGCAGCATCCCCCCAGGCAGCAGCCCCCCAGGCAGCGGCCCCCCGGGCAGCAGCCCCCCAGGCAGCAGCCCCCCAGTCAGCGGTCAGGGCAGCGGCCCCCCGGGCAGCATCCCCCCAGGCAGCATCCCCCCAGGCAGCAGTCCCCCAGGCAGCATCCCCCCAGGCAGCAGTCCCCCAGGCAGCATCCCCCCAGGCAGCAGTCCCCCAGGCAGCAGTCCCCCAGGCAGCAGTCCCCCAGGCAGCATCCCCCCAGGCAGCAGTCCCCCAGGCAGCAGTCCCCCAGGCAGCATCCCCCCAGGCAGCAGCCCCCCAGGCAGCAGCCCCCCGGGCAGCAGTCCCCCGGGCAGCAGTCCCCCGGGCAGCAGCCCCCCGGGCAGCATCCCCCCGGGCAGCAGCCCCCCGGGCAGCAGCCCCCCCGGGCAGCATCCCCCCCGGGCAGCGACTCCCGGGCAGCAGTCCCCCAGGCAGCAGTCCCCCAGGCAGCAGTCCCCCGGGCAGCAGTCCCCCGGGCAGCAGTCCCCCGGGCAGCAGCCCCCCCGGGCAGCGACTCCCGGGCAGCAGTCCCCCAGGTCATGGTCTGGGAGAATATCAAATTAGAAGGGTGGGGGAGGGGTCGGCAGGGTGGGGGGGGGGGGTTGGCAGGGTGGGGAAGGGGTCGGTGCTATTTTTGGGGGTACTTACGAGTGCTGGTGTTGAATTACATATCTGGGTCACCTCGGCGTCTCCTTTTGGCTTCCATAAGTAGGGAACAGTGGCCACAATCCAGCATTATACAAAGACTAACATACTTCCAAGACATGATATGTAGCGGTGCATTTATTTTTTGCAGTCCCTAAGGCAATACTTTACAAAGACTTTAAGTTTGCCTCTCAGACATGCCATGTATGAGTGCCGCTGTTATTACTTAGGACTGGGGTATGCTGGTAAATACCACAGTAAAGCTATAGAAACAGAGAATTAACTTTTTTAGTCTGTTATTTGTTATATATTTGAATATATGCTGCACACTTGGTAGGGTGAAAAGTGGATCCTTATAGAAATGGCCAAAAAAAAAGCGAAAATTGAACATTTCTTTTCCAACTTTGATGACCCTTTAAGGTGGGTAGTCCCCATAGTGTAGAAGTAATTAGATTTCGTCAGGATTTTCGCCATGAGGCCCATATTATAAGTCTCAAATGGTGTAAAGAAAATAGGGGGGTCCCCAGCTAGTTTCTGAGATATCTGGCTTTGAGTTTGGAGTGATCTATAATAGGATCATATTGAGATAGTACATATGTGCATGGAATAGCATCTTAAAGTAATTAACTTTCCCTATAGTTCACTCAGGATATAGTTTATAATCTTTTACACCCAAAGACAATATTTTGAACATATGGTCCCCTGCATATTTTAAAGGTTTTTGGTGTTTGAAATAAAAAATATATAAATGGAGCACACAGTCTTGATGTGGTATAGGTATAGCTTTCAGCATGCCTACTACCAGAGCCCCAGTAGAGTAGGGGTAAAGCCTTAGACTCACATGCAGGAGACCCTGGGTTCAAGGCTCGGTCAGGTCTTGGAGGGTAATTTTGACAATACATTGAAATATATATCTGATATACCAAAAGATGACCAAAGGCATCCCCTGGTGTCTATTGAAACAATTACATGTGCATATGCGCACTGACCTGCGCAGTTAACGTGTTTGCAATGGGGTCTAGCCACCTTAATTTTGAAGGAGAACAGACTGAAAAGCGTGGCATTGGTTGCCATGGCAATTTCGCTATTAAATAGAGCGGTAGTTTTGAAATTTCAACATTTCTGAATGCTTGGTACCATGGCAACAGAATTCACACCTTTTTAAATCTTCATTAGTAGGGGTGGGGTATGAGTGGGGAGGGGTGTGGAAGGGGGCGGGTGTAGAAGAGGAGACAAGGTGTCAGTGGGAGAGGGGGATGGAAGGTGGTCTGGGCCTGGTGTGTCGGTCACATGGCACCTCCCCCCTGTTCCAGCTTACATGCAACTACATCATACAAATGCTGACGACTGTCGGTAAATTGGTGTACAGATTTGTGTGCCAGGAATCACTGGCCTACGACGACTTTTAGACAAAACCTTACTGGTATGAACCCTCTGAGGGAGGCACTTCAAAAAATGTATTGTTAACATGATGCAATGATGTCCCAGAATTTAACCCTGCAGTGCTACATTCATGTGAAGCATGGCCAATCAGGCTGTCCATAAGGGGTTAAAGTGCTGTGGAATCCAGGTCAGTCAGGGAGTGGTGTATCTAGGAGGCATCATGCTGTACTCAAAGGGTTAACCCTTTCTGTGTGAGAGTTATACGGTTGCCTCTTCATGCCTCTGAGGACCGCCAGAGATGAACGAGCACAAATGTTGGTTCTGGACACCACACCAGCATGGGAGCTTTATTTTATAATCTGGGAGGATATCAAATATTTCTCATCACATTGTTGGGGTAGGGAATAATGTACCCATGTAAAAGACAGAGATTTATCCAAGTTGACTTGGGATGAATTAAAATTATTTAGTCTATCCTATATAAAGATAACCGATGACCATGGAATTGGAAAGCCTGAGGGTACAGGTTGAGATAGATTGTTAGCTTAGATAGGCACACAGATCTAGAACACAATTTAAGCTCAGGCCAAAAAAAAAGTTTGTTTCAGGTAACACGGGATGAAAATGTAGGGTTGGTAGGTCGGATTTTTTTTATGGCCCCTTTACGATACAAAAAAATTGCAATATTGGGGGGAAAATTCAAAAATCTTTTGTTAACCTAAAATTGACCTAAAAAAGTGTAAAAATATAAAAAATTGGATAAAAAAAAGTAGGGTCGGCTCTATTTTGATAGGGTCGGTGGGGTGACCTGGATCAAACCTTTTTTTTTAGCCTCAGTCTATAGGGTCTGGCATTCTATACCTCAGGCTCACATTTGAAATTGGTATATAGGAATTGCAGCAGTTATATTTCATTTCCAAAGTAGGTAAGCTTAGATGAAGTAGAATTTCAACTACCGTATTCGACGTAATATGCCCACAGTGCACTTAAAAAATATTATGGACACCTTTTAGTAGTTGGGGTTAAGAATTGAGATATTTTTGGTTATTTGAAGTTGTCGAGAGGTCATTTAGTGTAGATGATCCGACAAGGAGACACAATAGATTAGAGTTGATATCCAGTTTTATTGTAGCAGTAGAACATAGATAGATGTGTACGAGAGTGCCACCTCACATGTATGTCTGCAGTAGATAGGGTAGCATGGCTAGTCCTATAGAGTTGAATAGGAAGGCTAGTTCCTCCATCATGGCTCCCGGAGGTATTTATAGCTCTCAGCCCTGTCAGGCTGAGAGCCAGGAGTCGTCCATCAGTCTATAAATAGACTGGTCCTCCTGTCACCCATCCACCCCACAGGTGGCTGTGTGACAGGAGAGGAGGAACACCCTGGACACCTGTCACCACCCCTCCAGTATGTTTACTGTGAGTGTGCCAGGCTGTCCCGTCCCCTGTGGGTTATCCCCACACCAACCACTTGAGGGTACTCCCAGGTCACTCGGTGCGCCTCAGCTAGGGGCGCCAGGAGTGAGAGTGCATCATGCAGGAGCGCATCATGTAGCCCCTCGACACAGTATAAAAATCGGCCAAAAATGGGGCAGGGTGCGCTCATTAGGGGGTGTGCGCTTATCACGTCGAATACAGTATACATGTTAAAACGTATTCTACTGGTTCGCCCCACCAAGAGGGTATCAACCGCTCTGAAAATAGTGAATTCTTTTTTAATGACAAAAGCAAGGAGACTATATGAACTAAATGATTAAAGGACTGGGTGTTTGGAACAAAATAGGAAGGTAATAATTTGGTGCTTAGCCAGTTGGTTGGTTGGACGAGGTTCCTCTATAAATGTAACAGTGTAGACTTTCAGTGGATGACAGGACTTCAGCCAACTGACACAAAGGGGATACACACTTTACATACCTGTATAGGTCCTATGGCGCGAGTTGGACAGGCCTTACTAGACACCCCATGTCATGCAAACACAGTACACATTTGGCTCAAACAGGGCGTAGACATGTTGATGCCATTAATCAGTGGTCTAGGGTAGGGTAATGGTATGAAGACTCTCTGTAAAATAAATCCACATTTAAGGCATAAGGCTGGGTACACTCAAAAAATAAACTTGTCTCCAGACTCGTCAAAGTGACTATCATAAGATAAATGAGTCAATACTTGTCTAAGTGACAAGGAAGCGGGTCTTCTAGCCCAAAACCCGACATTTGCCACCTCCAGATTCTATTTGTGGGATGGTAACCTGATAGGTTAGACAACCTTTGACTCGTTTATTTTATGATAGTCACGTCGACGAGTCTGGAGACAAGCTTACTTTTTCAGTGTATGGTGGGGTACTTGTGTCGGTTATGATTGACATATCTGGGTCACCTGGGCGTCTCCCTTTAGATTCCATAAGTAGGGAACAGTGGATGGTCTCACGAGGTGTCTGTCCCCATAATCATTACTGTATTCGACGTAATAAGCACACACACCCCTAATCAGCGCACACAACCATTTTTGGCCAATTCCTTTACTAGAAATAACCAAAAATATCTCAATTTTTGACCCCAATAGAACTCTTAACTAGTAAAAGGTGTCCATAATCATTTTTTAGAACACTGTGCGCTTATTATGTCGAATACGGTAACCCTTTTAAGATTACATTTGTCATCATGATGCACAGATGCAGCCTGGGCAAATAACTTGCCAGGGCTGCAGAGTTATGTTGGTGCCGTCCTCATGCTAGAGTCTGGCAATGCTGGACTCTGGGAAGAGTCTCTTTCAGTCTGCAAGAGTCCAGCATTGTCAGACTCTAGCATGAGGATCCAGCTGTCCAGCCATTCTAGATGAGTAGAGGCTCTAGATGAAGGTGCAGCACAGCCTGACCCTCACTAGAATGGCTATTGACCCATTTGTTATAGTCCAGCAGTGCCTGACCCTTGTATGAGAGTGCTAATGGTGATATTGGCTGATGGTGATATTTGCCCGGATGTACCTTCATAGCGCAGCCCACCACACATACACCACAGTAGCAGTCACACCCTGATTCCATACCGCAGCCCCACCCTCTTCATGTTTCCTTTAATATCACCTTCAACATGCCTGTCTGCTATCATGTTTTTAGTTTGAATATCTTTATTTCACCATAGTTAAGTATACAAAGGAGCGTCCATATAGAGGAGTCGTAATACACGAGGCACATAGTTTAAGGATGAATATATCACATTAGACTATCAGAGGTAACATTAGATCATCATCTTAATGTACCGGTACTCTCAGTATAGCAAACATATAATTCAATACATTACATTCCTATTGCTACATACCGGTACCGGCAGCCCAGACTCCTGCAGGAGCAAGTAGTTACCGGTACCCGCCTGTAGATACTTAATATAAACCTCCAAAGGACATAAGTAGGTTTCCTAATAGTCTATGTAAATGTGAAAAAGACTAGTTTTTTCTTCATCCCCACTGTGTGAACAGTGTTGTGGGTTGATCTTCGGGAAAAACCGTGTGAACTAACACAACGGGGTATGACACAGGTAATAGTTCATGACTGATAAATAAAGAATTAACTTTGGTTATTAGACAGGTTAAAACAAAGGAGAAATTTATGTATCTAGATGATAGATCTATTAGATTGGGGTTTTGACTGGTATTCCGAGAAAAGGTAACATTTGGAGTCTGACACTCTACAAGTCACTTGATGAAAAAATTGGTTTTAAATGGGAGGGGTGGGGGGGTGGGGTTCACATGGAACTACCATTTTTGGGGGACCTGCCCATTACCAGGAATTCTGGATTTAAGAATTTTGCTTGTTTCATTTTTGAGCTCTATTATATTAGCTGCTTTACGTCTAGATATGGGCAGGCCATTCCAACTTATGGCACCAAAGAACTCTACACTACGCTCTTAAGAAATACCATTTGGATGTAGTACTTTGCACATAGGAGCTGAAAAGGCTTGTGTGCCTCTTTGCCTTTTATCTATGTAAACCTCACATTGCATAGGCGTATACATATAATTCAATAGATGCACATGTCTTCTATCATTAAGGTAATTAACCTTGGCATCTTTATGTACAACATCTGTTTCAGTTAGATGAGGATATTTTAAACAAATTTTCAAACAATGATTTTGGGCATATTGCAAGGGTTTAAGGTGTTTATCACTGGTTGTTAAGAACAAAATATCAGCATAATCATTCATCAGCATTTTCATTACTAATTGGCTGTATGTCCAAAATAATTCTTTCAATATATATGTGTAGTACCGTATTCGACGTAATAAGTGCACAGTGCATTTTAAAAATGATTATAGATACCTTTTAGTAGTTAAGAGGTTAATTGTGGTAAAAAGAATTGAGATATTTTTGGTTATTTATAGTCTAAAAATCGGCCTAAAACGGGGGGTGTGCCCTTATTAGGGGGTGTGCGCTTATTACGTCGAATACGGTAAGTTTGTCCACATGTAGAATGGTAATGTGCATATCTCAAGTTTCAGTGATTTAGATAACAAAAAATTCGGCCTAAGTACAGTTCAGGGGCATGACTTAGATGACTTGATCTAAAAATGTATGCAATCGATCTAAGAATGATAGATTGGGGTTCATGATAACACTCATCTCATCCCCAGGTGCTGGCAACTCCCTAAAATGACTATGCCAGCGACGTTTGAACCTGTAGTCATTTTTCACCCTGGCTTATGAAGCCGTTGTGGAAAATGACCCTGCTCTTAAATCATAGCAAGTGCCTTTTTGTAATGGATATTTCAGATATTTGCCTTCACTTTTCAATTGTGAAATCATCATGAATGGAAGGAGAACTATATGTATTAGCAATTGAGTATTTCAAAATATCTCCCAATGATTTTTCTAAGTAGTATACTAAATACTTGCACCAGACATGGGAGAGAGTAGCTCTCTATTTTCAGAAGAATGCAAATGTGACTGGTGTGCCAAATTTGTGACGGAAAAAAAGCACCCCATCAGTAAAACCACAATATAATCTAGTAAAATCTGGGAGAACTTTGGTACCAGAAGTATAGCAGCTGAGAAAACTGAATTTTAAATTATATTTGTATGTGTATTCTTTACTAATACACCAGAAAGGCCTAGAGGGAGGTGTATTCAATGGGATTACATAACAAGCAGAGGGGTAAGGCAGCCCCAAAAATGACCCTGCCTTGAGCATTCACACCTTGGTAGGTGGGAGGGGTTGGGGGTAATGTGGAGGGAGGCATGTAGAGAAATGGCCCCGGCTTCATAAGTCTTTGCGGGGTCATTTCCTGGTCATTGCTTAGACCTGATCCCAGTGGGCAACCTTTAGTTGATTCAATGTTGATTCAACGTGTAATATTGACTGCTGATGGATAATTTGAGATTGAGAATATAGTCATGTTTTCAACCTAAATGCAGTATTCTTATGTAGACCCATTCCTTGCAATTTATATATTTTCATTACAACATCCCCCTCCCATTTTTCCAAGATTAAATGCTAATTCTAGCACCATCCAGGGCAGGGGTACATAAATAACTTCTGGTGATCACACTAACAGGCATTCATATCCATTTCAAACCAACCTGGTCGGGACAGAGACTTTATCTATTATTCTTGGCAACAAAAAGGGTGTCTTACTGAAACCATGCATTTATTATTGTCATTTAATTCCAAATGTCAACCAAATGCACACACCATAGTTGTCAATGAAAATGAATGAGATTTTGATCAATTGTATACATTGAGGAGAAAATAAGAGCTTACAATTAACAAAAATAGATGTAGCATGTAAATAGATTTACTAAGAAGTAGGTTGTGGAGGCACCTAGTGGGAAAGGCGGGAAACACATGGTTGATTCAAGGTTGTTATCCAAACATTGCATCAAACAGGTGTTGGTTGACAATGTTGAATAATAACATTGGATCAGTGATGAAAACTTGTTGATCTACCCTGTAACCCCATATCAACCAGTTGTCAACGTTGAATCAAGGTTTTGTGCCCACTGGGATAGAGAAGGATTTAGATTATCAATCTAAACAATTTTTAAGTTTAGATGCCTGAGAATTAATGAGAAATTATAGAAAATGCAGGGATAAAACAGAAAATAAGTCACGATTGTCATTGTTGCTACCTTGACGTGACGGCAGACCTACTTCCGGTTGGTGGCCTTGTTGGGAACTATTTTTGAAAAAAGAAAAAACGGGCGTGCGGGGGCAGAGGCCCCGATTATCTAAATTCAAATGTAAAAAGCCTTATCTCACTTAACTTAGGGGGGGGGGTGATAAATCTACTTTTCTTCGGGGACAGGCTCAAACTATGCATTCGGGTCCAAAAACACGGGAAATCACAAAAATATTTTTTTCGGACCCCCGTGACCCCCCCGTACATGGGGTCCGAAGATCGGCCAAATAGTGAGAAAACAGCTAAAATTCAGGCTTTCAGATTCCTTCTCAAATCTCATCATGTCTTCATGAAAATGGTCAGAAACCTTCATATGGGACCCAAAGAGACCATTTAAAGTCATATTGTTGTGATTACAGAGGTGTTACCCCCTTAGGGGAGGTGGTTTGTTCTTGATAAAATACCGATAAATCAGCTTTTTTGAAGACTTTGCTGCCATACAATAAGGTCCCTTCCTGCCATAAAAGAGATCATCAGGACACCTAATCAGGCAGATTAAACCCTTATGGAGGGCCCCTCTTTCTGTTAACTCCCCCCTATGACCCCCCCCCCCCCCCTAGCATGCACAAATAGCCATCAGATAACTATCCCCCCCTTCACCTCTGTATTACCCTATACGGAAATAATGCATTATCAGACAGTTTCAACCTTTCTGGAGGGCTCCCTATGCCCCCCCCCCTCACCATCACCCACCCTCCCCCCTCACCCTGAACTAATAGCCATGAAATAACCCCCCCCCCCCCTCGCCTCCATATAACACAGTACAGCATAATGATGGGATCTTTCAACATTTTCGAGCCTGTCTATGGAGTAAGACAGTGCTGCAGTTTAAAGAGGGATATGGGGTATAAAGAGGGCCCAGAGCCCCTCCCCCCCAACCCTTTCAAAGAGGAGGGGTGCCTAAGCATATATATCTTGGCACTCCAACCATCACCCGACCCCTCCCTTCCATGGTGATTCCACTATAATCACTTTTATCCCACCAGCTGGGTTTGGACAATGGTATGGTTAAAAGAGGGGGCCCAAAGCCCCCCCCCCCCCCACAACCCTCCTCCAATGCTTCAGAATAAGTCAGTTGGGTCCCGGTAGGTCTATCAACTGCTATCAACAGCTGGTAGAGGGATACTGCACTTCAAGTCAAATCACGGGTCAATATTTGGTCGTATATCAAGATATGTATTTATCTGTCCTCAAAGTTTGATATTTGGTTCTACCAACTTGCCCTTTACCCCATATGGGGGATGGCATAGGTCTACCAGGCCTATGATATATTTTCATATATCTGAATATTGCAACAGCACCCTCAGATGTTGCATGTATGCCCATCTTTGACAAAATCTGATCTTTAGCATTGCAAATGAGGTATCAGGGTAAGAAGATATGGACACCAGTCCTTATTCAGGGTCATTTGCAGCCCCCCCTTACCCCCTACCAACCATCGTTCTATGCATTTAACTTGGTTAAGGAGGAGACTCAGGTTTTTTATCTGTTGTTGTAGCAGGCTATTGGTGATGTTAATATCAAATCTCTACTATAACTATTATATAATTACTATGTATATAGTACAATGTGTAATTAGTGTAACAACATAAAGCAGTCATCTTGAGTATGAATATGCATGGGTTGATGGTACTAGGCATAGAATGGAGGGGGAGGGGGATTGTGACTATTGGTAGGGTAACTCAAAATGAATATAGACCTTTGAAAAGGTATTATCTATCTGATCTAAACTCATTTGTTGACGATTGAAGTATATTGAAGCAAAGGCCTGCAAATCAGCTCATGTATCGCCATTACATCAAGGATGATGCACTTCCCAAATTTGGGTTATATTGATGCAATCACAAGAATATAACCTTTAGTTGTCTCTTTGCGTCCCTTATCAGTTTTCTGTTAGGATGCTGAAGCCAATCATGTATGATAAATAAATTATAAGAGATCTGATGGTTGGAGTGCTTAGATGGGCTGAGGTAGCCCTCCTTTTAGGTCTGTGTAGGGTAAGGGAGGGAGGGCTGGGCCCCCTCCATACCCCATACCCCTCTTTTAAACACACCAAGACAGGTTAAGGTTATGTAAATGCCTATTGATGTCCTGACATTCTGTGTACAGTGTAATATGGAGGCGACGGGGGGGGGGGGGGGGGGGGGTGAGAGTTATGTGATGGCAATTGGTGTATGCTGAGGGGGTGGGAGGGAGTTAACAGAAAGAGGGGGGACTCCAGAAGAGTTCATGATGATGTTTTATGGCAGTATAGGGACCTGATTGTATGGGAGCAAATGCCTTCAAAAAAGCTAATTTATCGGTATTTTACCATGGACAGACCACCTCCCTAGAGGAGGCAACACCCCTATAATCACAACAATATGACTTTTAATGCTCTCTGTGGGTCCCAAATGAAGGTTTCTGACCATTTTCATGAAGAGTTCTGAGTAGGAATCTGAAAGGCTGAATTTTGGCTGTTTTCTCACTATTTGGCCGATCTTCGGACCCCATGTACGGGGGGGTCAAGGGAGTCCGAAAAAAATATTTTTGTGATTTCCCGAGTTTTGGGTCCCAAATGCATAGTTTGAGCCTGTCCCTGAAACCGTACAACAAAATTAGCGATTTAACACCCCCCCTACTTATCTCACTCGCTCTGCCCCCAACCCCTTTTTCTTTTGAATTTTAAGTCGGAACTATTTTCCATTGTCTCCTGGTGTATTTATGCTCCAGAAATTTTATTGGCTGATCGTTTTGACCATGACAACAGATCATGGCGTCGTAACAGCTATCTGCTCACATTGATGGCTTATAAATAACATATTTATATGGTTAAATTGCCATTTAGAGCTAGATTCTTCGATGTATTGCATAAAGGTAGGCAAACTGCGCTGGATTGAATTCAGATTTATCTTAGTTGAGGTTGTAATTTGTAATTTCAATCTTTGTAGGGATCGTATTTTGAGAATAGGCCATGGAAATGAAGATTTGTTGATTTCAGAGAAATTTCTTACGACTTTTGATTTTGTTTAATGAATATTTCAATAGTTTAATGGGGCTGTGGCGCTAAATTATTGATTGTACATGTAATAAGTGCAGGGAGGCCTGCGACGCTAGATCGAATAAAGTTTGTGTTGATTGATACTATTTAAAAAAAATCCATGCCTATTAGGATCGTTCCCCTGAACTGCACTTAGGCCAAAAATTCCTGATAATATTCTGACTCCTGATAACATTCTGACTCAATATACTAACTTTTAAGTACACCCAAGTAAGAAGGGAAAGCCAGTCATGGACGGGTGTGTCCATCATAGTTGTTAGGCTAGCATGACTTGACATGTGCCAAAAGTTGCACACCCTCACCTACATTCATGAATAGATATATTGTATATAGAATCGTGTTGACAAGGAAATGGTTCCCTACCACTACTCCTTCAGTACTAAATCAAGTAAGTTTCCCGCGCTAAAGCTACATTCATGGTTAACGAGTACCGATAACTTTTTAGAATTTTATATCTGAAAAAAACCCTGGCAGTAGACACCTGTAGTAAATACCAGTAAGAAGGGGTAATATCAATTATAGATATATTGTATATTATAGAGCCTATATAACCTATGGATGGCAGAAAGTTTCTATGCCTATACTACACTGCAAAAGAGAACATGTTTAGACCTAATGACGCACTGATAAAATGAAGGGATCCAAACTTGTCAAAATGCCAAGTGTATCTTTTATCTGACAACTACAGCTAGAGGACCCACTCTCTTGTCACTTAGAAGAGTCTGCAGATGAGTTTACTTTTTGAGTGCATTTAAAAGCAAAGCACTAAGCTAAGTTGGTGTCTTTACTAATTAAACGTTTTTATGACAAACACCAAAACAGTTATTTTTCAACAATACCAAGGTTAGGTGTTAAGGTTCTAAACATGCGGTGTTTAGGTATTAGTGTATTTAAAATGAGCCAGGTCGAAGCTCTACTCCTAGATACTTGGTGTAAATGATCTTATTATCAAATGTGCTTAACATTCTGTAAGTCAACTTTGTATGAATTCATACAATAGAACCATGATGTTGCTATTGTTGGCTCTCCATCTCTCGCTCCCCCAGCCACAGGCCACACCCAGGCAAATATCAGCGTCAGCCAATGTCGGCATTAGCACTCTCATACAAGGGTCAGGCACTGCTGGACTATAACAGATGGGTCAAGGGCCATTCTAGTGAGGGTCAGGCTATTCTGGACCTTCATCCAGAGCTTCTACTCACCCAAAATTGCTTGAGAGTCTGGCTATGCTGGATCCTTATGCCAGAGTTTGTCAATGCTGGACTTTGGGGAGAGTCTCTTTCAGGCTGCAAGAGTCCAGCATTGTCAGACTCTGACATGAAGATCCAGCATGGCCAGACTTTCAAGCAATTTTGGGTTAGTAGAAGCTCTAGATGAAGGTCCAGCATAGCCTGACCCTCACTAGAATGGCCCTTGAACCATCTGTTATAGTCCAGCAGTGCCTGACCCTTGTCTGAGAGTGCTAATGCCGACATTGGCTGACGCTGATATTTGCCTGTGTACAGCCGTGTTCACTGTGTAGTCACCTCGGGTGGCCTTCTGCGTAGTGGCTAATGTCACATTTGTTGTTCTGATTTCTATCTATTCAGGATTTCACCATACAGGTGCACTATTGGAGTTGGGGCTTCCATTACGGAAGCCGAGGAGGGCCATAGACATGCACTATGTCCCTAAGTGATCTCATATATAGGTCCTGGTACAGTAGTATATAGACAAGTAGAATATGCATGTTTGCATTGCTGTCAACAGTAAAAATGTGCCGTCAGTCTGTCAACTTCTGTAGTTGACCTTGCTGTCAGGGACAGATATTTGCTGTCTGTCTGTCAACAACTTTTATTAAAGCTTCAGACAGGTATTCTTTAGGCCTAGGAGGTGAGAGGGAAGAAGGTATGAACAGGGGCAGGGCATGGCAGGGTAGGGCAGGGTGTGGTAGGGCAGGGTGCTGCAGGGCAGGGTGCTGCAGAGCAGGGTGCTGCAGAGCAGGGTGCTGCAGGGCAGGGTGCTGCAAGGCAAGGAAGGACAGGTAGGGCAGGGTGTGGCAGGGCAGGGGAGGGCAGGGTGCTGTAGGGCAGGGGAGAGTGTGCCCGGGATGGTGTGGCATGGTATGGCACGATAAGGCGCTTCCCTTTCAATTGTGTTCACACCTGGTTTCAAAATATGGTAGAGTAGCCCCCCCCCCCACCCCAGGTACCCCCCCCCCCCCCAGCCCCAGTCACCCCCCCCCCCCCCGACAAAGTACCAGAGAAGGTTGGCCGTTTTAGTTTCACACGGCCAGTGCCCTTCAACCCAGAGGCTCCCACGCTGCCGGGAGATATGTCATATCACGGCCAGCCGCCAGCTTTCTAGGGGGTGCTGTTGGTTCCTAAACTTCTTATTTAAATGATTCAGTCCTTCATGTTTCTAGTACTAGTCAATGGTTTTGAGTGACCAATGCTTATCTTACATTAAAACCTGCCTGGATAAGTCAGGCGTTTTATTCTGACCACTTGGATTACAGATGATTTTTGGCCTTTTGTAATTTAAATAGAATCCCGCTACACCCCCTTCCTCACTAATCAAGGGGTCTCTATTAAAGACAAAGCAGATGCCAACCATTTAGAAGCAATGTATTGATAGGTGTCTGCGCTTACCCCCCCCCCCCCAAGCACACACACCCCAAAAAACACACTCACTCTAAATTATCATCGAGCCTACACATTTATGTAGGAAACAAAGGAGGACACATGTTATACTGTGGTCGTACTTAATTTTGCGTGGTATATATTTTCGCTATATTCAAGGAAATGAAAAATCCGTGAAATTTTTATGTGCTACAGTATGGAATAAATACCCACAAATTAGTATGTTTTTACAACTCAGCGAAAATGTACACCCATCAATATAAGTACTTTCACAGTATAATTATGTAAACCAACGGCACACCATAGGTTTCCCTCTCATGCTCCGACAGTGTCAGTGTGGTCTGAATTCCGCCACCGCTGGTCGCTATAGCAACACGTTGATATAGATCTAACCCTTTACAGACTGCATAATGCCTTGACGAGCTGGACATTTTGATAATCAATAGTATAATAGACTAAGGAACTCACTAATGCTGCGACTATGACTCACACAGATTATGTGTAATCGATTTAGATCTTGTCCTGAATGATGATGCATCAATGCAGTGCTGTGCATCATGATGCCGGAATTGTAGGGGGCCTAGAGGCAGCATGCTGTCAGTAAAGAGTGATGTCGCCTTCTTTGACTAGGGAACATACCTTGTAGACGTGTTCAAGTCTTTGGTACAGAGATGGGGGCAGAAGGATAGATATACAAATGAAGAGAGACATAGGCAAAGCAAGGAAATGTCGCACCATGTCATGCCATGTCATGCCACATCATGTCATGCCACGCTATTCCCTGTTATACCATGGCCTATGTCCCATGACAATGGGGGTGGGTGCTTAAATTAGACATGGTGATATGGCCTTTTCTTAAATTTGACAAACGACATGGAGCTTATAGTGACATGGGGGAAAAAGGTGACATGACATAGGGTAGTTCTCCCCTTCCCTACCATGCCCTACCATACCTTACCATACGATCTCACACCCTCCTCTACCCTACCATACCCTGCCCTGCAGTACCCTGTCTCTCCCTACCCTACCACACTATGGCACACCCTGCCCTCCCCTACCCTGCCACACCATGCCACACTCTGCCTCCCCTACCCTGCCTACCCTGCCCTGCAGCACCCTGCCCTACCCTGCCCTGCAGCACCCTGCCCTGCAGCACCCTGCCCTACCCTGCCCTGCAGCACCCTGCCCTGCAGCACCGTACCCTGCAGCACTCTGCCCTACCCTGCCCTGCAGCACCCTACCTTGCAGCACCCTACCCTGCAGCACCCTACTCTGCCCTACCCTGCCCTGCAGCACCCTACCCTGCAGCACCCTACCCTGCAGCACCCTGCCCTGCAGCACCCTACTCTGCCCTACCTTGCCCTGCAGCACCCTGCCCTGCAGCACCCTACCCTGCAGCACCCTACCTTGCAGCACCCTACCCTGCAGCACCCTACTCTGCCCTACCTTGCCCTGCAGCACCCTACCCTGCAGCACCCTGCCCTGCAGCACCCTACCCTGCAGCACCCTACCCTGCAGCACCCTACCCTGCAGCAACCTGCCCTACCATGCCATGCCATGATATTTCATGCCATGCCATGCATTGACATGCAAAGCCCCACTATGCAAACGGTCATGCTATGCCATACCCTGCCCTGCCACACCTTGCCCTACCCTGCCATGCCCTGCCCCTGTTCATACCTTTTTCCCTCTCACCTCCTAGGCCTAAAGAATACCTGTCTGAAGCTTTAATAAAAGTTGTTGACAGACAGACAGCAAATATCTGTCCCTGACAGCAAGGTCAACTACAGAAGTTGACAGACTGACGGCACATTTTTACTGTTGACAGCAATGCAAACATGCATATTCTACTTGTCTATATACTACTGTACCAGGACCTATATATGAGATCACTTAGAGACATAGTGCATGTCTATGGCCCTCCTCGGCTTCCGTATTACATAAAGTATGTACGCTTTTTTTTCTCCAGAAAATAGACCCTCCCACCCCCACCTGTCTTTTTTCACATGAGATAACTTGATAACTTGATAAATAATTTTGATCCATTTTCTTGCAGAGCCTTTACACATCAGTCTGGCTGCAACCATGGGGCAGCCTGGATGGACCTGGTGCAGTCTCTTCATCCTCAGTCTGGTTCTTCCAAGTGCCATTTCCTCTTGTAAGTATATCATCAACTATATTGCTAGTAACGTTCTTCAATGAAGTCCTCTTTAATCAATAACATGTGTCATAGTCTGAAATGCTTACCAATGTAGTTCCATGTTTTCAAACTCCACTCCCAGTACACCACAGTAAGATGGTGATGTGTGGCATTGAAGTGAAATATTATGCTAAACTTGTATAGAACCTTTAGTATAACTTTAAAATACTGGTTAAAACCACATTTGAAACTGTCCCAGCAAAAAAGTTCAAGATTGTTTCACCTTGTTTTACCCCTGGAACTGTATGCTCATTTAGTGCATTTTGTGTCACATCTGTACCATGTAACAGGCTCACACACAGTGACACTGTGTTCAATGGAACAGATTCGTACAGATTTTCAAAAAGCTTATCCTCACAAATGACAAAATATATAATGCCCTAGACCAAAATGTTTAGTCATGTATTTTTAGTTTCATTATGGATTGGGGAAACATAGGCAAGTACTGTAATCATTTTTACAACCAGCTGCAATTGACATAGGTTGTCACAGCACACTATTGGTGTGTGTACTGCTAGTTTGTGCAGACTCATTCAATCAGGTTCCTAGCATTTCAACATAGGGCTGATCAGTATGTATGTATGCATCTGGTCTATAATAACCATCAACATGAGAGTTCACATATGTAGCAAAGGATAGCGCGTCTTTTATCCAAATATGATGACCAGTGGAAAGGTGTCTATCATCTGAACCTCTTAATGCTGCTGTGATTAAAATGACATGTATGTCATGTATTTCCATACCTAATGAATCTTAAAAGATAGACAGGTGGGTTGTCTGATTCACAATACAGTGGGACCCTGAATAGAAACTTATATCTAAAGATGATCATTCTCTTTAGTCAGAAAAAAGGGGTACAATCAACTTTGATGACACCTTGTGTCACACATTGCAGGTTTCTGTGTGATGCAGTGTCACACATTTTCGGATCTGGCACACACTCACACAACATCAAACATAACCATAAACACGTTGTCAGGTTGAACTAGTGCAGGCGTTGATACCAGGTGCCATCTTTATTGTTCCTTGATATTCTCATGGGTAAAATGGAATCATTATCATTGTATTTTATAACCATAAAAGGATGTTTTCAATGTATCTAAGACCTGGTCATATACTTCTAATTCTATCGAGTAAATTAAATATTGAAATACCTGCCATATGATTTTTGGCATGAGTTCCACACAACTTCATCAGTCCTACACTACCATGGTAGGAAACTTAGTGAATAAATAAGTATGCACACAAACAGAAGAGAGTGCAATAACATATTTCTGTTTTGGTGCCCTGTGCCAACCTCTAAATGTAATAAGTATTACATTAACTAAACAGACTTTCTACAAAAGTTTCAAAAAAGGTGGAACAATATGGGTTGTGCCAATTTTTGTGCCATGGTACATGATGCTGTGTGAATAAGTGTGACTATGTGTGAAAATGTGTGAATATGTGCCACTTCTTGCCCTATGGGGTATAGAGTCATATTGTGCCAATTAGTTACATAGGGCAACTGTCACACAAGGTGCACATTCCAGACACAAAGACAAACTAATTTGCTGGGTGTCATTCTGTGTCGTGTTAAATTTATAACTAATAATGTACATAATTTTTCCCGATTAACCTACTATATTTCATATTCAACGTTAGAAGGCTCACATGTATGTCATACATTGTAAATTCATCAAGGAATCATGATGGCAATATAGCTACATTTGTTCAAAAAGATATAGATGGATTTATGCTTTAAATTGGTTAGATAGATAATGTACTATCAATTGTGCCATGGTGGAATTGCAACCCACTAGCATCAGTGATCCAGGATTCCTTAACATTTTCTTTGCACATAAGTTTGTCTGGGCGGCAGGAATCGGCCTGGATTGCTCGATGCTGTGTTCATGTATATCAGGACAGTAGGGCAGGGGGCATTGTGCTACTCTAAATGTATCTAATTCTGCGCTAGATATATTTTCCGCAGATTTCGGTGATTTTTAAATCTGAGAAAATATCTCCAGCTGCCAATATTTGAATATTTATGAAATATATAACTACCACTTTCCAGAATCTGTGACTTTAAATCCACACATAATTGTAATTTTCGCAAATCTGCGAAAATATATATTGGCAGACATATCTATGTTTACAGTATTAGCAACGTTATGTGTGGAGCCATAATATAGCCATAGACTATACCCATTGGCGTTGTGATGTATAAATGCAGCTCTGGCAGCACTCCCCAGTGCTGAAGTCATGCCAACCCTACAAGGCTTGAAGCTGGGCCGTCAGGGAATAAGTTCAGCATTTTCCATGCATGGACTTAAATAACAGTTCTGCCAGAGGGCAGCAGTGTTTGGACAGTAGACCATGAGCATTGTCCAGCTACAACATATTCACCCTATCTTGTGCCTGTAAGAGCCCTCTTGTGAATCAAAACTGAACCATATCCAAAAGTGCTTTTAGCATCACTTCAACCATGACAGTCAAGCTTTAAACACTGCCAACACACTTTGCAGCCCTCAAAGAGTAAATATTGGGCAATCTATATTATGTGCACAGTCATATTAATATAACATGAAGTGTGATGTGAGTTCTATATTATGTGACATGTTTAAGGGATTTATAAGCAAATCTAGATTCGGCCCTGCTTTGCTATTAAAGTAGGGTCGGTAAAGCTGAAACATATTCTTTCAGTTTTGGCGAAACCTCTTGTTGTCTTATTAACACCAAAAACATTTAACAGTGTCTCTTTTGAGAAATTGCAAGTGTCTCTTGATTGACTACTACTGATTCTGATGACCTTTTTTAACCCAGGTTCATCGGTGGACCCGTGTTTAAATGGTGGCACATGTGACTTGAGTACCGGGCTGTGTTCATGTGTGGCACCATACACAGGGACACTGTGTGAAGGTAAGTCCTGCTATGTTGTGTTATACCTGACATACATGACCCCTATGTAAGGCCACTCAAAAAAATACTGTTTTTTCTCACCCAGCAGTGAGAAATATGATGATATATAAGGGCGTTTTTTGTATTAATTGGCCCTGCCCCCTACAACTTGTATACTAATTTAGTTATGCTAACTATTACAAGGGGTCAGTAGTGTGCTGTAGAAGGCTGCATTTGGTTCCCTGTCCCCTCTCACACACAGCACTGAGAACCAGTTCCGCACCGCTTTCCCTCTGGACATCATAGCTCAATCATGGTCTATTTTATCATCTTTTCCCCCAAACCTAGGTACCTTTGTTGGTATTGCCTTAATAATGGTGTTTCTTGTGTCAAAATTGCATAATAATATATGACTAATGCCTTACTCAAAAGGACTCAGCTTAACACTCATTGAAATGGAGACTAAGGAGAGTTTGGTCAGTTCTGACCAACCTGACAGTACTATCTGCCCTAAATTTGTCATCTAGGGAGCCAGAAATTGACCAACATGGTTAGGCACTATAATGACTGAGAGATTGGTTGTATAGGGAGCCAAGGAAAATCAGTACTAGTGTCGTTACAATATTGATATTGTGAAATGAGTATACTTGGGCCAAAAAAAAGGTGTTTTTTTTTAATGCAATTTTGAAGAAGATTTTGCCTTTTTACCCCTTTTTGATAGATTTTAGGGTATTCAGAAAAAATTTAGAAAAGAAAATCTGACCTACCGACCCTACATTTTTCTCCAATGATACCTAAAACAAAGCTTCTTTTTCTTTTGGCCTTGTCAGGCAAACTTTCTTAAAATGTCCTCCAACTACTCACCCAGACCCGTGGGAATGTTATTTTGCAGGAAATTCAGGGACCAGACCCAAACCTAGGGCCGTTACTACAGGGCCCAAAAAAGGTTTTCCAGTAACACCCTCTCGACGCTGTTAAACTATCACTGTTTTTCATGTAATAGCCCCCCGTGTGAGTTTACCTGGTATTGATATACTTCAGGTGGTTCAGGTGTGATCTATCCTGATTATCTCATTAAAGGTACTCGCTGCAAAAGTCTGTGCTGGAACCGGGTGTATGTCAGAAAAACAACATTACATTACGTGGCTTGTGCTGCCCTCTTGTGGTATATGTCTATAAGATATGTATAGTACACTATCCCGCCAGCTTCAGACATTGACACCGGAGTTGGTAGTATAGTGGTTACCAAGTCTGCCTTCAAATCAGAAGGTTGGGTGTTCAATCCTGGCAGGTCCCAATGGATTTTCTTTGATAGAAAGAAGTTGTTATTTTTTCCAGAAAAAAAGGGGGGGGGGCATCTTGTCTACATGTATTTTGAATTGTCATATAGGCCTAGATGATAACACAGGACTATGATATGTAAGTGCTAACTTAAATGACATGGGTTAGATGAATAGAATGTATAGTGACGTTATTTTTCTTAAAATGAGTATTACAGAAAACTGAACACCATGACATGTGATTTTTTCCCATTTCCTATTTGATCATGTTTTCAACTGATGTAATCAAAAGTGATTTGCAGATGGCAATAGAACAACATGTTCATCTGACCACCGAACAAAAGTTCTCCCATAACCATAGTTAAGAGTTAGTTTTCATGTGGCTTTTCCATAGAATCGAGCACTGTAACATTGCATTTTCTTACATTTATTACTTCCTAATATGATAAACTATTTCTATACACAGTTATTTGAAGATATCAATAGAATATCTAGATCATCTAACGGGTAGAAATTCCCTTTAACAGGAATGTGTCCCACGGCCACAGGCTGGTACTCCTACAGTGCCCTGCCCGGAGTGTGCTACTTCTTCAGTACTGTCTCCGGCACCTGGGACGCCATGCAGGGCACCTGCAGGAGGAGTGGCGGCCTACTCACCTCCTTCAGGAATCAGGACGAATATGTAAGTATATTTTTCATCAAATACGACAGCTTTATTGATTTAACCAAGGAAGGCTGTATTTAACAACCCCCTTGAAATAACTCATGGCCGTATTTCACGACCCTGTGACGTCATCAAAATGGCGGTTTGTTTACATTTGAACGGTGTAGGAAAAGGCTATTTCAGCCCTTCCTCCCTACAATAATCAAATTTGAATCGGAAAAGATGAAAAATAAACCCAAAGGAACACTCGTTTTAGCCTATTAACAGGGTTATTTCACTTGTTGAAGGTGGTGCCGCATTTCATGAGGCCATAGATTCACTATGGTTAACTATAGGAAGGGCTGTATTCAATGCACGCCATTGAGTACAATCTGGCCGTATTCAATGGGCTAAGAAAAACTGCTTTTTCTTCTTAAAATAGCTTCGAATTAAATGCCGACTTCATTGACACCTCTCTGCCCTATTTCTGGGGCATAGAGATTCGCTGAAGCATATCCCACTCAGCCTGCAGCTTCATCGGATATGGCCCCAGCCCCCACTCATGAAATACTGCAGAGGCAGTATCAATAGGCATTGGCATTTGTCTATTTATATTTTTTGGAAATAAAAGAGTTAATATGTTCAAGAACTAGAGGCAACACATTCAAGGCCCCCCCCCCCCTTTGAATACAATGTGGCCGTGTTTAATGGGCTGAGAAAATTTCATTAAATGGCTTCAAATAAAATGATATACACAAATGCCAACCATATTGATACACTCTCTGACAGATTTAAAGAGTGGGAGATGGGGCATATTCCACTCCGCCTGCAGCTTCGGGCAATATTGTCCCAGCTTATGACTTACGCCATAGACCGAATTAATGGGCATTGGCATAAATTTGTCCATGTCCCTTTCAGTTCTTATGGAATACGGCAGCACCATTTACTTAATCAAGGAACCCCAATTTTGGCGCCCCATGTAATAAGCCACACCAGTTTAATCTACAGTGGTTTGCTTCATTATTTTGAATCGACAAACACAAAAAAAAACACAAACACGAAGGAGCATGTGTCTGTTGACTGGTTAGTTAACTTGTCAGCAATATTTCACTTGGCCTATTGCCAGCTAGAAATCATGATAGGGGAGCCTAAAATTGTCTATTTCAATGGCGTACAAATGTCAACAAACTGCCATTTTGATGACATCACAGAATCGTAAATTACGAGCCTGGGTCATTTCATGAAAAAGATATTGTGCCCCTTTGGTTTTGTATTCTTTAACACCGATTGAGATATTAATGTATGCACCCAGGCAAATATGAGCGTCAGCCAATGTCGCCATTAGCACTCTCATACAAGGGTCAGGCACTGCTGGACCATAATAGATGGGTCAAGGTCTATTCTAGTGAGGGTCAGGCTATTCTGGATCTTCATCTAGAGCCTCTACTCACCCAAAATGGCTCAAGAGCCTGGCTATGCTGGATTTTCATGCCAGAGTCTGACGATGCTGGACTCTGGGGAGTCTCTTTCAGCCTGCAAGAGTCCAGCATGGCCAGACTCTGGCATGAAGATCCAGCATAGCCAGACTTTCAAGCAATTTTGCTTAAGTCCAGCCTGTTATTGAATCCAGCATAGCCTCAGAGTGACCCTTGACCAGCAGTGCCTGACCTTTGTCTGAGAGTGCTATTGGCGACATTGGATGACGCTGATATTTGCCTGTGTATATATGAGAGAATAGGCCACACCAGTTTAATCTACAGTGGTTTGTTTCATTATTTTGAATCAACAAACATAGAGGAACATCGAGGTGCTGACAAGGTATGACAAGTTTTTTAAGACCATATCACTAAGGGGTACCAATGACACAGTCTTGGTTGAAAACAGAAAGCTCTGTAAATGTCTGTGTGCCGGTAAAGCAGTCGCAAACTGCATTGTCAAATATCAAATAGATAAATAAAATGACCACTTGAATCCAACACCTTCTTTTCCAGGACAACCTAATAGCTCAAACAACGAGTCTTGGTAATAATTATTACATCGGCTTTAACCTTGTGGATCACACAAGTAGCACGGCTAACTGGTTAGATGGGACCCCGTGGACGGCATTTCACACAGGGTGAGTGAAATGTAGACTGACAGAATCACAACATTTCTAGACTGTATTCACATAACTCAGACTCAATGCAATCATGATTATTATCATATATCATTTGCTTGTCTAGAACTAGCTATGTAACCTATTTGTATCATGGTTAAATAAATGGTGAAGTTAAACGGCTTAAATAAGTCAAGGTTCAAAGGTCAGCCAGAATATAGCATGGCGCACTCATTACTGTACTTGATCCTAGCCTATGTTAAAAAAACACCCTTGTCTATCAGGTTGATTTAACCGTCTAATGGATGCATAGTCTTTGAGAGCATGATGCCACCCTTCAGGTGTGTCGATCCCGTTAAATCAAAATCATCAGAATTTTTTTTCTGTCGGTACCCAATATCATTTGAAAACAGAAAATGGAAAGAAAAGTAGGGGCTGCTGTGCTACTTTTTTAAATATAGACTATTTTTTTAATGAAAATTTAATTTTACATTAAAAAAAAGAAAATGGTGTAAAAATTCCTAAGATTTCATATTTTATCTACCAGTAAACACATAATTCGGAAACAACACACAATGAACACAAGGATACATACCTATATTCTTAAAATAGTTCCCGAGTTTTATCACTTTGCATTCTGGGTAAATATTACATCTTTCAGAAAAGAGTAGGAACACATTTTCATAACTTATTTACATAATCGAAGAAAAATTGTAGAAAAAGTCATCAGATTTTTTTTCCCAAAAAAAATTGCTTAGATCATTTGCTGATGAATAAGAATAATTTTGACATGGGGTCCAGTGCATGATTTGAGGGTTTTGGCCCTTTGAAATAAAAAAGTAATACAAAAAAGGACTAAATCAAATCTTTGAAGCATTGCATTATGTAAATTCCCAACAATCTGCATATTATATCATCTGTTAGAATGTTAGAAAATGCCCAAAAATCCTTATAATTATCATATCAAAGTGCACAGTGCTCTAAAATTTTGCTCAAAATCACCAAATATTTTTTGAGTGTAGAAAGGGGTTCTGAGCATACCCCCACCAAAAATGACATCATTCTGACATATTTAAGCCATATGCACAGAAACATGCGCTGTAGCCGCGACAATGGCCCCGACCCACCTTAAAAGAATAAAAGACAAGTGATATCATTTTGTTATTTAATGGTTGCCTATTTCAATTATCAGGCTTTGGGCTGATGGCCAAGGCGGTGCCCTCAGTAACACCGATTTCTGTGGAATTATTGCTGCCAACACAATGCATGATGTTGCATGTCAGGGCACTGATTTCCCTTACATATGTCGGAGTAAGTATGATTGTCAATCCATAACGTAAAATATTCCTCCATTTATTTTCAATGGATGCAGGCACTCCAAATGTAATAAATTAAACCTAAAACTAAAGTAGGATACAGGTGAAGTAAGCTTTTAAGCCATAATCATCAGATATCAGAAGTGATATTAAAAGTGCTAAAAGAATGACTTTTAAGTAAAATGTTTCTGCGTAAATGCGCATGTTGATGCAGTGCCTGCTCTGCTACAGCTGACATTAATGAGTGTGGCACGGTGACCTGTCAGCACGGTGGGACCTGCAGCGAACCCAGTATTGGGCAGTTTGTCTGCACCTGTGAACCTGGCTACACTGGTATAACATGCGGAGGTAAGTCAATAACGTACCTAGAATCTCAACTACAAGCCATATTTTGACCAAGAAAGAGTGAGTTGATCTATGATGATTAGGTCAGATTTAAGACAATAAGCTTATAGTGAAAGTTTTTTTGTTTTTTTTTAATAAGCCAACTATTTTTCTCAAACAACGGGGCCAACTAATAAATGAGGATGACATGATAATATACCACAGGTTTTATGGTGCATGCTATAATGACCACAAGGTTAATCACAAATACTGTTCCCAAATTGTGTATAACATGGAAATTCCAATTTCCTTTTTCTCTGTGTCTATCCCAATAAGTGTCAGGCCAATAAAGATTTTATTAAACGTTCAACATATTTCACTGCCATACTAGCATTTTCTCAGTCAATTATCAATATTTCTTTAGTGAACATCAATGAGTGTTCTCCCAATCCCTGTGCTAACCTTGGAGACTGCACGGATGGCATCAATGAATTCTCCTGTGACTGTGTCTCTGGGTGGACTGGTCCAACGTGTGAAAGTAAGGAATATCTTGGTCATCACTTTGTACAGATAGAATCACTTTGTACTGGTGATAAACACATTTTGATAATAAACCAATGAGATGAGGGATCATTCAGACTAGTGGTTACATGTTTCTGATAATCTACGATGACAAAACATTCCATAGAGCTAAAGGAAAGCTACTGGTGAATAAAACCAAATCATATGTATAATAACAGCATAGCAATAGCACATGTATTCCATAGAAATGATGTCATGTAATGGCAAGAAAATTGTTAGTGATTTAGAATTCATAGTTGTGACAAGAAGAACTTAAATGCCATATCATCTATGAATTAATCTTTTAATCATTATTACTGAGATCCCTTCAAATATATTCAATGTGTGTTCACAGCGGACATCTCGAAGGGTTAAGATTTTCCACTCCTGCAATGTTCAAATCTATTGAGACCGAACCCTTTTTCACTTAAAACCGAGGGAAATTCTTTTGGACTTACCCTATAAGAGATCTGAATTCTCCCGTCTCCCCCAAAATATGAACTGCCTCCCCTTTTTTTACAAATGACTATAGACCAATGCGGCAAGAAAGGGTGACTTTTCATGAAAGTTTTTGATAAAGTTTCAGAACATTTCTAAAGCGTGACCAGCAAATATATAAATGTAATTTCAAATCCTGCATTCTAGTGTATACTATTTGAAAGATAATTGTCCTGTGAATCTCCTGATGCAAGATGTTTTCAGAAATAGCCATTATATAAAATGGCATGAGGATTTTACCAAAACTAATGTACAGACAACTTTATTATGAAAGATTCACCCTTTCTTGCTGCATTTGTCTATAGTCCCTCATTATAACCCTTCCGTGATTACCTTCAAGCTGACGTTGTTGAATGCGCTACGGCACCCTGTCAAAATGGCGGCATGTGCAGTTCACCAAGTGTTGGAGTCTTTGTGTGTGCATGTGAACCAGGCTGGACCGGGGTAACCTGTGCAGGTAAGCTTCTCAAACCACTAAATACATCTGTGAGACCTTTTTTTTTTTAATTACTTTATTTGACATTCACAAGGTGATTTACAAGTCAAATCTTCATCTCTCATTTCATCATTCAACGTAATATTCCAGAAATAGTATAAAGATCTTTGGAAGGACACATTACAAGCTATGTCAATCTATATACTAGATAATCCTTAAACACTAGAGCAATTAGTCAGGGCTGTTAAGGTGAAAAAGTGGTGGAATAGTTTTGTGGCGGACAAAAGTGCCAAATTTGGCATAGACGTAGAGAAAAATGTGGAGAAAATTTCTATCTCTTGCTCCAAAAAATCTGATGACTGGAACAGGTATTTTTTGCCATTTTTCAAAATGGCCGCCCGAAAAAGTAACTAAACAGGAAATGTGATCACTATTGATGGAAATACTGCTGATAAATGCAGGAAAAATTGTAAGTTGTATTAAATATGATATATGGTTTACCAACTGGATGAATTTGAATGAACTGTAATTCAAAATGGCTGCCAAATCCAAGATGGCCGCTTGGTTGATATTAAAATTAAACATGATCAGGGGGATATTTTTGTGTCAAGAATCAAACCCAAAGTTTTGAGCATACTAGCTCAGTAAATCAGCTGATTCTTCAAGTTCATTGCACATATATTGACAAAAATTCTGAAAATTGATGTTTGAAAGAACTACTTTTTAAAAAAAGAATGGAAATTTGATTAGAATATTAAAATGATGTCATTTTCATCCAATTATTACTTGGGGCTGGCTGATATTAACTATCCTGTATACTAGACATAGATACCTACCGTAAAACCTTGGTTATAAGCCGACCTTGGTTATAAGCCAAATGTGAGTTTGGGAGTACAAATTTGGCTTATAACAATAGTGCTTGAAATTTGTTTTCACTATGTTCCTATAGGAGACTAGCATATAAGGCTATGGAGGCCGCCATCTTGACTCAGAGCAATGCATTGTGGTTAGGCCCCCGACTCCAGAGCAGTGCATCTTATCAGCACCTTTGTTCTAGGTATGAGGAGAGGGGATTAGCCTGATAACAGATGGGGGTTTAGCCCCAGACTACCTGAGGTACCAGGATGTGCTAGTCCCGTATATTATTAAAACCTCGCCTATAAGCCGAATACTAGTTTGGGGCTTAAAATTCGGCTTATAGCAAATAAAAACACCAAATAAAATTCGGCCTATAACCGAGGTTTTATGGTACATAGTGTCTACTACTTCCGTAAATTCCCGCATACAACCCGCGGGTTATATGCAAACCAAACTCTCAGTGCGGGTATACTCCCCAAAGTCTAGGTGCGGGTAATACAAGGGGTTTTGGCAGTATAGTACAGTACTAAAATTACAATTTTCAGACCTCTGGTACGGGTTATATAGTTCTCTCAAAGCCGGGGTGCAGGTTATATGCAAGATGCGGGTTATAGGCGGTTGCACCCACCATTGCCAAACACTCTACTTAGCGTTAAGGGTTAAGGGTCAAATGGTTTTGGTATACCATAGTGGCCTGTATAATATAAGCCCGGGTAAGCTTGACAATTTTGATAGCACCATTTAACTTGCACTTGTATGAGACCTGCGCTTATTTGAGAGCTGGTGCTTATGGATTTCGGTCCTATTGCTGCTCAAAGAGGGTAGGGTACATGTATTTCCAAGATGAAACCAGGCTGAGGTGGGGGGGAGAGGTTGTGTGATTCCTATAGTCAAGACCAGAGAATTTGGCGAGACTCCCCTCAATTTTAGGGGTTAGCTCATTACTATCAGATACCATCACCTCACACCATTTAAACAAACCATTTAAATGTTCATTTAAGAGCAACTCACCCTATTCTGAGAATCACTCTCAGACATCACAGGTTTGCAGTGGTCATTTAAGACAGATAGTGTACCCTGGAGGTGAAAAAGATTACCACAGGACACTTAGGGGTTCTCCCCTCTGGGAGGGTTATACACTCTCTTAACCCTTTAGGGGCCGCTGCTGCCTCTGGGCAGCATCTAGAATGCCCTTGAAAAACCGCTGTTGCCATAGGGCAGCAACAGTGCTGCCCTATGGCAGCAATACCACTAATTTGCAGATCCTGCTATGAAACAATGAATGAGAATTTTTGAATCAATCCAAAAATATTCAACATGAGTACTACATCCCCTTGTCAGAAAGGTGTAAATTATGTCTCTAATACAACTTAGTTTACTCCTTAGCCACTATCCCAGGGAGCACATACTTGCAAAGTTGCATGTTCCCATGGCATAGGGTCGATGGTTAAGGCCAAATTACATTTTTCAAGACCAGCAGTTAAAGGGTTAATGATCCCCTGCAGTTTTATCAATTACGTTTCTCTTTGGCGGCTTCCCCAAATTCTCCGGTCGTGACAAAAGTGAGTTGTCTCTGAGTGAGATTAAATCTAGCTGGCTCAATGTTCCATGTTTGCTCTTGGTCCCTCATCCCCTTGCAAGTATACACTACTGGGAGTAGCACCACCACCCTTACACTTATTGACATAACAATACAGCTTACTGCTGTGCTTATACAAGACCTTCACTGATTTGTGAACCTGTGCTTGAATAGGGAACTACAACAGTGCTATAGCAGTGACATGTTCACACTGTTGCGATGCAGGCACTGTTCCACCAGCATCAGTATCAGTGTTACAGCAAAGTTGGAAACATAGTGTTGTAACTATGTTGGTAATGTTGTGGGCCATCTGCCAATTTTCTCAACATTACATAATTCATATTGTGGCAGAAGTCTTTGAATATTCAGTGATGGAAGTGATCAATCAAAAATAATATTGAAATGCTCTTCGATGACTCCATGAAGTAAAAATATCCATGGCTACCATACACCCTCGCCTAATGGGCTGGGACAGTTTCTATCAGCCAGATCTTGCCCAGCTGTGATAGACATGGCTATCATAATTTCATGTAAGAATATTGAATCATAGCTCAGAACTAGCTATAGCCAATATATCCAGTGACCCTTAACTATAGTCACAAATGTCAGGTATTTCATTGTTTTGTAAAGAGAATTGTCATATACTAAAAGTAAAGTCCTGCTTCACAACAGATTCAGGGGCATACACTATTACAGCTCCTACAATTTGTGCCAGAAACTAGTGAGAGCAATATCATAATCCCTCCAAATGTTTCATGCCTTCATAGGTTGTGACTGTTCATCAGCCCTCTTCAGAAAAAGAAAAGAAGGGAACATGGGGAACCTTGAAATGCTACAGTGAAGTATGAGATGCATTTGAAACTACACCATTCTAAGTAATCCAACATTTGGAAAGCATCATGCATGACAAAAGCAGCTCATTGGAGTCTATCAATGCAGCAAGAACCTTTTGCCAAAGGTTGAGAAGGCATTCTTGACTACATACCTCCAGCAAAGGTTAACATGATATTTGTTTCCTTGATCTTAAAATATTTAATTTGATAGTTTAGTGGTTGTAACACTTGTAGATGGTACTCCTGGGTCATATGTAAGGAGAGCATTCATTAGATTTCCTACAACCATGAGAAGTAAAAATGATAGAACAATTTTTTTCACAATTTCTAAGATGCAGTACTTCAGTTTACTAAGCCTTTTACCAAGCCAGCATCTGAGCCAAGACCTGTGTGCCACAACCTGATGTACCCTCACCTGAAGGCTGTCATGGACACATAAAGAAAACAAATGTGTACAGGGAAGGGAAATGGGTAGTCGAAGAAAAATCCAACTTTAAAATTGACGTCATAAGCTTTCCAGTGATATATCACCATAGAAGATAACAATTCTAGTTTTTGAGAAATGGCTTCAGAAATATTTTGAGCTAAAAGTCTCATAAATATCTCTATCTAATTAGCCTAATTGTGTGCAGACAAGGGAAAAGGGTCACCCAACAAAAAAGGCAACCTTAAAATTAATGTCATGAGCTTTCCAGTAATGTATTACACTAGAAGATAGCCATGCTAGTTTTTGATAAATTACTTCATAAATATGAGTGGGCATTGCCCTATCTAAAATTCAAATTTAAGCTCTAAGTCTCATAGTTTCCAAGATATCTCTAGCTAATCAGCATATTTCTGATAAGTAGAAAGTTATCAGCCTTTATGTTATATATCTTGCTCTAAATTTAGGAGTCTTATTTTGTTTTGACCACAGTAATCCTTGTGAATCATTTTATCGATGGGCTTCTTTGTTTCTTCCATTTGAAATGAAAATCATGTTTCTGTGACAACAGATACCAACATGGACACCCATTTTAGCTATAAAATGTTCCTTTTACATTCCAAATATGGAAATATTTCACCAAAAATGGAATCTTTTGAGTAATACTGCTGTATTCTACAGAAAAAGTACCCAAGGTCAATTCTCAGCCCGTTTCTTCAAATTTAGGCCATAGTGGCGCCCCCTGGTGCCTAAAATAGGTACTTATCCCATGGGGATACCCCTTTCTGCTTGCCTGCTCGCAATTATGATAAGTAGAAACTGATGGATACATTTTCATTCTTTAGGTTATAGATTTGACCTAGGAATGGTAATGCTAGTCTATTTTGCCTATAATAATCCTCATAAACATTTTATTGATTAGGTTCTGTGTCTTTATTTGGAATGTAATTCAGACAACAAGGACACCCATTTAGGCTTTAAAACATTCTTTTGCACTGCAAATATCGAGACTTTTCACCAAAAATTATTTTGTGTAATATCATTGTTTTCTACAGAAAGAAGTACTGTAGAGCAAATGTTTCATTGATTTTAGGCCATAGTGGCGCCCCCTGGTGGCTAAAATCTGTTCTAATCCTGCAGGGATCATCCTTTCTGTTAAGTATTATATATGAAGATAAATTGGGATTAATTTGGTTCACCTCTGATAGGTGTTACTCAACATAGATGCTTATAACATCAATTTATTTGTGGTTTTCCCTCCCAATCGGTAGCCATTTTGAAAAATAGCCGAAAACCACTGTTCCAGTAGGATTTTCTTCTGGAGCAAGAGAAAATATTGAAAGGTATGCCCTTCCCTACACATGGAAGAAGTTTGACACTTTTGTCTGCCGCAAAACTATTTTTACCCTAACAGCCCTGACTAAATTGTTAATAATTGTAGATTTGGCGGGTCAGACCTAAAAGAAAGGTTACAAAGTAATATGCAGCAATTTACAAATGCACGAGTACAGTTACTTAAGTACTGGCTGTTGTGACTTTGGGAGGGCAGTAAAAATGACATGGAGTATACACATATTTTACTATAGAAGTATCACTTAGGCATAAAATAATATGATATCAAAATGCTAATTTATATAAATTAGTTCAAGTACTATTTTATAATTGTGTGACAGTACATGGCCGGAAAGTCCACTGAACTAACTAGCAAACAGTATAAGATACATGCGGTACATTTTAATGCAAGTACTTAAAAAAGTGCATGTCCCATTCCAGTGTAGGATAGAAAATGGTGCACTTAAATGGGCCGCTATGATACAACATGATGCAAAATAACAAAACAGCCCTGTAAATTTGGCAGGAAAATATCTTGTGGACCTAAGTTCTTTTTTAAAAGTTTTATTGGATCTTATGGTTTCCACAACCACCTAGCCTAAGGCGCATTGCCTTTCTGCCGCTAGGAGCCCTATATATTTTTGACAATAAAACCTTCGAAGTAGTAAATTAATTTAAAGGCAAATTTTAAAAATCAAAAAAATTACTCTTTCATTAAGATGACATCGATGAATGTGAATCGAATCCTTGTGCAAATGAGGCAGTCTGTGTGAACGGCGAAGATATCTTCGCGTGCATTTGTCCAAGCGGATTTGACGGCGTGGATTGTTCAAGTGAGTAAACACTAAAATGTACTATATATACCACTTCCCCCCGAAAGCCTGAAGGTTTAAATTGAGAAGTGACTCCCTCGACTATATGCACACAATGTATGTCCCACAAAGGTTTATATGGAGAGCAATTCCACAACATATATTGCAAATATAACACACATGCTGTTTGTGGCATGGGCTGTAGTGACAGGTCGTCAAGTTCCAGGAGGCACAAACATTGTCCGGACACCATATACTTGGTGAGTTGCTCCTGCTGTTGTTACTGGAGTCACCGTTGCCACCAACGCTATTGCCACCACCACTGTTGGCCCCACGACCGCCCTGACCATGCTTGTCCCCTTGTACTCTCGTTCCCAAATCCTTCCAAAGGAAGGCTCTGGTAACAGCCAAATGACCTTGAACTTTGGATTTTGCTGGGTTTGGGCAACCCCTGCTGGTAGGCTGGAACCAGCGAACAGGAACAGGAAATGGAACCAGAATGTATGATGGTAGTTTATGGTAGTTTTACCATCAGCCTTTTTGGTTCCATTTCCTATTCATGTTCGCTGGTTCCAAGCTACCAGCAGGGGTTGCCCAGACCCAGCAAAATCCCAACATTTGGCAGTTACCAGAGCCTTCCTTCCAAGGATTTGGGAATGAGAGTAGTCCCCTTGTAGCATCCTCATCGCCTCCACACATGCCCTGGTGTTTTCAATACCAAAATGGGTGGCTGTATGCTTGGCAGCCATGTAGCTGATTGTGCCCAAGTTGACCTTTGTCGTCATGTCATGTTCATATTTTGCAACAGCCTTTGCCACATAGGTGGGGCATATCTCCTTCAGAGTAATATACTTGAAGTGCTGTATATACTCTTCTAGCAAGAACCGACTGTCCCCTGCCCTGTGTATAGGCTCCAACACACTCACCATGCCAAGCAACAGTTCTCTGTATGTCATCTCATCATAGGCCTTATCATAGGGAAGACGGTAATCGGGCCTAATCCGATGCCTAGACCTCTTGCAATGAATGGCACCAAACAAGCCCTGCTCACCTGAGTGCGTGACTCCTCCACTGTTGTCAGCGACCCGGCCTAGTGACTGTAAGCCCAGACCCACCGAGTGTAGCCCGGCCTGCAGCGTCGACGTGGTGAATGGGGAACCATTTCCCGTGCTGAATGGAGAGCAGTTGGCGTAGAACAACTGCTGCCCCCCGGCAGCTCGTCCCTGCAGGTTGATGTTGAAGAAGTTCTGGGGCACAACACCAACATCTGAGCCCATAAACGGCTGAAAACCTGTAGGAGCGCCGCTGCCCGTGTTGTTTCCGGAAGCGCCACCATTTTGAGAGACTGAAACTTGTTGCTGGTGCGCCGATGCTAGCTGCAGGGGCCCCGCTAGGGCACTTTCGCGTGGCTCCACATTTGGAGAATGTGGAACCCCAGGCGGATATCCGGTTTCGCTGGTACCCATCAGAAATTATAGAACAGTACTAAACCGGAAGTTACCAGCTAAATTATTTTCTCCACATTCTCCAAATGTGGAGCCACGCGAAAGTGCCCCTAGTCCCTACCCCAGGCCCAGCTCAACCTGAAGCTGATCGTTTTCTAGTGTAATTGCCTCCAGTTACCCTCAAGTTTTTTTACCTCTTGCTGCTGTGATAAAATTTTCCTCCGCCAACTTAATCTGCTTGGTGAGAATATCCTGACGCTCTACCCCCTCCATAGAGGGGGAGGCCTCGGCCGCAAAGTCTCACCCTCGGTGTCCAACTTATCCTCCAACTCCCTTTTAGAGAGCTGATGTTAGCCACTGTATATATTTATAATCTCTAAATAGGAAAATGTATGCATTTGCGGTACTATCGAAGAAGAAAGTTAAGTTCTGATAAGAGAGACTCAAGCCAAATAGTGCCAACTCTTATAGATATTTTCATAACACTTGAAGGAAGCACCCCCAGTTGTAATATGACGTTTGTTCTTCAGATGATGTTGATGACTGTGTCACATCTCCATGTGCCAATGGTGGACTCTGTGTGGATGGTGTTGACACCTTCAGATGTGACTGCTTTCCTGGATTTTCTGGCCACTTTTGTCAATGTATGTAAATTATTATGTAAGCTTTACATCAAATGCATTATAACTATGGTCTTAACACCTATGGTCTTAAATCCTATTAAGGGGCAAGTTTTCTGAGGTGAATGATATCTATCTGTTTAGAAACAAATTACTATGAAATTAAGACCATTATTTGCCCCCGTTCTCACAGTTGATGCTGGGGATTGATGTGCATATCACATAATGCAATTCTCAATGGTCACTGGTATGAGTTTGTGTACATTAATTCTCAAACTCCGAATATTGAAACAATGAATACATGTGGATATGTGGACCATTTCCAAATAATTTCTCCGTTTTGAGTAAGGTTCAAATCATCAAATCATAAACCACACTTTGAGACTATAGTATCTGTTACATAATATTTAGTTAGTTCCATTTTCAGTTAATGCAGATGACTGTGCGCTCAGTCGTTGTGAAAATGGTGGACTTTGCATTGATGGTGCTAACACATACAGCTGCACCTGTCTACCTGGCTATACTGGCACCTACTGTGAAGGTTAGTACCCGGCTATACTGACAATAACTGTGAAGGTTAGTACCCAGCTATACTGGCACCTACTGTGAAGGTTAGTACCTGGCTATACCGGCACCTACTGTGAAGGTTAGTACCCGGCTATACTGGCATCTACTGTGAAGGTTAGTACCTGGCTATACTGGCACCTACTGTAAAGGTTAGTACCCGGCTATACTGGCACCTACTGTGAAGTTTAGCATCCAAACACACTGGCACTGTCTGAGAAGGTTATAAAATGGCCTGAGTTTGATTTTATTTGTTTGCCGCAAAGCAGTAAAGTAATGTGAACCATTGCTGCTCTTTCTTTTAAGACAATGTTGATGAGTGCAGCTCCAGGCCATGTGAAAATGGAGGGACCTGTGCGGATGGTGTCAACTTTTACACCTGTAACTGTGCTGAGGGGTTTGCTGGCTCCAACTGCCAAAGTAAGGATTTATCTTTAAATATCTTTTTTCATCCTGTTGTAACTGACCTAGCACTTAACAGTTAATCTATTATTAAGTCATGTCACTGGGGTTGGAAAACGTTGCCGCTGTTCTCCTCCATAGCTCCATAAAATAGAAGTTTGTGTTCTTAATTAATCTTTGTCATCTAATCAGTCAATATTATTTTATCTTGATCCATGACTCCTCTTTGATATTTCACTTCTCTCTCTCTTTTCCTGACATTGATCTAGAATTATTTTGTCTCTAACTAGCAAACGTAAATGCGTGCGCATACCGACCATGTGAGAATGGTGGGAGCTGTGTTGACACTGTAAGCTCCTATACATGTGAATGTGTCACTGGCTTCAGTGGACCCACCTGTGGAAGTAAGTTATTCATTCACTTAGGCCAGAAGCCTGGGTATCATTTCTTGGTGAACATTTCTCACTCTCTCAGGCCTAATGTCTGACTCCCTACGATGGTACCAGGTACCGAGGAAGCCATGCATCAAGCCCTCTCTATGGAGACGAGTGGCTTTCTGCAAAAAACAATTGATGAGGCAATGGGTGGTGCTAACGTTAACCGCATACACTGTCTATGGTATTCAGGCAGCAGCAGGGTCAACCCCCGGGGGGGTGCTTGGTATATTTCGTATACACATGTGTGCGGCTGGCAAGGGTACTTTTTCAGCAAAATCTCCCTAGCAAGGGTCCTGTTTTGAAGGAAAAATGTCCCTAGCAAGGGTCTACTTTCAACAAAATCGCCCTAGCAAGGGTCACTTTTTGCAAAAATAACATGTTTTTCACCAAAATGTACCACTTTTTCCTATTTTTTTCCGAACATTTCACGGACATGAGGAAAATTTCTCTGTAAAATAACCCATTTAGTATATCTTTCGTGATTTTTCTCATCAAAAAGGATTTTTGGGCCAAAAGTGCCCTAGCAAGGGTAAGGGTTGTCATAGGTCCAGCCGCACACCCATATCAGAAAAAATTCAAGTACCCCCCCAGGGGTCAACCACACCTTCCTTGTCTGCCGGTCCTCTTGGACGGCACCAACATTAAGACAGAGGTCCAGTGTGAGCCACACGCTCTTACTTACTGTATACCAGAGACTTCTTATTCACTGTACATATTCACAAGATTTTATGATTTATGTAGCATCCAGAACTTTAGGATAGGAAATATTTAGATTTCAATATCACTTGTTATATATATAATATTTGTCTTTATCATTTAACTGTTCAGAAAATTCAACAAATGCCTTTGAGCAGTTAAGATTGTCCCTGTAAATTTCAACAGGGGTCCTCCATCCAGTAAAAGTATGGATATATTTTAGAAATCGTTGACAGTTAGAGTTAACCTTCTGCTGTACTATCCACATAGCATTTACTATAAATTACAGCAAATGAAGATGACTGCGACCCAGACCCGTGCCTGAATGACGGGATATGTACGGATGGTGTTGACTCATACACCTGTACCTGCGGCAGCCGCTTTAGTGGTAAAGACTGCGAAGGTAACTACAATACTCATCTTATTGGCATTGCATGCTGTAAATCCAAATATGACACATGTGTTTTGAATTTTATAGGTATGTAATATACGCTAATTATGCTATAGTTAAATGATATTCATACTGTGTCTATATTTAGGTAGGGCCATGTGTTTTGGGGGCTCTGTTGTGTCTACATAAAACTACCTCAGCACTTTTGACCACACACCATATTTACCATATATGGTGCTAAAATGTTCATATAGGGGATTTGGTACAGAAAAGATATATATAAATGGTTCTATTCATAGAGCAGTACATACAGCATAATGTCTATTATTTGATTTTATTGCTAAAAAAGCCCATTTTGGGGTGTTTTTAACCCCCTAACACCCTAAATTAGGGTCTGCCATAGCTGATACCTTATGGCTCCCCTCGTAGATCGAACCAACTGGATAATATAGGACCAAAAACACAACTATTTATGACACATGGAATATTTTGTTGAGTGGAGAAGATGAATAGTTCAAGTCATGATGATCTGTGACATTTGGTTGCATGTCTCAATTTAATATGTTTAAAAAGCATGATATGATTGCTTTTTCATAGTGGATCTTGAATTATTTTCATATACACTTTAATCTGGAAACCTCTGATGTCTCACTTATCAATACTACATAAAATGTATATATACAAGTATGATACTCTTATTACTTTTGTTTTTCAGTAGCCCAGTCTAACGACCTTCTGATCCCATTAGTGGCGACTGCAGTTGTGCTTGGAGTGCTAGTGGCAGGTCTCTCCATCTGTCTTGTATGCTGTTATGGGTAGGTTGAAAAGTCATTACTGGGAAATTCTGGACTTACATGTATGAAGAGATGTTTTCCCCTGAAATCATTGGCTATAAAATTGTAGACCACCCCTTCCTATGAGAACAGTATTCTTTATGAAATAGTATGCCATCGTTCGTTCCTGACGGCATTAGTAAATTATTTGTCACTACCGCTACAGTGTCATACAGTGTTAATACATATGGATACTTCTGACTTTGGGATTTCTGGTCCAACAATGTCTGATTTACCATAAAAACAGATTGATTATGAAAACAGTCTTTACAATTAAGTTTTAGTTGACACAACTTATCTTGGAAAAGGCATTAATGTGCCGGCTGGCTTACAGCTAATTAAATTGAGGGAGGCAGACTTGGAGACAAATTTTTTTTATTATTTTATGAATTACGGTAGTAAAACATTGATTTTTAAATTACAGGTAAAAGTAAATACATAGATACATGGATAAAATTATACAAATGTAGAATATTTATGACTGGTAACGAAGTACAATGTATGAAGTACGATGAATGACTATCATGAATATTGATGTTAGGAGTGGGTGGGTGGGAACTGAATATGGAGAGAGGTGTGTGTCTGACGACTGGTGAGGGAGAAGACGGAGAGCCGTGGGCGAGGAGCCAGGCTGGGGGGTTGAGTAGGAGTTGGACACCAGGTGGGGTGTAGTTACTGGAGGGTGCTGACCCCAGGTGGACATCAATGACACCTCCCTACCACATACACGGCACTGAGGAACCCATAATTCATCTTTTCTATTCAGCTACAATGGGAGCTATAGTCCTCCAGTTCAAGCCAGACCAGGACCACGGTAAGTCACATTTTCTGTAATCTTACTTAAAGGTAAATGGTGTAAAGAAGTTCCAGTACTCATAGTGCACTCTGCTGTATTGATTTAAATGTCTGAAAAGCCTACTGGTCCAACAATATCTGATTTACCATCAAAACAGATTGATTATGAAAACAGCGGTTACAGTTAAGTTGTAGTTGACACAACTGGTTTTGGTAAAGGCATGATTCATCTTTTCTATTCAGCAACTATGGCGGCTTTAGACCTCCAGTTCAAGCCAGACCAGGACCACCGTAAATCATATTTTCTGTAGTCTTTCTTAACAGTAAATGGTGTAAAGAAGTTCCAGTACTCATAGTGCACTCTGCTGTTTTGATTTAAATATCTGAAAAGCCTACTGATATTCAGTTAAAGTAACCCTTTAAGGGTCTTATAGTACTTTATAGTGTATCATTACTACACTTTTAGCACATTAGCCAAGTCTTGATAATCAGAAAGTATGGATTCCTTAAAGGTCCTGGATATACCTTTTGTACATCACCAGGGGGAACTACTGTCGCCACTGATTATGCATGTATGCCCCTCCCCCTTTGCCTATCCTGATTACAGGCAGCATATATAAGGGCATTCCCTCAGCAAATGACAGCTCGTATAGGGGAGATTGGAGTTGTTGATTGCATCTAATAATAGCATTGTGCGGGCAAAAAACAGCTCCAGGCAACAGCCACATGGTTGACACTTTATCGGGTATAAGAACTATATCTCACCCGGTTACAATCAATGTATGGGTGTGGACCACTAAATTCGACATGGCGACATGGCCGTTTTTGGGCCTAGTGACATGCGACATGAGGAATATTAGAGATAGTGACATGGGACATGGACATTTCTTAAAATTGACATGGTGACATGGCTATTTCGACATGGCGACATGGCCGTTTTTTGGCCTAGTGACATGCGCCATGAGGAATATTAGAGATAGTGACATGGGACATGGACATTTCTTAAAATCAACATGGTGGCATGGCTATTTCTTAAAATCGACAGGACGACATGGCTATTTCTTAAAATCGACATGGGAATTGTGACCCCCCATCCAGACCCCCCAATGTGTACATACTTATTATTATGAAGATAGACACACCTTTCTAAACGAGATCGATACTGTATTATGTATGTACAAGCTTTATCATAGTTAAAACTGCAGACTGCTACCATATTGGTATGATAAAATAATACAATAGGGGGTAATGGTCCCATCGTGGTGAAGCTACCCAACAATGTGGTAGCCTAGTTTGCCCAGCTAGTTTGCCAGCAGGAGCCGGCCCTGTGACGGTGCAGTGGAAACTCGAATCTAGTGTACCGTGGAAGCAATCTCTGGGGGGGGGGGGGGGGGGGCACGCCCTCAGCTTTAGTTACCATGTGTTTCAAGCAACTACAAATAGTTTGAGACTTAATGGCTGAGCAATTTCTCAAATGATATTAATCAAAGTTTTCTTAACATTAAGGACGCGTTTTATGTCCATATTTCATGGAGAGATGTAAGGGGATTGAAATGATGTTTAGTTACACATAGTAACTATAAAAAATACAGGGAGTGACCCCCCCCCCATTGGACTGGACTGTAAACCTCCCTGCTCAGGTGTTTGGTCTTACCCTACCGTCATCACGTGATAGGCCTTTGACCAAGTGCGAGCAGTCACAGCTCATTGAACAGTTAATATAGTGACATCTATACATAGCTGTACGACCTGGTTGAAACTACCTGACCACATGTGGGCCTTGCCTACCCTCCCCGACTTGGAGGTAAGGGACTGGTCATGTCTACAAATAGGGGGGGGGGATGCCAATGACACCCTGTCGATTTTAAGAGTGATAAAATGAAAAATATGACCTTATAATAGGGGGTGTATGATATAACAGCATGAACAGAATTACGCACACTTATCCCAAACCCTACCTGTCAGCTAAGGGGCCATCCATTAATTACATCCGTATCAAAGGGGGGTGAGGAGGTCCTATATGTATAGGATGGAGAATGGGGCAAGTTCCTTTGAGTAGGCCTATAAGTATGGGGGCGGTAGTCCCAATGTGTACATGGAGCAATGGGGGCGGGGCACAATTATGCGTATGTAATTAATGGATGGCCCCCTAACTCTAACCTCATGACACCCCCCCTCCCCCATTATAATGTGTATAATAATGGCTACTCCATACCATATATAACCCAGGTGTAGTATAGGGCCAACCATGACTTGTGCTGACCTGTGGGCGGGATTTACTATGCTCTGGGCGGGATCTACTATGCAAAGCAGGGTCAAAGGTAGCCTAAAACGGCCAGCAATGGCGGACAAATCCATGTATACACTGTCCCTTTAAAGTATATTACCCATAAATACCTTTTTTTTCCAGACCGTTTGACCCTAGTTATGGGCTACCACGACGTTTCAACCGAGGCTTTTCAGAAAACTTTGGGCAACCAATACCACGCGGTAATCCGGGCATTTTTGGAAAGCTTCACCCATAAGTGACCCAGAGCTTCAGCACATGGTATAGGGCTTTTGAAAGTTCCTGAATGGCCTGTCACCCAACTTTATTTTGATAACTTGGATTACGGATCCGCGACCAAGATTTTTGGCATTTTTTAATCTTTCCCTTCAGAGATTTTTTGAGAATTTTTACTAAAAAAAACATGTACATGCTGACAAGCAAAAGGTAGATTTAGACCTTTTAGATCGAGGATATTTCTTCATTAGATAACCCAAAAATGAGGTTTTCCATGCCCTTTTTTTCTCCTCTACCCTTTGGGAATTTTGTGATCCGGCTCCTTCCGTAGGGCAGCTTTTTTTTTAAATTTCCCCCTTTGCCCTTCCAAAAAGTTGGAACCAAAAGCCTGTAATCCAAGTTATCAAAAAAAGGTGGCCTTAAGGTCTATTTGTAGAGATCTGTTTGAGAACTGTGCATCACATGAAAGGTTAAATCATTATCTCTTCAGATTTTATGAGCAACATTATTCATTATTAGGCTTTAAATTGGACATTTAAATTTACATGAGAAGTTTACTGACTACTTCATACCAAAGAAATTTCTATGTCCACACTTTTATTCCAAAATGGCCACATACTGGACAAAAAAAATCTTATTTGAGCAAATTCAGATGCAGATGCTAAGCAGCCATTTTGTAGGAGTTCTATATTTTTAAAAAGCGTTAAAAAGTTTGACTTAATATTCACGAAACTAACATCACTAATATAATAATCAGATTAATACATGATATGTCAATTGTCAGATTTCTCTTGAGCAATATAATGCATCCAGTATGACAACAATATGATATAGTACATTGTAGAAAGGGTTGTCTCATCGTAGTAACAAATATACATGAACCCTGAGGCTTTCTTCAGTACTCAAGGCCTACACTGCATGGAACATCCTATTTAAGCAAATATAAATAAAAAATTAAAGTTGAATAATGTCCGTCTTTAAGGAGATTGAAGTAACTTTAAGCAACTTTAATGCAGGAAAAAATATTTTTGTGCTTGAAACTGCTTAAAGAATGCCATTAATCAGCTTTAATTGCTGCTTAAAGTTGCTTAAATCGATTTGTCCATGCAGTGCTAATTCTGACAAATATCTTCCCAACACCTCATTCTGTTAGAATGAGGCATGCAACATTTTACACCTGAATCTATGACACATCAACTTTATGAAGGTTGTCCTCATTAACCATGAGTATAGCTGGAAGTAGCTGTTGTCTATCTGTCTTATTTACTTGACTCATCTAAAATACAAAGGCTCTATAATAAGCAAGGCAACCCTTTACTTAATATTTACCGGTATTTGACAGTCTGTGGCACTAGCACAATTGACTACTGAACCATTATAACATATAGCGGTTGTATCGATTAAATGGAATGTCAATAGATGTCAATAACAAGATAAGATGAGTACAGAGACACACTCAGGTCATTGAGAGTTATTGTGCCCTGCTCCACCTTGTGAAATGTCTCTCAGCCTGTGGAAAACTATTGCCACTTACTACTTATATGCACTACTGTATTCAATGATGTTTAATATTGTTTCCAAGCTTGAATGCATCAATGGTGACTAGACTTGCCAGTGCTGCATTCCGCAACAGTTTAAGCACTGTGTACCGTTTAAACCTACATCTTTTATTTATTTATTATATACCAATTGTGAGATGTGTGCCCCTATATGGGTAAAATTCGACACAGGCGACACGGCGACACGGCCCTTTTAAAAAACGACACGGGCAACACGACCCTTTTAAAATTCGACGGACACGGCTAAAGTTGGGTTAAAATTCGACCCACAGGAATTTTCCTTTCAGTTCTTATGTATATAAAATTTGACACAGTGACACGGCCCTTTTGCTCAAATTCGACACGGCAACACAGCCAATATTGTGGACACCCATGTAGAGGCACAGATGTCACTATAACAAAGATTAATAACCCGGTGATACAGGCAGCTTGCACATATCTATTACGTGATTCTCAATTATAGTGTAGTAGTATCAGCAGACTGAGCACCTTTTTAGGCTGCTTCAGCCACTTGTGGTCCCAGATGGAGCTAGATTGTGTAATATTTGATTATCTTTTTTTCACTTTTGCTTGAGTATATGTTTTAAAGATTAAAGGTTTACGTATTCTAGTCCTATCCTTCTTTTGTATTTCTAGAATTAATTCTTTTCAAAATCCAAACAATGAAAGTGCTGGTTCTAGTTTAAAAAATGAGGTTTTATTGGCTTTTAGACTTATTGGATTATGAATTCTGCAGATTCTAGTGGCTGTTTTGCACCCTTATAAGCATATTGGTAATTTCATTCAAAACCACCTGAAGAAGTCAATCAAATATGTAAGAAATGTAGTAACAGTTCACACTAATTATCCACCCCTTATCGAGGTACATAAACCCCAATAAAATGTATTAACCCAACTTCAACTTGTTTGGTTTTGTGTGAAATTTGAATTTATTTGAGAGTAGTTTCACTAAGCATCGCAGCAAGCATTTTAATGTAAGTCTGATAGCTATACCCGAGGGAGACCTGGGATTATGTGCTATGATCATATCACATGATAAGAACATACTGTGAAAACTGTTTCATTTCAATCGTTTTAAAGGAATTGTGAATTTATGCCTCGTTATAATAAAAACAAGAAAAAGTCTATGTAGGACATTAAATCCCATGTACTCTCAATAATTTGCCCACTTAGCCCAGGGCTAGCCCAGATGAAACCCACTCTTTTAGGGAAAGGTTTTTGAAAAGTGATCATGAATGTTGTGTTGGTAGAATTAGCCCAGAAAGAGAAGATGGTGAGCATGGTCACATGGGGCCCACCTGGCAGCCCACACCAAGCCCATGGAAAACCCATGAAGACCTCAGCCCACTTAGCCCAGCTCTAGCCCAGGTGAAACCCAGGTAAACAACATAGCATATGAAAAATGACTTGACCTTGCATTTTCTAGAAAAAAAGGGACAAGCGAGGATGCATTACTGCATACCCCAAGGAAGTAAGTGTAAGGCCGTGTGGGCGAATAAAATTTTATTAAATTTTATATTTGTTTTTAAGAATATTGTATATACACACATAAAAGACAAGTTAAATACAATTATTAATGAATACCACCCTATATATAAAATTGTTGAAGGGTGGGTGGGTGCAAAAATGCAGATTGATTTGAGCGCCTTGAGCGCGAGAAATCGAATGAACGATGACGGCGGCCTGTGACGTCAGACCAGAGGTGTGTAGGGTGGATATGTGACCCTGTAAAAGTCTGTATACTTGAGATAATTGTCCATCATATCTTTTTGATGTGGTGTACTTCCACGAGGGGGCAGCAATGATCCGCAGTGACGCTTCCTGCCCCACAACGTTACAATTAAAGTATCTGCTATGCAAGAAATCCATTAAAAACTAGGTTCAGTACATGGGTTCAGCCCACCTGGGCCCCACCTGGCAGCCAATGCTGAGCCCATGGGAGGCTTAGGGACACCTTTACACAGTTTGCCCATTTTCAATCTAAGTGAAACCCACTTTTGCAAAAATGCATATAATGTCAATTTAAAATGTAATTAATTGAATATTTTCAGAAATGAGCATGAATTGAAGGATTTGCAGTGCAAACATGACATGTTGATAATCAGGGCTGAGCCCACATGGGTCCCATCTGGAAGCCCTGACAATTGTCCAGTAAATACCCAGATATGGGCTAGCCCAGGGTGCCCAGAGACACGCCCATATGGGGCCCATCTGGGTGTGTTGGCTGGGTAGGCTTATACACGGCAATTTATGATATCTCAGATCCCTCACTTTCCTTTTAACTGAGCTTCTATATTCAGTTTTTTTGCTTCCTCAGGAGGGGTAGACACTAACGCTGGCCCGGGAGCCAATGGCCCGTAGTTTTGGGTCCAGGCCCGTAGTTTTCTTCAGAATTACCTTCCCATGGGTCTGGGTGGCCCACAGGACATTTTGCAAGATATTTGATAGGAATATAACTGATCAGTATAGACATGTAATATACCGTTGGAAAGAGAAAAATGTGAGGAAATGAAGCAATTCGGTGTCATTTTAACATTGGTAAATCAGGAATTTATGATTTTCTCTTTAAAAGAAATAAAATAAATTCCCTGGCCCACAGCTAAATGTCCGGGCCCATAGCTTTTTGGAGCTACGGGCCCGGGTGGCCCACAGCTGAAAAAGTTAGTGTCTACCCCTGCTCAGGTATGTGTCCAGATTGTATTTGACCACAGGTATCCCATCCCATGCTTCCTCAATGGCTCTTCTCTTGCCTAGATTTGGCATATTTAGGATGGTACCACCATGACATTACTCATTACATGTAGGTCAAGCAGGCAGCAGTAACAGACATTTCTTTTTTTTATGCTTTAAGAATGAAATGGCTTTAATAGCAGCGGAGAGAGTTTCTCTCAAGTTACAAGTGGCTTGTAGCAGAGGATAGAGTTGGTCCTGCCTCTGCCTGCCACCACCCCACAGTTAGGGAGGGTGGCAGTGACCAGGAACCCCCTCCGTAGCAGCATACCCAGTGGTACTGAGTCTGTACAGAAGACATCAGTCAGGATGGCTGTGTACCCCAGTAGATGTGCGTTCTGCATACAGTACCCCAGCAGTGCCCCACCCAGTCCCCTCCCCCTCATGTCCTCCGCCACCACCATGTAGCCTGCCACCTGCCCCGGGTTCCTGTCCCTACAAGCCCCACTGCCACCAAACAAGATGGCCGCCACAAGATGACCACCACTGTCCTTGACAACCAGCAGGTGGTGGTCCTGGAGCAGGAACCGATTCAAGTGACCTTCAGCTGTGAACTCATCAAGTGCAAAGCCTTGACCTTGAAGGGCAGCCATCCTGACCATGTCCTCGACCACCCAGAGGTCATTAGAGGTGGCCTGAAGGACAGTGAAGGTGGCCCCATGTAGGGTTAGGTCAGGCAGGCTGATGTCTCTGGAGAGAGGCTGGTTCAGATTAGTTTCTGCTCCTGTTGTCTTTATTAATGGTGGTAACTTCAGGTCCTTCTGTAAGATAGAATGACACAAAAAAAGAAAACTAGAATATTTCAACCACACAGGAACCCTATTAGAATATCCAAACTGAAGAATGGCCTGATGTTTATGCTAGCCACGGCTTGAAAATTGGCAGTCCTTGAAGTAACTCTTTAACCCTTTAATTAATTTATCGCTAAAACATGACAATTGTCATCATGATGCACCAATGCAACCCTGGCAAGGAACTCACCAGTGCTGCATTGGTACATGATGCAGACCCTTCGGGAATGTCTCAAGCCTGTATGGTCGTCATGATGCTTGAATGCAGCACTAGCAAGTTACTTGCCAGGGCTGCATTCATGAATCATGCCGACCAAGGGCATGATGCATTAAGGCATGTGGCCGTCCTTAAAGGGTTAAACACTGCCTACTGTAGCTATGTGATATGACCTTGGAGGGTTTCAGGTCACTAGTACTAGAAAATCACACTCACCTCACCAATTTGAGACATGTTCCCTTCATCAAAGAGTCTAGAGGAGCAGACAAGGAGGTCATCAGCCCAGCCTATATTGGCCATGTGTACACTGTTGGGTATGGTACCGAGGCAGGTCCAGCCAGCCCTGAGTAAGGAGGTTATACCCCCACCAGTTACCACAGTACGCGTCAGGTAATGCTGACCTGCAGGTGACATAAGCCGAAAGTAGGATTAGATGAGCTATAAGGCCAAATAAAGAAAGGGTGTGTTTCAGGTAACCTGACCCTACCTCAGCGCTAAATGCCGTGAGTAAATTTCTGGGTGCATTACAGGCCAACGTAGACAAAGAGTGGAAAATGTTAATGGATATTTTAACACTATATATTACAAACTTCCCGGCATTTTTGTGTACATAGCCCCCATTGCAGCCATTTTGAAACTTGCTGGTCAAAGACTACACCTGGTGAAAGACGTTTCAATTGTTACAAACTCATGAGACAGGGCCTGTACCTGGTATTATGTTGGGTAGGACATGCCTCAGTAGTTTAGTAGACACTCCCATCCCCCTGGTTGACTGGTGTAGGAAGATGAAGTGGTTCCCGTAGAAAGCCTTCTCACTCCTGGAGAAGGGACTCTCTGTGATGCCGTAAAGCCCCACCAGGGCACCACCAGTGTTGGAGACTTTGAGACAGTGCCGAGCTTTGGAGAGAAAAGATCTGACATCTTTTTCAGACGTGAATTGATCTGTGCCGTAGCCGTCTCCAGCCGTGGATGCCTGGATGAGGAGTTGTGAAATGCCTCCAATATCGCCCTCTGAGGTCTCCTCTACTCTGGCTGTTTGTCCCTGCAGCTCCAGGGTTAGTGGGACAAAGGTGCTGAGGCTGGACATACACTGAGGGGGGAGAGGAAGGTAAGTAAAGTAGCACTGCATGAAGGTTGAATTTAAGAAGATTTAAGATGCCTTAAAGTGACAATCTAAGTGGCTTTTAGTTCATCACTTTCATGGATATGGCCCGGAACGGTTACAATTGCATCTAACTGGCTTTTAGTGGCATTTGCTCAAATGGTGTTCCTTTAAGGATCTTTAACTTACTTAAATGCAAACATGGTGTATTTCTCACAGCTGGGGAAAGTGTGACCCCTTTAAGGATGAATGTCGCTAAAAGATGACATTTGTAGGTACGATGCACAAATGCAGCCCCAGCAAGTAACTCACCAGTGCTGCATCGGTGCATCATGCCAACCCTTTGGGAATGTTTCAACCTCATGAGGTCGGCATGATGCTTGAATGCAGCACTGGCGAGTTACTTCAGGGTGAAAATGCAAATTCATTAGATTCTATAATTACATGTGATACAGCTTTCCATGCATTTGAATATCAAACTCATATATTCAATATTACCCATCCAGTAACAATCAGGCTGGAGCCAGGACAGGTACTCAACAATATATGTAGCATGGCAGGGGGCTTACGGATTTGGGAAATACATATTGAAATAAACAGTAAATAGTTATGAACACATACGTTATCAACATTTTACAACTTACCTAATACCTAATAGTAAACCCAACACAATATCCAAAATGACTTGTTGAACACTAGCTGGTCAGCTGATAGCTGAAAACTGTTTATTATATAAAACACGTGTTTTATAGGTCATTAGGAACATGAATAGAAAAAATATATATTTTCCCTGAATAAGTTAATAACATCATTTGGGATTTTACTCTATATTGTTGTTTTTAAATTGAGAATGAAATAAATAATCCCATAGAGGATTGAGGAAGCATGCACTTTACAAAGAAAAGTTGTTTTTGAAAAGAAACATGCCTACCTTTTTGATATGGATACTGTAGGTGCACTGGTGAAGGCATTTTAGCATCAGCCTTGTTAACTTCAATTTAAATAACATTCTGAATTATATAAAAGAAAATATATACACTTCAAGAAAAGCATGTCTTGTTCATATATATATGAATGAAATCCTTGCCCATTGGCCCCTGTCTACTGGCTTCCGTTAGCCGCTGCGAAATCTTGTGACATTTGTCTTTTAGCATTGCCATGTATGTCTCCTCATAGGATCCCTTGTGGACCCCACACAGGCTGCTGATGAGTGTCAGTTTTCGCCCACTTCTATCATTAACACTTTCATCAACCAAAATTATCTATGTGGGTTGAAAAGATGGGTCAGATTTGGGCTCCTGGGCTTCCATAGACAACACCATAATGAACAAGTATATATACTGTCAGGAATGCTGATACCAATACAGCAAGAAAAGTTTTTGAACATTTCTGAAGCCTGGCTGACAAATACATACATACACACTCAAAATCCTGCATTCTAATGTATACTATTAGAAAGATTATTGTCCTGGGGATCTTTGGATATGAAATGTCCGCAACCATAGCCATTACAGACAATGTTATGGGCATTCTGCTAAAACCAAAGTTGACACAACGGGTGTGGCCGACTAACGGTCTGTGTTTGTGTATTTAGGCTACCTGTACACCCAGGACTACTGTCACATGTAAAAAAACACTAGAACTAGGTCAGTGCACAACATAAGCTGTGTGGCCTGTATAGAATAGCCTGTAAGTTGGAGTTGTGACTGCCTGTGTAATATTGTATCATACATAGTGTGCTATAGGCCTGGGTATATATATACATATATATATATATATATATATATATATATATATATATATATAGACAAAGGTGCACGAGTTTCAGTCTGTTGACTGGGTTATTTCACGAGTTGGCCTCGGGCCGTATTTCACGAGGCCGTAGGCCGAGTGAAATGCGGCCCGAGGGTCAACAAGTGAAATAACCCACTCAACAGACTTAAATGAGTGTACCTTTGTGTTTATTTTTTATCTTTTTCGATTAAAAATACCAAAATTATGGTAGGGGGAGCCTAAATAGACTAATATGACGTATTTCTACGCCATTCAAATGTAAACAAACCGCCGTTTTGATGACGTCTCAGGGTCGTGAAATACGGACATGGGTTATTTCACGGGGGGAGTGAAATACGGACCTCTTTGGTTAAGTCAATGGGACTGCTGTATTCCATAAAATAAAAAAAAAAAAAATAAAAAAAAAAAAAAAAATATATATATATATATATATATATATATATATATATATATATATATATATATATATGGCTCAAACCTCTGACCTATGTTGTTTTGGCTATTTCTGGCCCTTTTCAGGCTTATAGCCCTACAGAATAACCAGTTTTGCCCCAATTTTTTCAAAAATTTGGTCTATGTGAGAAAACATCCCAACAATTCGGGATTTTTCTTTTTTTTTGTGTATTGGCCCAATATTTTTCGTTTCTTGGCCCTCCAAAGGCCCAAAAACCCTTAAAAATGTCAAGAACCCTTAAAATGACATGTTTTGCATGTCTCCCATGTCTACTAAGACAGTAACAGCCCATCCCTAATATCATTTTCTATTAGGCCTATGGTATAGTCAATTGATTCACAAGGATTTCTCTAGATATGTACCGTACTTTTTTCTCCACAGCCATTAAAGTGTGTATTGTCAGCAAAATTTTCAAATGTCCTTTCATTTTGATACCACTATACAGTAAATAAACAAGATCCCAACAGCATCCCTTGTACCCCAGATCATGAGGTAACTATTGTGTCTTTTGCCAGAAAAAAGAAATTTTGAAATAATCCAATATTCCAGCCTCCAGGACCAAATGTGTATTGTGATACTTATTTTGGAGTCACCCTCTTATTTTAGTCCCGGAGACACTCGCCTTGCTGATAATAGTAAAACCCACACATAATTGTTGATATCCTATATATTTTAGTTATCTTTAGCGCCACTGCTTCCTATCCACCCCTTCTAATGCTTAGATGATTCCACTAATTTAACCTACATTTATACAATATTTAATTTTGTTCCCGGAGTCACCCGGATGACTCCGGGACCGAAATAAGGTGAAATAGCCGCTTTTTAGGCCAGAACTGTGCCAAGTAGGTTCAACGAAGGATCTTAATGGTCCATATTTCCTAAAGTTCATACCATCAGGACATTGTAGAGTGATTTTGACAATTAATTGAACCATTTTAAGTGAACTAGGGTAAAATGAGAGTATGTTGTTAAAATTTTAATATTTTTGATAAATCTTCAATATTCATCGAGCTGTATCTCAAAAACTATTTATGGACAGATAGGGAAGGCAAATAATTATCTGAGTGTAGTTACTTACTTACGTGAAGCCCGAGCCACACAAACAAAGTCTCCTAGTTCTTCACCTCACTCGCCACTCGGCATGTCTGATGCTGGAGAAAGGAAGGTATTCTATTATAAGGCTAAATATATATGTCTGGGGAAAACCACACTGCCCCCTTTCATACTACATGTATTGTCTTCTAGTGCTGACTGAAACCAAAAATTTACCAAGCTAATCAGAGAAGAAGAGAAGCATGCAGAGCATTAGTAGGGGAGTGGTCATTTTTGGACAACAGGGGGGGGGGGGGTGGGTAGATTTTTATGTGAGCGGGTCTTAATTTTTTGGTCCCCCCCACAAGAGGGGTCGAAATTTTTTCAGTCCCCCCCTCCAGGCAGGTTGAAATTGAGCGCAGCCGACCCCTTTGAGCATAATGCGCGGGGGTTTAAGCTAAAAAAGGGTGTGTAATTTTTGTAGTCCCCCCCTCAAGAGGGGTTCAAATTTCTTTGGTCCCCCCCCCAAATCTACCACCCTCCCCCCTGTTGCTAAAAAATGACCAGTCCTTAGGGCCACCTTTTTTTTTTTTAAAAAGGGTTACGGATACCTTTGGAAATTTCTAAAGCATGGAGGATGAAATAAAATAAATTAAAAATGAAATGAAAGTCGAACTCTAGAAATGTTACTCATATATGCGGGGAAAACTCAGATATCCCAAAGTAGGTGGGGGAAAATAAAAAGGATGAGCCAACAATTGAGAAACAGTGATGTTGTAGCAAACCGATAATCTTTTGTCTTTTTCTTTCAAAAATTGTGAAAATTTGAATTATTATTTCATCACAATGAGAGGTAAATCATTATTTCCCTCCTGATTTTAGCTTTCCAACGGTATATCATACTGCATATAACTTCCCTTTTTCCCTTTTGAATTGTTTTATCGGGATCACACATCAGAGGGAATAAAAAAAATACATTTTCCCAATTTAATTTTCATTCAGTTTTTGGGCTTTCCTAGTGCCGTGGGCCCATAACCCAAATTCAAAAAGAGTGTGACCTAGGGCACTTACAATAAAAGTATCATGTTACCATGATGCAGCATTGTCCCATTATGCTACATGTCATTGTTATCTACCCCCGGGTCTTCCCCACAGTCAGACCAGGAGATGGTCCAGGAGATGATAGATCTATGCTGCATATGTTTAACACATGACAAATTTTTACAAAATTCCATGACATTTCAGACAACTTTCAAATTCCATGACATTCCATGACACATGGGAACCCTGAGATTGGAGAAACATATTACAAAAATATTTGTAAAAATCTGAAGAGCTGAGCTGAGGGGTCATTAGGCCGAGGGCACTTATACAGTATTCTGCATGAATACTGGTATGTGATAAGTTGTGATGGTAATGTTCATAACAAAGTGTGTGCTATAAAGAACCACCTTACACGGTCATTAACTATGTATATTCATGAATAGGACTTAAGCTTTGTACAGATTTGGCAGATATAGATGTTCAGCTATGGATGTGTTCACACAAAAAGGGGTCCCTTCACTGACATTGCATGTTTACTCACCCTATTTCTGTCATATTACGCACCATTCCTATCATGAATAAGGCAATACTATAGCATATGTACTGGGAAAACAGGCTGTTGCTGATTCCTATCATCAGTCCTTCATTAATGCTTTGTATTATGTGACCGTTTGATAACAGTTTTTTTAAACACATGAAAGTAAGGAACACATGAAATACTGTATCTGAATGAATGTGACATTTCCACTGCACCTGATTGAATACAAGCAGATTTTACAATGTTTTATGAGTAGGTACAACCTCTCACGATTGGCATTTTCTGTGAAGCTTCAAAAAGCTTTACAGAAAATAGATTATTTTGTCAGCTTTTATGCCAATAAAATCATATCAACATAACTTATCACTTGAATTATTCCTAAATCAATTCACTATTGAATAGATAAGTTGTCCCCATTCTTACTACAACGGTTTGGTATACCGGTAGGACATTTGAGTTGCTATATCCGATTTCTCTTTCAAACCACGCTGGTTGAATGCATGTGTAATATTGTCCAGTTCAGCCCAAATGGATGCGGAATGCTAAGAATGCCATGCAGTAGTAACACGCAATAAATTGTAGCCATAATTCAAATTTGTCCAATAGGTTTCATGGAGAACCCAATGTCTTGGCTTAATGAAATACAAACACAAGGAATGCATTATACCTAGCTTCTGGGGTTTGCATCTTTTTATGGCTCCTCCTTTGAATAAATTTCTTATAAAGTTCATTAGATTACAGTTTGGCATTCATTAATATGTTATATCATACATTCATTCCATATGTAATGGTTTCATCTCTTACAATGGTTGCTGTCTTTTTGAAATGAGCTGAAATGTAAAAATGTGAAATAAGTCAGTTATCTGAGAAGCAGATGTAACATGAGGTTTTGTATTGATGGCCTGATGGTATAACATATGTTCTAAGAGAAATCCCCTAATCAAGGAGATCATCAGTGTCCTCATCACGTCCAGCATTTTCCTGAGGAATATTCTCATGATGAGCGTCTTCTACAGGAATATTCTCACCCTGCTGTTGTTCTACATCCAAGGCCCGCTCCCCGACAGTTCCCAACTGGTTGACGGGCAGAGTATACAGGAGGTTATCCCAGAACCTAAGTGAGTCCCGCTCTACAAAGGAATACCTCCTAAAGTAGGTCTGTAATGTCAAATCCAGGGTGCTCACATCGATATCTTCATACTTGATGGCCAGCAGGCGGTGTGTTCCCTCGTTCCAGTCTAACTCCAGGGCCACTGTTAACTCCCACATGCACCATGGACTAGCTTGGAATTCCTTGGAGAATACCATCAAAGTGCGCTTGCTCTTCAGGATGCATTCCTCGATGCTAACATGAATAGGCTTACCTGCCAGAAAATGAACTTTGTGGAATGCGACTTTGTAGCCTCTGTTCTCCAGACCGGCAATGACAGTCTCCTCTGCGTAAACCTCATTGTCATTGGCATAGGACACAAAGACATCAAACTCCTTGTTCTCACCCTCACATTCATCCTTATCAAAGGGATGCCACTTCAAACTCTTGTAAAACCATACCTTCTTGAATCGGATGATCATAAGCGGAAGCAGGAAGATCAAAAAGCTTATACCCAATGTGACACCGACCGCTGTCAAGGAAGCAACCAATACTTTATTTGGAGGGTTTCCACATATTAATTCGTCTTCAGAAAGTTGCAAAAGGTTAGAACCGACTATGCGTTTTGGTGCTGCACACAGGATCCCTGCTTTGTCAGAAATTCTCTCCTTCTCTTTGATCATCCATGCTCTGGTTTCAAACATGTGACAATCACACACCCACTCATTTTCTGCTAGATGCAAGTCACTCACAGAAGACGTCAGATTGATCATGCTGATGTTGGCTGGTAGGTACGTCAATTGGTTATGATCAAAATACACTTCCTCTGCTTGTACAAGAGACAACAGGGCCAATGTTGAGATATTCTTGATCTTACTGCCACTGAAGAATGCATTTTTGACCCTGGGCAGGTAAGGCCTGTAGTCGAAACTCGTCAGGTTGGAGCCCCGATAGTTTAGATGGTAGGTATAATGATACTTTGGAAGTTTAGGTAATCTATCGGGGAGTTGCTGATCAGAACCTGAGCAGATCACTGACATGTTAAATTGATTTGGTGTGTCAATACATTTACAATCAGCGGGGCAGTTCTCTTTAACATTGCAGATAAATTTGTCCAAGGGGATGGATGTAATCTTCTGCCTGTACAGATTTTCCGGTTCAACACAACATATTTCGTCGATAAATCTTGACACGTGAACAGCCTTAAGGATTCTGTAGATGTCAAAATCTATGCAGTCACAGATGAAAGGATTGCGTATAATCTCTAATTCGCTCCTCTGAAAGATGCAAAGACGTTCTACATCTCCTTTTAAATCCAAACCATTTGTAAGGTATATCATATGTGTAATATTATTGTTATTAAGGTTTACATGGGCAGTCGGCTTTTTGTGTATGCAGTCAACTTTCCACTGGACATGATTTGTGAATGTGGAGATATGATTAAAACTCAGATTTACCACAGGAGTCTTTTTCTCAACCCTTGAAAACCCTAGCGGCCAAGAGTCAATAGTTGTTAAAAGGTTATAGCTAAGATCAATGCTAATTAATGATGGCATCCGATCAGTCTGTGCAAAGACAAAGGGGTCAATTTCCGAGATGTCGTTGTGATCAAGGCAGATAACTTGCAACTTGGGCAAGTAGAAGGAGCTCCGTACAAGTCTCTCTATGTGGTTGAACTCTGCAGACAGAGTTTCAAGATTCACCAACGATTCAACACATTCCCATGGGAGGTCTCGCAATGAGTTATTATCCACGAGCAAGACAGTTAATCTGGTCATATTGCAGAGCAAGTTAGATAGCCTACTTAGCATGGAATTCTGTATGCTTAGGGTGGTAGCATTTAGGTTTCTCTGCAGCAGGGGATCAAGATGGTCCGCTGGATCTATTGTGCACCCAGTTACATTCAGAAAGGTCGGGTTTCCGTAACATTGACAGGTTGGGGGGCAGTATGAGGTAGCATTGTCAGAGACCTTGGTGCCTGGTACAGAGAAAAGAGAATCTGTTTCATCAGATGTCTTGGTAGATTTGTTAACTGATGACATGAGTTGATCTGTGCTGACCTGTGGCAGGGAGATGGGGATGGCCCATGAAGGGCCAATAACCAGTAAAAAGAGGATCAAACCGATTAGGTGATCCATGACAGTTATAAGTTGTTTCCTCCAGGGAAGACAGCAGCTGCATCATAGGAAAAAAGTGTTATCTATGTATTATATGTATATAATATATGTCTATATATGTCCTATATATATATATATATATATATATATATATATATATATATATATATATATATATATATATATATATACATATATATACACATATATACATATGTATATATATACTTTTTTCTATATGCATATATAGTCGGAAAGTTGGAGAGGGAGATAGAGACACGATTCTGACCATGCTACGGGTGGCTTCACAAGTAGGATGAACCGTATCTATATCACCCTCCTTCTCTAGCTGAAACCTATGGCATTCACTGTGCAGGAGCGACGGAGAATCAGGCAGGAGGGATATATGTATTTTCCTATTCACTCAGGGTCCCACCCCTGGGTCATATGCGCTACCTGAGATGCAAATTAAGACATTATCACATTTCCAACATTGCCTCCTACATGACAATGACAAGTAAGAATTGAGGAAGGGGTCGTGGGACAACTTCTCCCACAGAAGAATCAGTAATATGATGGGTGGAACATTTTAAGAAAAATCACAAAGTTTAAGAAAATTTTGATCACTCTACCTCTTCTTTTCTCCCATGGAGATTTTTTTTTTTTTTTTTTGCAAAATATTCATATTTTTTCGGAAATTTTAGCAATTTTTTGGTCAGGAAGAATAGATCACATGCCTGATTAACAGTCCAGCCTCAGGAAATTGCTTTTGAATAAGAATGTCCAATAATTTCATGATATTCCTAGTTATAGTAAGAATCGGTGAGTCGTCTTGATGACCCACGAGTCGATGTGGCAGTTCGCGACTCATTCCAGGTACCTCCAACATTAAAAAAAAAAAAAAAAAAAAAAAATCCCACCTACCTTCCCTAAATCTTTGGACCATGTTGCCTGAAACACACCTTTTTTTTTGGCCTAAGACGGTTCTGTGGTGGGTTCTGAAGAGGCAGGTCAGACTATCAGAATTTCAGCTACAAATACCCATCTATGTCAGATTTTGAATAACATGACTTGAGAGTACTTTTTAACAAGGACCTCATTTCTGATGCTAGAATTGCCCAATACATGATTATAACTGAGTACCATATCTACCTGTACATGATTAGGCCAAATATTGTTTCAGATAACATGGGAAGAAACTCTAGGGTCGGCAGGTCGGATTTCTTTTTACAGCCCCTCTACATACCCTAAAATTGACCCAAAAAGTGTAAAAATGGGAAGATTTGTTCAAAAAGAATATAAACCTAAATTTCACCCCAAAAAAGTGTAAAATTATGAAAATTTCTTCAAAATTGCATAAAAAACCTTAGGGTCGGCCCTGTTTAGATAAGGTCGGTTGGGTTACCTAAGACAACTTTTTTGGGGCCTAAGCCACACATCCACATGACCCTGAGTCATCTGTGAGGTCACTCACACGCTCAATTCTTTGTATGTGTGTAGAGATGTATAAAAGGACAGGAGAAACCAGAAGAGACCAAAAGGACAGGAAGAACAACAGGGGGAGGAAAGAAGGGAGGGTTGGGAGGAACAGAAAGAACGGGAGGGACAGATAGGACAGGAGAGAGAGATGGGGGGGGGGCGGATGGGACTGGGGTGAAGAGGGGGATAGGAGGGAGGGAACTGCCATATGGAGATAACAGCTAATTAACAAAGTGAAAAACATATATTATATGTGTCAATTTGAACAGATAGGGAAGGCAAATAATTATCTGAGTGTAGTTACTTACTTACATGAAGTCGAGCCACACAAACAAGGTCTCCTAGTTCTTCACCTCAGGCGGCACTCGGCATGTCTGATGCTGAGGAAGGTAGGTATGCTATTATAAGGCTAAATATACATGTCTGGGGAAAACCATACTGCCCCCTTTCATACTACATGTATCTTGTTCTTGTGCTGACTGATGCCAAATATTTACCAAGCTAATCAGAGCATGGAGTAGAGAAAAGTGCTAGTAGGGCCACCCTTTTTTTATTTTTTGGGTTAGGGAGTGGTAATTTTTTAACAACAGCGGGGGTCGGTGGATTTTCGCGCGAGCGGGTCGAAATTTTTTTGGTCCCCCCCACGGGAGGGGTCGAAATTTTTTTGGTCCCCCCCCCTAAGGCGACTTGAAATTGGGCGCGGCCGTCCCCTTTGAGCTATAGTAATGCGCGGGCTTTTTCAGTAAAAAGGGGTGCAATTTTTTTGGTCCCCCCCCCCTCAAGAGGGGTCCAAATTTTCTTGATCCCCCCCCCTTCAAGGGGTCCAAATTTTTTTGGTCCCCCCCCAAATCCACCAACCCCCCCTGTTGTTAAAAAATGACCACTCCATTACATATACCTTGGGAAATTTCTAAAGCACGGAGGATGAAAGAAAAGAAAAAGAAAAAAAAGTAGTTCTAGAAATGTTACTCATATATGTGGGGAAAACTCAGTATGTGGGGAAAATAAAGAGAATGAGCCAACAATTGAGAAACAATGCATGTTGTAATAAACTGATATTCTAGTGTCTTTTTCTTTCAAAAATTGTGAAAATTTAAATTATTATTTCATCGCAATGAGAGGTTAAATCATTATTTTCCGCTTGATTTTAGCTTTCCAACAGTATATCATACTGCATATAACTTCTTGGATTGTTTTCTCGGGATCACACATCGGAGGGAATAAAAAAAAAGTGCATTTTCCCAATTTTATTTTTATTCAGGCTTTCCTAGTGCGGCAGGCCTGTAATCCCCCCCCCCCAAAAAAAAAGAAGTGTGACCCAGGGCGCTGACAATAAAAGTCTCATGTTACCATGATGCAGCATCGTCCCATTATGCTACATGTCATTGCTATCTACCCCTACATTCATTTTGCATCTGTGCTGCATTCATATTGCATCTATACTGCGTTCATATTGCATCTATGCTGCACCTGTGCTGCTTTCTTTGAATATGTGCTGCATTCATATTGAATATGTGCTGCATTCATATTGCATCTATGTTGTATCTGTACTGCATTCATATTGCATCTGTACTGCATTCATATTGCATCTGTGCTGCATCTGTGTTGCATTCATATTGCATCTATGCTGCATTCATATTCCATCTATGCTGCATTCATATTCCATCTATGCTGTATCTGTACTGCATTCACATTGCATCTGTGCTGCATTCATATTGCATCTATGCTGCATCTGTACTGCATTCATATTGCATCTGTGCTGCATCTGTGTTGCATTCATATTGCATCTATGCTGCATTCATATTCCATCTATGCTGCATTCATATTCGATCTATGCTGTATCTGTGTTGCATTCATATTGCATCTATGCTGCATTCATATTCGATCTATGCTGTATCTGTACTGCATTCACATTGCATCTGTGCTGCATTCATATTGCATCTATGCTGCATCTGTACTGCATTCATAATGCATCTGTGCTGCACCTGTGCTGCATTCATTGAATATTTGCTGTATTCATATTGAATATGCGCTGCATTCATATTGCATCTGTGCTGCATTCATATTAACATTCCATCTATGACGCATTCATATTGCATCTATTCTGCATCTGTGTGGCATTCATAATGCATCTGTGCTGCACCTGTGCTGCATTCATTGAATATTTGCTGTATTCATATTCAATATGTGCTGCATTCATATTGCATCTGTGCTGCATTCATATTGCATCTGTACTGCATTAACATTCCATCTATGACGCATTCATATTGCATCTATTCTGCATCTGTGTGGCATTCATATTGCATCTGTACTGCATTCATATTGTATCCATACAGCACTCATTCTGCATCCACTGCACGCATGCTGCATGCATCCAGGCTGCACTTTTTCTTTTCTTCTTTTAAAATTGGCCCTTTTCAGGGACATGTCACTTCTTTTTTTGCATTATTGAACTTGTTTCTCACCAAGAGCTGCAAAAGAACCAGCATCCATGTTTGATCCCATTGATGGACTAAGTGGACACAAAGTCAATTGAAAAAGTGCAAGTCACTTGTCTGTGCAACTTGCACCGTCATGAACATGTCAGAACCCTCTATTTCGGAGACCAAATGTACTATATATTCATTCTTTTCCCTTCCAAATAACACCATTCTCCCTATTCAGGTTTCCCATAATGCCCGCGCTCAGGCAGTTTCCGGTGTAGCCCGCCCTCCCCCACTTCACTCCTCACTGTGTGACAGTGGGTCCATGCTTTTCACCTAGTTAATAACCTATTTAAAAAAATTGATTTCTTTGGCTTAAAACGTCACATCGACTTCAGAAATACTTTATTGGGAAGGTATTTGTTTGATCTATCCAACTATAGAAATTTGCATGGTATGTAAAATATGTAACATAGTTTTGTCGGGAGTTGAACATGAGGTTACAGAGCGTTTTGGCTTTCAATTAGGCTATACTAGCTATAGCCTATACTATACATATACTATACATATACATTGTATATATTATACACAACTAAACTTACTTCCAGTCACCTCAACTGGTGTTGGGTAAATAGGCCTAGGCCTATAGTAATTTACAGATGTGTACGCCTGTATGCTAATATGGTGTCCATGGTTATGATAGGCTCCATGTATAACATCCTATGCTGAATAGTCAATAATCCATGAAAATAGCAATATCTGTCAGGCTTGTTTCTAGCACTGTGTCTGTCTCCATCCAGTTTACAAGACCAACTGACTGGGGACCCTGCACAATATTAACTTTGGCTTTCTAGATGCTACTCCCCTCCCCCACCCTACAGGTGTGGCACTCAGCCTCCACACCTCCAGGTGAGATGTACCTGTGAGATGCTGCTGTCACAGTTGCCCCCACCAGCCCTTCACACCTCCGAGCTGGGTGTGGCACTGGTCACTATATCAAAGTAGTCTCCCTCACTGGGCATGCCCTTTGACAGCTGAGGGATACCTCCTTGAGGAGGAGGGAGGGCATGATTTTTTTTGAAAGTTAACCTTAGTTAGTGCCCATTCCGAATAAAACGTCCATGGAACTGTTTCTCAAAGTATTTCTTTGGAATATGAATCAATATAGTACAATATATCTATATACTTGATATATATATATATATATATATATATATATATATTTATATATATATATATATTTATATATCTATATCTATATACATATTATATTATTATGATAAGTGTAGGTATAGTAGGGCTGTGATAGGCCTCAATCACCACATCATTGTGGTCTTTCTTACCATAAGAGAATGAGGATGACAATCAAATAGGGGAAAAAAGGAAAGTGTCCGACTTAAGGTGAATTTTGTAATTAGCAGTCCGACTTAATTTGCTAACATTTGATGATAAATTTCTCATTGATAACACATTAAACGAAAACAATTACTACAATGTACTATTCCATAAGGAAATCTCTTCTGTTTGTAGGCGCCATTAAGTGAGTATTGGCTACTGTATAAACACATAAAGTGGTGAATCTGGAACCTATAATTATATGGCCAAAGAGAAATTGTGTTCAGGTGACATGGCCCAAAACAAATACTGTAAAACCCAGCCTATAGGCCAACTCTGCCTATATGCTAAAAGTGAGTTTAATAGATAAATTCGGCTCATAATTATAAACTCATTATGACATTTTTGGGAACCCCACCTTTTAAGCCAACCCCGACTTTGGGAGGATCTGGTACAATTGATCCTTCCCCTGGGCTGAATTCCCACATGATTTTAAACAGTTTTACTTCTTTTTTTCATTAAAAAAGTATGTTTCATCAAGTGAACATATACGGTGTACTCCAGCATTTGTAAGAATCTTTTAAAAAAAAATAATTTGGGTACCTGAATACAACATTTTTTGGCCTATGCCAGTAGGTCTACTACGATTTTCATTTTTGAGGTGCATAATGTTTTATTAGCATTTGGCCAAATACATGTTTCAAAATAATACCCCCCCCCCCCCTTTCAGATCTCGACCTCAAAGGTTAGTCTTAGACTTAGTATGGGAGACTACTTTGATATAGTGACCAGTGCCACACCCAGCTCGGAGGTGTGAAGGGCTGGTGGGGGCAGCTGTGACAGCAGCATCTCACAGGTACATCTCACCTGGAGGTGTGGAGGCTGAGTGCCACACCTGTAGGCTTGGGGGAGGGGAGTAGCATCTAGAAAGCCAAAGTTAATATTGTGCAGGGTCCCCAGTCAGTTGGTCTTGTAAACTGGATGGAGACAGACACAGTGCTAGAAACAAGCCTGACAGATATTGCTATTTTCATGGATTATTTACATGGACTATTCAGCATAGGATGTTTCACATGGAGTATGTTATACATTGTATTAAAGCCTGTATCCATGGATATAATATCCCCGGATGTAATATCCCCATGTTTACAACCTTTTCTGAGGTAAGGTTTGATTAAGGACCAATAATATATTACATGTACTAGTGTTGGCCCTCTGACTGTGTGTATCCTATACAGGAGATTTAATCTGTCAACAATTACATTACTTTCACACATTGATCCTTATGTGTCACATAAAAAAACGTTAATGGGTACATAGGACAGAAGATCTTCTTTCTGATAATATATACATGTATATATCTATGTCCTTACAAACCCAAATTATATCTACTTTAAGTTAGGCTGGGGTATTGCAGTGGGTAGGCCTGGCCTAGGCTAGCCTACAACCGGAAACTGCCTGACCAGGGGACGATAATTCAGGGAGTTGGTAACCTGAATACGGCCTATGTGTAGAAGGGGGGTACTCAGAAATCCTACTGCAAAATAAAACAAAATGTCAAATTTGAGTTGTAAATACGTGGAAATATCAATTTTAATAAGCCTTCCCCCTCCAAAGATGTATTTTACAGACTGCTGGCCCACATCAGTAGCCTCTACAATGCTTCTCAGCCCTGTGCCTTCACACCTGACTTGGCCATAACATCTGCAGGTATTAAGTGTTTCTTGTCAAACAAGATGTGAAAAACTAAATTGGAAGAACATATTACAAAAATATCTGGAAAAATCTGAAGAGAAGGGGGCTTATTAGGTGGAGGGGGGGGGGGTTGGTGGATTTTTGCGCGAGCTGGGTAAATTCTTTTGGTTCCCCCCTCTGGTTAGCGCGGACGATCTGTTTGAGCTATAGAGACGCGCTGGCTTTTCCATTAAGAAGGGGTGCAATTTTTTTGGTCCCCCCCTCAAGAGGGGCCAAATTATTTTGGTCCCCCCCCTTCAAGGCATCCAAGTTTTTTTGGCTCCCCCCCCCCGTTGTTATAAAATGACCACTCCCTTATTAGGTCGAATACGATATTCTACATGAATTTGCACATTTTTGTACCAATAACTTTCCGTCTTTTCCCAGATATATAACATCAACAACAAGCAGATTTCAGACATGGAGGGAAACCCTCAGTTTTATTGACTTTGTAAGAAGAGTGAGCACCAACACTTAAGCATCGCTGTGCGGCATATATCAAACAGCCTCTGCCGGGCGTGCACACAACTGGTACCTTCATATATTACACATATTACCGTTACCAGAAAGATAATTTCTTTCTGCCGTTACCGCGAGACAAGTGGTCACCAGAATAGAGAATGGAATGCGGACAATTTCACTTCTTACAACGAAGTTTATCTTTAACACAAACCAATTTGCAATAACTCAATCAAGGACTCACAAATACTATTTTCCTGGTGTGCAGACCGCTTTCTCTTTTCTAAAGTTGTACTTTCAAAAATATAGAACTACCATCACTGTACATTTGGCAAGACTAGATATATTTTTGTTGCACAGAAGGCACATTGGTTACAATATCACCGCTGTGGGTACATGACACTGCAGCAAAGTGTACGGTGAGGAGTATGAGGGATTGTGATACTGAAGTGTTCTGATGTGGAAAATCTCAACGCCCCGTGATACACTCGGGACTATGTGTGAACGATGGCTTTTGACGCCAACTGTTGTCATTTAGAAGTGGACAATGGACCGGATGCTGGAAATGAACAAAACATATGTAGATTAGTCCATGACTGTTTATACCAGGTATATCTTTTAACTCTGTGGGGTCAGCATAATGCATAAATGTAGCCCTGACGAGTTACTGGCAAGGGCTTCATGAACATAAACTGATATAACTAGGACTTTAAGGTATATGATCTACGAAATCCACACCATAGGTGTGGTGGCCGGCTTCCATTCAGGATTCTGGATCACATGTAGTAGTGTATAACAAGGGGACAAATTCAAGGATTTTACGGCAAAGCCATAGTGGCTTTGGGTTTTTATAGGATTGTTATGAACTACAGGTGAGAAAACGAAGGGGCATAGATTTATGCTTTTTGGTGTGTCTAGGGTTCTAATGCAATTCATATGTGATGGTTTGCAGCAATACTGCATGGTCAGTTAACTTACATGCACTTAGCTAAATCTTTTTGATTTTTATTGGTTTTACTGCTGCTGGTATAGTTTTTGGAGGCCATCTTGGCAGCCATCTTGGAAATTTCCCGGATTGAAAATCTAAGCCTGAAAATGGATTCTACATCCTAGAAAACCCTATTATCCATTTATCACACAAGGAAATCAGACAATCTTGAGTTTTCGACAGCCATCTTGGCAGCCAGAGGGAGGAGCAGAGGGAGGAGGAGGGGGCAGAGGGAGAAGGAAGGGCAGAGGGAGGAGGAGGGGGCAGAGGGGGAGTAGGTAACAGGAAGGAGGAAAATGGGGTAGAGGGGGGAGGAGGGGAAAGATGGGGTAGTAGGAGAGGGCAGAGGAAGGAGGAGAGGGCAGAGGGAGGAGAGGGCAGAGGGAGCAGGAGGAGGAGAGGGCAGAGGGAGGAGGAGGAGGGGGCACAGGGAGGAGAAGGAGGGGACATAAGGAGGACTTGTGTTGGCAACATATTATTTTAGGGTTGTTCCATGTGGTTTCCTGCATGTGTGTGTGGGGTGGGGAGGGGTAATCATGTTGGACTTCACAGTTTGTCTTTGGGCGGGCTTGAGCGATTTCAAGAGCCACCCTGGACCACTCAACTTCTAGTACAGGTCCTGTATGTGCATAGTATGGGAATTGGCATTGACATTGACAGCTTGGCTTGACATAGGAGTCAATAGTTATTAGGCTGGTACCTATTCTTGCCATTGACAGCCACATTATAGAACTCAAAATATGGCTGTTCACAAGATGTCTAGGCCTTACCACAAGGTACACTGGTACTACATGCAGTAACTGAAAACCAGATCTAGGTTAAATTAGTCTTGCACACACCTGCAAGGACACATGGGGAACCAGTCCTAGGCAATGTTTAAGGGCCAGCTAGGGCTTAATTTAACAATGAACAAGGGGACCTATGCTAGTCTTTTCTTGCTACTTTTTCTAACTCTCTGTGTGTGGTGTCAATGGCTTTGGGGACAAGGTCCCAAAGCCAATTATAATTGATGCACTAATGATGCATGATTGCATCAGTATTCACCTGTTCATTTGAAGCCCTGTGCTGTCCTTAAAGGGTTAGTATAAACAGGTCATGATGCGTGAATGCATGACTGTTCACTTGAAGCACCATGCTTTCCTTAAAGGGTTAGTTTAGAAAGGTCATGATGCATGAATGCATCATTGTTCACTTGAAGCACTGTGCTGATCTTAAAGGGTTAGTTTAAAAAGGTCATGATGCATGAATGCATCACTGTTCACTTGAAGCCCTGTGTTGTCCTTAAAGGGTTAGTATAAACAAGTCATGATGCATGAATGCATCACTGTTCACCTGAAGCGCTGTGCTGACCTTAAAGGGTTAGTATAAACAAGTCAAGATGTGTGAATGCATCACTGTTCACCTGAAGCGCTGTGCTGACCTTAAAGGGTTAGTATAAACAAGTCATGGTGTGTGAATGCATGCCCGTTCACTTGAAGCACCATGCTGTCCTTAAAGGGTTAGTTTAAAAAGGTCATGATGCATGAATGCATCGCTGTTCACTTGAAGCATCATGATGTCCTTAAAGGGTTATTATAAACAAGTCATGATGCATGAATGCATCGCTGTTCAGTTGAAGCACCATACTGTCATTAAAGGGTTAGTATAAACAAGTCATGATGCATGAATGCATCACAGTTCACTTGAAGCATCATGCCATCTTTAAAGGGTTAGTATAAAAAAGTCATGATGCATGAATGCATCACTGTTCACTTGATGTATCTGCTGTCCACAAAGGGTTAGTATAAACAAGTCAAGATGCATAAAATGATGCATAAATGCATCACTGTTCACTTTAAGTACTATGCTGTCCTTAAAGGGATAGTGTCCAGAAATAATAATGCAGCAGGGTTGCATTCATGTATCATGACGAAAAATGGGATACAGCATAATAATACATTATGCGGCTCTTAAAGGGTTAATACAGAGTAGAAGTATTCTCTAGGGCTGCATTCATGCATCATGACAGCAAAGGGCATGAATTCATTCAAGCATCATGTCGACCTTATCCATCACCCACTATATACAGAGACCAGGACTGTGGCAGCATGAGGTCGATATGGGATCGTAACAGATCTTAGACAGGCAGCTCTCAGAAAGCATAAAATTATCCCACTCGCCCTGCAAAGGTGCCGTGGTTATTATGGCTAGACCTAACAATACAACGTGTGCAGGCAGCTACGAAAGCTGAAAGATCAGTGTTCGCCTCAACCACCAGGCCTGCAGCGGTCTGTACTTCTAGTATGGTGGCTCCAGATGGGTCAAAAGCGACCTGGCGACCTGGGCTGTTTTCCAGGCGACCTGGTACAATAATATAAGCGACCTGGCGACTTTTGGAAAAGTTTAACAATAGCACAAAGGGTCTAAAAAAGCGACTTTGTGACCTGGGACCCTTAATTTCGGCGACTTTCCGACCTGAGGGGGGGACCCCTCTGCACCCCCAGTATGTGGAGGGTGGGGTGTGAGCGACATTTTAAAGCCCTGTCACCCGCACTTCACACAGTGAACACACCTTGCTTACCCCCCCCCCCCACACACACCCCCCATGCAAAGGTGCCGCGGTTATTAGAGCCAGACCCGGTGCCAGGTGAGAGACGTGTGATTGGTGTGTAGCAGGCTGGAGCATGCTGTGTCAGCAATATTATGGTCAGATGCAGTGAATGGCATTACGATGTGTGAACAACATATAGAATGATCAGGTATATGTCGGCTTGTGAATAGGACTCGCCTGATGTGGTCTGTGCTGCTAGTACATGTATGTGGAGGGTGGGTGTGAGCTGCCTGTCCAAGTTCTGTTGTTCACACGTAGCAAAACATAACGACCGCAATGCACGGGGTGTGAGGGAGAAACGTCTGACAGCTTTCAGAGTGAGAGGAGTCGGCACCCGCCTCTGTATGTATTGCCGCGGTTATTATGGCCAGGCCTTAGACGTGTGAACAACATCGTACCATTGAAAGCTCAGTAGACCGGAATGAGCAGTGCTTTCTGGGTTCCTGATGTGTGATCAACATATAGACTCATTGCAGGTAAGGTGTACTGCGTAAAATGAACGAGTGGACAACGCAGGGTTAGCCTGGGGTTAGGACCACTCTGGCGGAGTGCAGTGCTGAAGGGTGGGAGACCATAGAGCCTGTGTATGTAGGGTGCAAAAAGCAAACGATCCAATGCTAATCCTATGGACGCGCAGCTGCTGTTGAAACCTTACGGGAAAGTGAACTCCTTAACCATGGCCGGGGACTCCGTCGCCGGCCAATAAGGGATAGATGGTGCAGAATTCATAATGGTGTGGGCCTTGAGCTCCTAACATTTCCATAAATTTATATTGTTTAAATATTTCAATAAAAAATGCCTATTTGGCATCTCCCAAAATGTAATCACTACCCAGTCTTTGCGAAAACTATTTCATCCCACAGGACATTCGGTCCTGCAAATTTTCAATGTTGAAGGACCGGCTACATTTTTGGAGGACCGGATAGCCACATATCTGATAATTTCTTCATTTTAAGTATAGAAAAGCCAAAATGTGACTGGACATTCTGTCCTGCTACACTTGTGAATCTGCTGGACCGGTGGCATTTTAGAAGGACATTGCCACTGTCCTGCATGTTTTCGCAAAGACTGAGTCTACCCCTGGCATAAATCATGTGTAAATCTATATGGATTAGTCGGTATACCTTTCTCCAGCGTGCATGAGGTCGAAGCCCTTGTTGATCTCGTCAAGTCCCATGTTGTGTGTCACAAACTCATCCACCATCAAGTCCTTCTGCATGTAGGCGTCAACCAGCTTAGGGACACTGCTCACACTCTTCCAGCCTGTAACCAGAGTAAGACATAGTTAGATGTATAATGTTATAAACCCCCTACACATGTATATTGTTATAAATCCCCAACACACACATAGAGTATAAATGTGTCAACCAGCTTAGGGACACTGCTCACACTCTTCCAGCCTGTAACCAGAGTAAGACATAGTTAGATGTATAATGTTATAAACCCCCTACACACACATAGAGTGTAAATGTGTCAACCAGCTTAGGGACACTGCTCACACTCTTCCAGCCTGTAACCAGAGTAAGACATAGTTAGATGTATAATGATATAAACTCCCTACACATGTATATTGTTATAAACCCCCTACACACACACAAATTATGCAAGTGTCAAACAACTTTGGTTGACTTCTAATGCTCTTTGACCCTGCTCTTTGACCCTGCTCTTTGACCCTGCAACACTTGACCCTGTTATAACCCCCACCCCTACACACAGGATATCGAGTATGTAGGCGTCAACCAGCTTAGGGACACTGCTCACACTTTTCTACCCTGCAGCCAGAGTAGCATAGTTAGATGGATAATGTTATAAACCCCCCCTTCAGAATTGGATTATAGATACATCAAATTCAAGGTATATCACAAGCTCTATGGAGCTGTCCAATGCATATATATATCTAGGCCTTTCACAGGTTATAGTGTATATATGATAATCATAGTGTATATTCCCAGAGAAATAGATTCAAACAGAGGGTTACAACAGAGATGTTGTTCGAAGGAGCTCATGAGGCCTACAGTGTAACGTCATAATTGATCAATTAGAAATATTTCAGTGAAAGAAAAGGTTCTTGTAATTTATGTATCTATGAAAATAAACGGGCTAGGGCCACTTTTCGAGCCCTAGCCATTCTCCAAACTAAAATAAACTATCTTGTCTTCACTTCATTTATTAGGCAACCCAAAGTCAAGTGTTAATATACATCCTAAATTACTTACCACCGAATGCGGTTCCCTTCCATGTGCGTCCGGTGACGAGCTGGAAGGGGCGGGTGCTGATCTCGGTACCGGCAGCTGCCACTCCGATGATGACCGAGGTGCCCCAACCCTTGTGGCAGGCCTCCAGGGCAGACCTCTGTAAGGGGAATAGTGATAGGATATAGTTAGAGTGGCTCTTTCACCAGGAGTCTAACGGTCACTGGTCTAGTAAACTAATGGCAATCATCAGACTCTATGACAAGGCAGCTTTACAGTGGGGAGTGATGTGGATGCCTGCTGTGATAAGACTTTCTGAAGTTGATATAGAAATGATTTCCCTACACTTTACTAAGGAATACTAACATGGGTATGAGCAGTTCATGTAGTTCAACATTGGATTGATTAGCTCGTAAATATGGATCAGTAAGGTTCGTATTATCAGTTTCTTTAGACAAACGAAGTTGGTCCTCCCTCACACTAGCCAGAGCTACCTTGTTATGATGGCTCTGTTGCCATATATTTATCACTTCCTCCCCCATTAAAAAGGTTGCGAAAAAGATGCCTTGGATTTACTGGGACTTTAACCTGTGACCTTCCTACTTCAATATATTGCATTTACACTCATGGAGGGATGATGATATACAGGGTGGCCTATTCCTGCCAGAATACTAGCACGGCATGGTGAAACCGTGTCCCCTATACCATCTTCAGTACATAACACCTACCATGGTAGCGACGTTCCCTACGCACTCAAAGGTGTAGTCGAGGCCTCCGTCTGTCATCTCTACCAGAACCTCCTGTATGGGGCGGCTGTGGTCCTTGGGGTTCACGCCCTCAGTCATACCAAACTTCTTTGCTGAAACATACAGGGAAAACTTTGAGTTCATAGTTTGAAGTGCTTAAGTAGTTTGACCCGATCAAATTGTTATTTGTGCATGTTCTTGAATATCAATATGCTGTGGCTCTCAGTATTCATACATACTCAATGCAATGCTTTTCTTTTTATTGGGAAACAAACTATTGTTTTGATCATATCTTTTTTCATTTTGCTGGAGCAACAAACTCTTTTAAATATATTTTATAATATCTGCTTCTTATCTGCAACAGAACCTTCTGCTAGTAAATTCACTATTACCACAGGGTTGTAAAGGTTTACTGTTTATAGTATGGTGTGCATTATCTTACCTGTCTCAAACTTGTCTGGGTTGATGTCGATACCGATGATACGGGTGGCTCCTGCCTTCTTGCACCCCATGAGAACAGCGAGTCCTACTGCGCCCAATCCCCACACAGCGCATGTACTGCCAGGCTCAACCTAGATGAACAAACGTATAGATTATATGACTGCAGTAGCCACACATGTAATATTCATATCAGATATGCTACCCCCTGGTTGATTAGAAGTAGGAAATCTTATGATTTTAGTCTTTATTTATATAGGAAATAAATATAATTTAATGTAGAAAGCCCAAGGAAAAGAATTCTTTCAAAAGTAGGAAAAGTGGCATCTCTGTTATATGCATAAAGGTCAACAATTTATGATATAAAGACCACATTTTGATGAATGAAAAGAATAGATGATTTTACACCACTAAAATATCTATTCACTCATAATACATATTGGCTCAAACCCGATGTTGAATTATTTCTATATTTTTGAATTTGTAATTACATTTTTTTTGGTACATTGTAACATATGAGATATATTTATCTCTAGTACAAGTATAAAGTTATTCCCTAAAGGCAGGAGTCCTACCTTGGCTGTGTTTAGGGCTGCTCCGTACCCGGTGGAGATTCCACACCCAAGCAGACAGACTTTGTCAAGAGGGGCCTTCTCGTCAACCTACACAAATCAAGACAGGAATAGAGTTAAAGATCTTATTTTTACCTTAACTGAATTCTTTACTACTTTTTAAAATATTTTAACATTCATCCCATTACATCTTTTGTATAATATTAATTCAATCATTCTTGACATGGCAGTAAATATTTTTTAGAACAATTTTATAATAGTGTTGAACAAATGACTCACATTTTGTACATATATCAAGTTTGCCTATTTTTGAAAAGAGATTTTGGAAGGAAATTTCTCCCTTTTGTCATAATTTCAGTAAAAACTAATTTTCAGTAAAAAATATTTTGGTAATAACCCCCCCCCCCCAAAATGCCCTTAAAAGAAAGAAAAAATTAGGGTAGGGCCAAAAAACAGGCCAGTTGGGATTAAAAAAAAGAGTTTTTAGTCACATGACGTAACTAACCTTGCAGACTGAGATGTCAGCAACCACTGTGTATTCGGCAAATGAGGAGCAGCCCATGAAGTGGTAGAGGCTCTGTCCCTTACATGTGAAGCGACTGGTGCCGTCTGGCATCACGCCAGCTCCTTGTGTACTGCGAATCTTACCGCACAGGTTGGTCTTGGGGCTCTTACAGAACTTACATTCCCCACATTCTGGGATGTACAGGGGGATCACATGGTCACCTAAAATTGATCAAATTGTATTTTAATATATATATGTTATATCATCCTCAACAAGAAATCTTTTCGACACTATTGATCAGTTCTACCACTCCTAATTTATTACAACTCGGCAATAAAAATATATACCGTTATACCAATTGGTCGGAATGAATAAAAATTTGCTAAAAACTATTTTAGGGGAAAATTAAATTATAAACTTACTCCAAAGTGACAAACATATTCCCTCTACTTTTCTTTATACCTCAATCATAGACAATCAGGATACATCAGGATGATCAAGGAGAGCTCTATCTGGTTGAACAGCCCCTTTACGGTGTCATTACATGCAGAACCAGCAACAAGCAAAGCAGACCCTTATTTAGTGTATTACCAGCCACATTTAACCATTGTAACTTTACCTATTTCCCGAATATGACAGGAATTGAACCCAGGGCCGCTTCCATGACATGCCAGTGCTCTACCACTGAGCTACATCCCCTGTCCATTAGACAACCATGCCATACATTACTGGACCGTTCGGTGCACAGAAGGGGTGGTCACGGAAGAACCACATCCCTTACGCCAATACAGAACTTCATGATAAATTGAGCCAGAGAAAGGTAGGAAATACGTACCGACTGCGACGTTAGTGACTCCCTCCCCGATGCTCTCCACAATACCGCCTCCCTCATGGCCCAAGATGACCGGGAACTTTCCCTCAGAGTCGAATCCATCCAGGGTGTAGGCATCTGTGTGGCATACGCCGGTGGCCAGAACCTGTGAGGGATAGAAACAATGAGAATTTTTTGGTATCGTCAAAATTAGTTTTTGGGGCTAGTAATGGCTATTGAGTTTTTAAAGGGATTTACATGCACAATTCTTTGCATCCTACAGTTTTCCAACTTGAATATTATGGACTAAAGAAAAACATTTTTGACATCAGGATCTTTTCCATGTGAAAATGGCTGGAAAGCCTTATCTTTTTTTTATCTAACAGGAATTTTTGTATGTCTAGAAAGTGGCTGTGATTCAGAAGTTACTTTTAACACTGGTGACAATAGGGGAAGTATTCATGCTAGCACCAATCTGCTGTGTTTAGTAAGGAAGGACAGCACTACCTACCTTGATGCGGACTTCATGTGCCTTTGGGGGCGCGACCTCGATTTCCTCGATGGAGAGCGGCTTCTTGGGCTCCCAGGCTACTGCGGCCTTACAGGTGATGGGCTGAAGGAAAGAGAATGGGTTCTTAACATTAGATGTGAGTTTATATGTACCAGTATTGACTGTAGTGAAGTCTGACATTTATAACACAAATACTTAGATATATTGGTGCATATTATTTTAATTTAGACGTCATATCCTGGGTATATGATCTCCCAGTTGTTCTCTATATTAGTACTACCAGTATATGTTTTAGTAAATACATGTAGAACAGTTTTTAGCATTAGATGCAATATAGTGGTATTTGCCTCTGGTGATGTAGTGTATTTACAAGAGCATTCCTTAAATTTTTTTTTTATTTGGACAATATATCCGGGGTACATGATTTAGCCGACCAATATCCGACCGTCTAACTAACGGCCGAGGACCAGCAACTCCTGCAGACTCTACAAAATAGCGGACTCCTTACAGGACTGTCTTAAAATCCAAAACCCACTAGACATCTCAGAGGAGAACCTTCACAATTTGCAAGAAATGTAAAATGGAAGAAGGAATACCCAGCTTTTGTGTCGAATAGATGTACACAAGCTATCTAAGAGTCCAATCTACACAGTCAAACACACTTTCAACCACACAATGGGAGAACTCAAGTTGAAAGTAGCTGGGCCTAAACTGACCTCATATACAAAATCCCCAATCAATGTACAGAGGAATGCTGCTCTGGGATGTCCGGGACCCGAAAACCCAGCAACTAGAAAAAGCAATCAGGTTCAAACATAAAGTAGCCAAGACAAACTTTTTGGTCATACTTGTCAAGATTGCTACTTCCGTAAAACCTGTGTGATAAGATGACCTCCCTCATAAGCCGACCCCCCCCCCCCCAGTTTGAGGCAGATTTGTAAGCCGAATTTGGGCCCCTCTAAACATAGTTCAATTCATAATTACTAGTACTTAATTAAAAACCTACCTTATAAGCCGACCCCCCCCCCTACTTTAAAATAAAGCTATAAGCCGAATAAAGGCTTCAAATTCCAAGATTTAGTCGGAGAGGTTTTACAGCAGGAAGATTAGGGTTTGCTACAGCTGGATTCCTCTGAAATGGAGATTGGCCCCATTCCATCTTATTAAGGGAGTGTTCATTTATTATTTACAAGGGGGGGGGCGTAAAAATTTCTGACCCCTCCTGAGGGGGGGGGGCGTAAAAAATTCTGACCCCTCTTGAGGGGGGGGCGTAAAAATTTAAGCTTTTTAGCAAAAAAGCCCGCGCGTTACTATAGTTCAAAGGGGGGGGGGGGAATTTTCTCGCATTCGCCGAGGGGGGGCGCCAAATGTTACACGCGCCCTCGAGGGGGGGGGGGGGGGGGGCATAAATTTTTTTCGCCCCAACGTGCGAAATCTCACCACCCCCCCTTGTAATTAATAAATGAACACTCCCTAAAATAGCATACAATCTAAGAGCACCAGAGCAATCTCCTACTCAGGTATGTTTAGCATGAGTGCACACACACACCTGAAGAAGGTCCAGCAATTAGACACACATTAATGGATATTCAGGTCAATTCAATTTTAATTTAACATAATTATGATATTGCATATCATCAGGCATGCAACAGCATTAATGCACAAGCAGTCATTCTATATTAAGACGAACAATTAACCCTAGTAGTTGATGTCTCCATCTATTAACTATATACATGTATACCCATTCCCGAGATTGATCGATGGTTCATCTGCCAATGCCTCCTGTCTAGGTAATGGAGTTACTCACTTGAAGTTGTATCCATAAAGTGATCCATATACTGTATTTCGCGTATAGGGCTCCTAGGGGTTAGGCCATGGGGGCATCCAAGTTCGGGGGTTAGAAGTTCAAGCAGGTAACCCTAGGTGGACTCAGTACTGCCCTGTGACGTCATAACCCCCCGTTAGCTGCTCCACCTAGTGGCCAAGGGACCGTACTGCAGGTTCTCAATTAACAACAAGCGGCGCTGCTATCGACGGCCAGGTGCCCTATAGCCCACACTTAGATTAAGGATTCAGACAATGCATTGCCTGCAAGATGGTCCAAAGATCTAGGTGCGGCTTATACCCAAGTTTTTGCTAGTATAGTACAGTAGTACATATACTATCTTTGCCAAAATCAGACCCTTTGTGAGGCTTATAGTCTAGGTAAGTTAGGCTTATACGCAATAATTTACGGTATGGCAAAAATGCTATTAATGTAGAAGTGTGGAAAATATTTTCAAAATCCTCCTCGGGGTTTCAACTAAATATCATCAGAAAAAAACAGAACGGCTAGAGTACTATTATAGCAGTCTTTGCGAAAACATGCAGGACAGTGGCAATGTCCTTCTAAAATGCCACCGGTCCAGCAGATTCACAAGTGTAGCAGGACCGAATGTCCAGTCACATTTTGGCTTTTCTATACTTAAAATGTAGAAGTTATCAGATATGTGGCTATCCGTTCCTCCAAAAATGTAGCCGGTCCTTCAACATTGAAAATTTGCAGGACCGAATGTCCTGTGGGATAAAAAAGTTTTCGCAAAGACTGCTATTTAGAGTCGACGTTTTGAACTTTTCAGTTCTTCATCAGGACTATTTGAAGCTTTTTGTCTGGACTGTTTTTGTATGGAGGCTCCCTTAAATTTGCCGATTACACTTTGCTTTATTTAAAGCTCAGTCTTAGCTGCTTACAAGTCTAGACAGCCGTTGTACAAAGGTCTGAGTGAGTTATAGGCTCCGCACCACATCAATGTCATGGCCAGGGTTTACCAACTTAGTGGCCTCCTTTTTATAACTCAGTGCTCTACTTCTGTTGCTGTATCCTATACACAGTCCCCTCACTATGTTAGCATTAACCATTTATGGGCCGCATAATGTATTAATACATGATGCACGAATGTAGCCCTGGTGTGTAACTCGCCAGTGCTGAATTCATTGATAAATGACGACCCTATGGGGTTGATACACTCCCAAAAACGTCAGCATGCTGCACCAATGTAGTACCCGGGAGGAGTTACTCGTCGGGGCTGCATTGGTGCATCATGACAACAAATGTTGTCTTTTAGGGACATGCCGTCCATAAATGGTTAAATTTGTCAGTAGTGATACTAACCCGATACCAATTCTAACTAAGGGAGTTCTGCTTAGGGGATTGGGAGTCGGGGGGGGGGGACACTAAGAAGCTCATTTTTTAAAAGTTATTTTCTTCTAAACCTCAAACCACTCCTTGCAAAAACACCTTTGCCCAACACATTATATGACATACTATTCTACAATTATATCACTTAACGACTTGTGTGGTGCTCAGTGGGCACATGCCACATATTTAATATATTTTATACATGTGTTGAAATTCAGTATGTGTTTTTTTAGATTTACCAACTCCAATCCATTAGGATACGTTGCAAACTTTCTGAACTGGGGTCTGGAAAACAGTTCTTTTAAATATAGGAACTGATCACTTTTTAAACAATTATTACATCTGCTAATCACGGGTGAATCCCCAAGTGGGGTCTATTTTTCTTTTGTACCCATCCCCAGCTATTTAAAGGAGTCTAAATATGTTTGCTCCCCCCCTTCCGACACAACCCCTGTTGCATCATGACGATAAGGAGGGTAATGGATAATGAAAACCGTAAATTCCCGCGTATAACCCGCATCTCGCGTATAACCCGCACCCCCAACTTGGGAGAATCCTATAACCTGTTTCTAGTTGGGGATCCAAGCAGGCAGAATGTCATTATTTAACTTTGACCTGACATGGAGACCAAGACTTGATATGAAGGTTGGATAAGGGTAATTTGAGGGTGCTGAATCCGATTCTGCCATTTGTAAAGCTGTATCCAGGTCGGAACAAGGTCAAATTTAAGGTCAAAGGTCACGATTTGATTTATGACAATCCACTGTTATCTAAATTATGAGTATGTAGATATGGAATCTTTCTTTTATGATATCATAATACTCTCATATGGGAAACATAGGTTGCCTAACCATGGTTGACCTACACTGTAAAAAGTTACTGTATTTAAACAGCACAATGTGCTGTCCATTTATAGCACTTTTTGCTGTAGTTGGTATTACAGCACTATTTGCTGTATAATGACAGCATTTTGTACTGTAATTTGGGTCTCCTGCAATGTTGCTGTACATTTACAACACATTGTGCTGTAGATTTCTGCCGCTAGGTGGCAGCAGTATACCATCTTTAAAGTATTTCCACCCAACCCATTCCATAGTCAAATAAAGCCTTACAAACTCTCAAGACATTGTAGAATAAGAATGGATGAGAGTGACTGAATGCAGTTATCATAAAGTCTATGATATTTGCATAATTGTGTTGAATGATACAGAAAAACAGCAAAAGTATAGAATAGACACCACATTGGTGGGAAAGATTAAATGATTAAGTGCCTTGACTGGGAATAAGCTGGTACCACATACAGTCCAACTGTATTAAAGCAGGATTACACCATTACATTACATTGTGTAGTGTGTATTATCCTAGCTAAAATTGAACTATTAACTAATTATGCAGGAAAGTATTCTCCATGCATGTATAGTAATTGATATAAATTGATGGCAACAACAATATGAAACCTACAGTAGAAGTAGCTGTAACTTTACAGCACCCAGTTGCTGTACATGTACAGCAAAATCTACTGGAACAAAAGTTGCCAGAAGTTGCTGTAAATTTACAGTAGAAGTCACTGTAAATGTACAGCAAGTCAGTTGCTGTACACCTACAGCAAAATCTACTGGAACAAAAGTTGCCAGCAGCTTTTGCTGTAGGTGTACAGTACTTACTTCTTACAGTGTAGGCTCAGATAAAGGTCACTTCCTCCAAGGTACCTGTGTGACATAACTGAACGCATAGTCCACAATCTACTACTATTACAAAGTGTGCATACACCGCAACAAAGATGTTGTGTTCTGTGGACACTATGTGATGAATTTGTATGGACAAAGTGTTTTCTGTGGACACTACATGATGCTTTTCTTAGGACAAAGTGTGCTTTGTGGACATATTGTGATGGTCTTTTGTGGACGAAGTGTGTTTTGTGGATATTATGGCACAGAATGCTATTGACAATTTATGGTTTGAGGACACTTTATGATGACTGGCTGTGGACAAACTGTATATTGTGGACAATTTGTGATGTTGAGTGTGGACAAACTATATTTGTAGGCACTTTGTAATGGTAGGATGCAAACAAACTGTTATTCATGGACACTTTGTGATGGAAGGCTGTGGACAAATTGCATTTTGTGGACATTTTGAGATGAAAGGCTATGGACAAATTGTATAATGTGGACACTTTGCATATGGACATAAAGTGATGTGGACATTGTGTATCATGGTGACAATATGGGGCACAAAATACCCTTTACAATTAGTCTCTCAAAAACATGACCTTTGACCTTAATTTTGACCTTGTTCCGACCTAGATATCATTTCATACATATCAGAAATGGAATCAGCAGCCTCAAATTACCTTAGTCCACTACCCATACCAAGTATTGGTTTCCATGTCAGCTCTTCCTAAGGATCCCAGACTGGATCCCCAACTATTCTGGATCTGAAAATTTAGTACTGTTCTATAATGATAAAAACCCTTGTATAACCCGTACCCCATATAGGCATGTTTGGTATCAAATGAAAGCTGAGTTTGGTTCGCGTACAACCCGCGGGTAGTACGCGGGAATTTACGGGTAGGTGGAAATACATTGAGGGGATTATGTGGTTGGAAACATTAGACTGTATAGAGTGAATACTTTCATCTAAAAAGCTAGATTGGCAGAGTTAAACCAAAGGCCCATGCCTTGTCTGTCTATATTCTTACTACTGTAAAACCTCCTGTATAAGCCTAACTCGCGTATTAGCCGCACATAGACTTTGTGCCGATCCTATAACGTATAAGCCGCACCAGCGATCTGATTATGGTGACTTTAGTACTGTACCATAGTAGCAAAAACTCGCGTATAAGCCGCACCCGGACTCTGGGCTGATCTTGTAAGCCGCACCAGCGATCTGATTCACATACTAACCGCGGCCTATACGCAAGGTTTTATGGTATCCGGACAATCCGACTGGGACTTCCCCAAACTTCCTCTATAGTATTTGTGTACCGCTGGTGCGTGCAGGTTGCTGGCTCGGGTACCTGGGGTCTCCCAGGGTTAGACTCGTGTATCAAAACCTTGCGTCGAAGCCGCGGATAGCAAATCAGATCGGCAATGCGGCTTATAGGATCGGCCCAGGGTTGGGATGTGGCTTATACGGGAGTTTTTGCCACTATGGTACAGTACTAAAGTCACCATAATCAGACCCCTGGTGCGGCTTAAAGGATTTGCCCAAAGTCGGGGTGCGGCATATACGCGAGTTAGGCTTTACACGAGGTTTTACAGCAATCATATTTTTTTCGGGTCAGAGCTATGTCTAGACGTGCAAATTTGGGGCTTTGTAACCTGGAACATTTATTTTTGCTAGGCATCATTCAAGATCTTATTTATTGTTTAGGAACAATTTCAAAGATCCTTTATATTCAAGCATCATAAGCACAAAGGAATTAACACATTAACCCTTTCCGGACAGCAAAGTACATTTATGCATCATGTCTTGGTCGTCATGATGCATGAGTGCAGCCTTGGCGAGTAACTTGCCAGTACTGCATTCAAGCATCATGCCGACCCTAAGGGATTGAGACAATCCTGAAAGAATAGGCATGATGCACCTATGCAGCACTGGCGAGTTACTCGCGCCAGGGCTGCATTGATGCATCATGATGACAAACGTTTTATTTTAGTGACATGCCGTCCTCAAAGGATTAAAGGGTTAACCCAGCTATCCTCTAGCTCTATATCAAGCAGCTTTCTCTAACCGAGGCCGGGCTGTCTGTCACTTTTAATAGTGACTTTTGTCATTTTGTTTAGAAAGCTCCAGAAGCCCCCTGTGCTGCTGCCGCGCCGCCTGGTGGTAACAGACTGACCTACTCTCCCAGCATGAACTTCGGCCCTTACACTGAAACTCGCTACGCTTTCGGCGCCTAGATCGCTTTGCCCGGGCGTCGCTTTATGGCACCGATCTCTCACTCTGGAAGAGCCTCGAAAAGTGGCTCACTTTGGCTCAGAGACGTGATTGGTTGATTGGACGTCCAATCAGTGACCTTGTACCGTCTGTGCGACGTCACTGATTGGCTAGTTCCAAAGTTGCCCAAAATCAAAAATGGTAGCCAACAAATTTTCAAGGCCATTTTAGACCAAGTTTCGGCCCCTGTAGCTCTTTGGATTAGGGAATTAATTCAAACTAATTAATTTTTTGAAAATTAGTAGAGATCTATCAAAGTCATAACCTTGTCAACTTTTTATTTCTGTAAGATTGTCTGTACATATCCTAACTAGCATGTAAACAAACCACTTCTACCATACGAACGGGTGCAAGGTGACGTGACATAAACCAAAATGAGAGCACAGTGTCATATAACGACGAGGAACAAGTTTGACGCTGTAGGACACAGTGTACTTTGGCCCTGTCCTTTCTGTACACACTGGTGAGGCTGGTCAGTATCTAGAGCAGAGATAAGGAGAGCAGCCCCCGGCAAGCCTGACCCCCGGGCTTGACCAATTCATTCGATAATCTGAACACGGTCACTGACAATAGCCAGTGATCCACTGCCACGACTTTGCCGTGAATCGTCTATGATTGAGACTAGTGCGAGTACATATGCACAGAACGTGCCAGCAGTGAATCTGCTGCTGTGAGTCCTTTCGACAACGTTCTCACAGAGTTTTGATTTTAGTGAGTGTACTCACACGTGTTTCTCAGACGACAACAATTGCAGCAAACTCGCAGCAGTGGATCAGTGCCTAATGCTAGGCACATCTTGATACATACCAGTAGTATATGCTGTCAATAACAAGTGTCCTGTATGCGAGTTGGGATTTGGGGCCTAATTTGGCTTAATACATTTGGCTCCAACTGGGGGGTCGGCTTATATATAGGAGGTCATTATAGGTTAAAAGGACTTAAATGACTCACAATTTGGCTTGTACATTTCTCTCAAAGTGGGGATCGGCTATAAGGGATGTCGGCTTATCAGAGAGGTTTTACGGTATCACAAAGCACCTCGAAATGTTCAAATAGAGGCCCTGAGTTAGAGGTATGCTGTGGGTAACTAGATTTTCGCGATAAGTATGAAATGTTTAAAATCTCGTTAACACTCTCACCCTTGCATATGGTACTTTGGGTAATCTAATTTTCTGGCAGACCTTTCGCACGATCGGTCAGGCATATATCTGTCACCCCTTTTCACCAAATTGACTGAAATCATTTCCTAACTAGAGAACATTTCTAAGTGAGTTCCTTTTGGGGGAGAGCCTGTTTTTTACAACTTAAATATCTTAATTGATATGAAATTTACATCATCCATTTCCACAACCCTCAGTTAAGATGTTTTTTAGAAGATTTTTTCTTTTTCAAATTTCTGGCCAGAAAAATGTTGATATGTGTGCGCTTATAGGGAGGAGGAGTGCTTACTGGGACGTACCGTAAAGTCTTGCGTAGAAGCCAACCCCCGTATAAGCCGCCCCCTAACTTGAGAGAATCCTATAAGCCGAATCTGGGCTTTGATTATAGCAACTTTAGTACTGGAGTAAACTTCTAAAAACCCTTGTATAATCCACCCCCTATATTGCCATGTTTGGTATCAAATTAAAGCTGGTTATGTTTGCGTCCAACTCATGGCTTCTACGAGACTATACGGTACATGGTAGTAGGGCCTACGGGGTGCTCTTACTTTACGCCCTTACCAACGGCTGCCTGGCGGGTTTGGTGCTCGGTCTGCCCTCGGCTTTAGTCAATATGGGCACCAGGCGTTGCAGCCTGCCTACTGCCGCCGACGCACTGACCCCCTCCTCCTGAACAGAAAATTGCATATTCTCTAAACAGACGGACGCATATGAGACTCAAAAGCTCCCCAATTGGGACTAAACCTGACACCCAGAGCGTCTGTGGTCACCAGGACACTTAGAAAGGGAGAGGTGCAGGAGGCCAGTGTAGGTTATATAACAAGCTGATGTAAGAGATGGGTAAGATAGATGCCTGCTATACCTAGGAGTGTAAATATCCTCTTTATTCTTTATAAAATGATAGAACCAGTACAGGTTAAACATATCGTATATATTTTGAAAAATCACACCATAAAATCCAGAGTGGCAGAATTTGTTTGTGACCTATACCTGAAATCTACCATCCTTCCGCTGATATCTTTAAAAGAATTATCATAAGAACATATCACTTCTATGTTAGTTTTCATAAAAATTTGTCTAAAATCTGTTCTAATTGGAGGATTTACAAAATTCAAAAAGCTATGGATAGCTAAGAGTACACCGGTCACGATTCCAGGGTAATCTAACATCAGAGGCAGGAAAAAGGACTCCGGCGGCCCGCAGGTGTACTTGAGGTATGGGGAGAACTCACGGTGCACAGAGCACAGATTGAGATCATGCTGAGAAAATAAATCCCTGTTTTACATACAAAGCCCAAATTTCCTGATGAAGGTCAGAAAGGACTGAAACATATAGGAGCACAACTTGTGTGGCCTGTGTTGAGAGATCTTACACAGGCCATATAACTGAATATAATTTGTAATACTTCTTTAATGATAACAAAATTGACTTAAATATGCTTAAATTCGCTGAAAAAAAATGTATACAAGTTGTAAGGATCTAGCTCAGCTTCTAATAGGAATATTTGAAAATTCTTTCACTTTTGGAAAGCTAAGATCATGGCCAGCCATTATGGCCGGTGTCCAAGACCCTTACATCGGCCATAAGGATTTTACATCGGCAAAAACCGATGTGCCGATGTCATTTCAGCAACACTGTTATATAAAAAGCCAAATATTATACCAATTTGTCCATGGTAGTGGTAGTTCTGTCCATGTGTAGTAGCTGTGGTGATGTAACTTGGTATACTGAGTGTATGACCAGTGTGGCACCTGGCCCAGAGAGCTGCCCTGTGTGACACCGTGTGTGTGTGGGGGGGGGGGGGGTGTCTAATCAGACTGCACTGACCTGGACCTTAGCCCTTTTGGCTGCAGTGATTTAAGTAATAGATACCCTAGGCTATGGGTAACTGAGTATATGTGTTAGATAGACGATGGTTATGAAAGGTTATGTAGAATTAACCACAGGAGACTGGCGGGGCCAGACGAGGGCGAAGTCCAAGTCGCCCTACCAGTCTGCTGTGGTTAATTCTAATACCCTTACATAACCATCGTCTATCTGACTTAACCTTAGGTATGCAATATAACCAAGGTGCGGACCCTTTGTCTTAGCTCTCCACCGTGGGTTAAGTCAAAAGAACCATGACAGACACCATCCATACTACCATTGTTATCACCGGTATTACATAACTCAGTTACAAGGGTGGTATCTAACTTAACCTTCGGTTATGTGAGGGTAGGTAAAATAACCAAGGTGTGATCTCCTTTGTCGCAGATCTTCATCGTCATGATGCATGAATGTGCCCCCCTTTCACCAGCCATTTTTCACCCCCCCGCTTACCACCCCATATCCACACGCCCTCAAAACTACAATGAATCGTCCTTCACTGCTTGGACGAGAGCTGTTCATTTCTAACCCCCGGGGAGGGGGGGGGGGGAGCTACTCACTCTATGACGTAACTGCCGACTGCCAAACTACCGCCCGCCTAATAACAGGGGTTGCCAAGCCACTGCCCCTCATGAATGGGGTGACCTCCCTCTGATTCCTTACAGATCAGCCCTTGAAATTCAACCTTTATTTCCTGATGCAAATAACAGAGTAGACATGGATAATAGTTGTTCTCTTTGCATTTTACCATTTACACCCTAATAATATGCCCCTCCTCTAGGGTTACCGCCCCCAGCGAGGGTGCTGCGAGTCACCGCTCCCTAATTTTGAGATCCACTGCTACCGCTTCCGTCGGGCTTTTGGAGGTGGGTAGTCATTTCAGATCTGAGAAACCCCCCCCCCCCCCGGGTTTCTAACACAGATACTGAGATTGTAGATAACATGTGTATATCAAACCGGTGCAGACTGGCCTGTCCCTTTAGGCTGATACAGAACACAATCTACTGTAAATCCTCATGTATTAAGCCGAACCCATGAATAAGCCAGATCCCTAACTTGAGAGACCCCTGTAAGCCGCACCTGGGGTCTCATTGTGGCTACCGTAAAACCTCGCGTATAAGCCTAACTCGCGTATAAGCCGCACCCCAACTTTGGGCCGATCCTATAAGCCGCACTGGCGATCTGGTTATGGTGACTTTTATACTGTACTATAGGAGCAAAAACTCGCATATAAGCCGCACCCTGACTCTGTGCCGCTCCTATAAGCCGCACTGGCGATCTGATTCGCGTACAAGCCGCGGCTTATACGCGAGGTTTTACGGGTACTTCAATACTGCAGTATACTCGTAAATAACCCATGTATTAGTCGCAACCCTACATTAGAGAACCCTATAAGCCGTACCTGTGTTCTGACCCTCGTACAAACTGGTTTCTACGCAAGAATTTACGGTACTTATAAAAATAGCCTGGGCATTGTAGCCCTCACGTTATATAATGGACCAGGTAGATAAGGCATCACGTGATATAAGGGTATAGATAGCATCTCACACCGTATACTGATAAGTGCGGTACCAGATAGGCCTAACCTAGATGGTCTGTACCGTTTTAGACAAAATGTATGGGATGCGTTCCCTCAAAAGACTTGAATAGCCTTGAGCCTGGAGCCAAAAGACATCTATTTTTCTTATACAGAACACATTCGTGCTCAACCTCATTATCTGAAATATCATAGATCTGACTAGGAATGGTGCTACTCTATGTATCTAGCCTTTTTCTGTATTTATCTTATTTTTTATGCTATGTCTGTAAACAAATGTCCATGATATATGTATCCGGTGATGCCAATGTAACTATCGACTACACCCGGCATCTATTATCCTACCGTTACTTCTTTGCCCTGAAAGGGGTTGTGTGTGAATAAAATTGAATTGAACTGAATTGAATTTTATTCAATTCAAAGCTTTACTTCAGACTCAGTTGAGGTACGGGTTGAAGTACCAAAAGGTGCATAGGATCACATAACACAAATGACAATATGAGTTATACAAAAAAAACACAAAAAAAAACACATGAGATACCGTAGATGCACAAATACTTTGTAAAACAATTAGATCTGTGGGATATTAAATTTAAAGCACAAATCTCCAGATATCTGAGGTGTACTGCCCCAGTACTGCCATACTGGGTACGCATGTGGGGTCCACTAAGCTTTTTATCAGCCCAATACCTATTTCAGTCAACACATACCCGGTAAGATAAAGCTATATATACCCATCTTCTAATTGTAGCACCACATGTTGGGAGACCATATACAGCAGGGGCGTGGCAAGAAGTTTCAACGTAGGCCGGACTGAGGGGTGTTTTGACCCTTTTTGGCCCCTTTTTACTTGACCTTTTTGGTTTGACCTTTTTGGGGTTGGTCAAAAGTGGGGGGGGGGGACAAAGCCTGTGCGTTAGGGAGTGATCATTTTTTAACAACAGGGGGGGGGGGGGTGGTTTTCCGCGCGGAGCGCGCGAAATTTTTTTCACCCCCCCCGGTCAACGGGTCAAAATTTTTTACTCCCCCCCCCTACGGGTCGGAAATCGGCGCGCGCGCAGGCCCTTTGAAGCATAGTAACGCGCGGGCTTTTTGGCCCAAAACAGGTTAAATTTTTTTGACCCCCCCCCAAGAGGGGTCCAAATTTTTTACACCCCCCCGGTCAAGGGGTCCAAATTTTTTTGCCCCCCCCCCAAACCAACCCCCCCCCCCCCCTGTTGATAAAAAATGATCACTCCCTTACCTGGTACTATGCTTCAAAGGGCCTGCGTGCGAGCCAATTTTCGACCATAAAAGGGGGTACAATTTTGACCAGTTGACCGGGGGGGTGTAAACAATTTTGCACGCTCCGCGCAGAAACACTTCCCCCCCTGTTGTTAAAAAATCATCACTCCCTTTTAAAGAACCCAACATGTCAATGTTAAAATATCAGTGGATTTGTACATTCCACAGGGGTGAACTGCCTTCAAAATTTCTGTAAAAAAAAATCCAATGCCTGCAATATTATGAATATAGCAGTGGATGATGACTGGATGCCTATCTTAGAATTCTTTTGCTATTTGCTGTCATGGATTGGATGATGGATCATGGCAGAGGAAAGGTACCCGTCTTAAGTTTGAGCCACAATCTCTGATGTTTGTGGTAAAATTCCAGAGAAAATCCCATGTCTATGAAAGTATATAGGCAGTACATAATAATATAGGCTATTGTGTTAAAGACAGGATCACCCTCTTGCCAGTCTTGGGATTATATTGCTCTTTGATGTCATGGATGATGGTCCCTGGGAGCGGCACGACCACTCGTTTTATAATAGGGCCCCAGACGGGTAAAATCGACAAATCGACATGACCCTAGTGACAAGGGACAAGACCTATTTCTTAGAATCGACAAATGACATAGGCATTCCTTAAAATCGACAAGTGACATGAGGCCTAGTGACATTTTTACAATGTTAGCCCGGGGGGGCCACTCCCTCAGATTTGAATACCATGTGTGAACACGATTCCAAGGGAAAGGGTCCGTTTTTGGGTCCTAGGCATGGGCCCGCGAGGGCCCTTGATAAGGGGTGCTTTTTAGGCAAATTTTGGGAGAAAGGGGTACATTTTCAGAGCTTTAAAGGGTAATTTTTACTTTTTTCCCCTATAATATTTCTTGGTCACCCGTAATTAGGGTATATTTTTCAGGGTCACCCGTAATTAGGGTATATTTTCAGGATCATCAGTGATTTAGGTCTGTTTTCTTGCTAATTTCCCCTTGAAAAGGGTATGATTTTTGAAAATTTCCCCCCTTGATAGGGGTACCAGATTTGAGGTGATGTTCACACATAGTGACAATAGAAAAGATAGGGAGTGGCCCCCCCGGGAATGTTAGTCAAGGGACAAGCCCCTCATCTTAAAATGGACAAGGGACATTGGCATTTCTTAAAATCGACAAGTGACACAGCATCCCCCCGTCTGGGGCCCTTATAATAGCTGTCTCATTCTCCAATAATTGTCATTACCTACCAATGACAACCTGCCAAAGTAATGTTGAATATGTTATAAACATGTTAACATAAATACTCACTTTGCCTGCTGTGTCTGCCATGGTGAAAAGTGTGGGTAGAGAAGGGGCTGAACCTTGGAGCCTCACACGTCGGTGTACGGGAAGAGAGTGAGGGGAGTGCCGCCGACGGACGCCGGTCTCACGGCCTCCGCTTGGAGGGCCATCTGGGCCTGCAAGCTGGCTTCACCTCACAGGGTCAAGCCGGTCTGTAAGGGGATTGGTTTCGTCTGCAAGTATGTTTGAAGAGTGAAATTCCCAGGGTTCAAATCACATTACTTGTCTTGATGGTGCTTTGAATATAACTCTTTCAATGGATAATTATAAATGTTTGGGATATTGTGTATCTATTTCCTTATATTAAAATTGAATAGATTTGAACGAAAATTATACAATTACATTGCCATTTTGTAGCATATGTTATTTTTAAAACCATGACATTTATAAATTAGTTTCTTCAGACCTAAACATCAGCCATCACACTGCTTTTGCTTGCAAAACATGCTCAAATAGAAAAATGAAAATTAAGACAAGTAGCGCAGTGTAGCGTCAATTGTCAACATGGCGGCGCCCATCGGAGAGGTCCGAAGTTGTGAAACTATTGGTTGTAATGGGGAAGCCAAGCTTCAATGTCCCACATGTATAAAGTTATCAATCCAGGGATCGTTTTTCTGTTCACAGGTAAGCCCATTTATAGAGTGGTTGTGGTTGAAATAGTCAAACAGTGCCCAAAATGCTGGCCGCATGAGTCGGTCTCTGTCAGTGTCACTGTCAGTGTCAGTCACTCAGACTCACTGTCATTGCCGCCTCTCCTTTCTGACAGCTGTCAACCGGTTCCTGAGGCCCATCTGGCCCACTGTGTGAATGATCAATAAAGCCCTTGGGGTCTAATAATAAGTACCTGTCATTATAAATAGATCTACAAATTGGCACAACCTTTACATGTCTAGGCCCGCTGTCCATTGAATGATAGTTCTGTGTATCCTGTTGAACCAGAGTATGGCCCTATGGATATGCCGGCTATGGGAAGCCATTGAGTTTTATGTTAAAATTGTCGACATGAATTGTGTAGGCCCAAGCGGCGTGACGTAGCATATACCGTATCGTCGCATATTGGTGCCCGGGCAGCTATTTATTTGGACACCCCCTTGCACCCGGCTCCTAATCAAATCAGGCAGCTATTCAAGGCCCGGCAGCTATTTTTTATGGTCATTTAACCCCTTCCCCTTCCCCCCTCCCCCCTCCCAAGAAATCTCATCCAACTGACCACCCCTATTAAAGGCCTCTAATAACAAAACCAACTTGCATTGGTGGCCATTGTCATATATCTAGAAGCGTATATCTGGTGTATAGGAAGCATACTAATTGATCAAAGATATGTAATTATAAAGCAAACACTGCCTACACTCCAATGTATACAACACAACAAGCTGTGAGATATGAGACTCCCGGCACCTATTCAAGGCCCGGCACCTATTGATTTTGAAGCCCTATTACCCCCGGCTACTATTTGAGGGAGGCACCTATTCAAAACCCGGCACCTATATGCGACGATACGGTAGGCCTACTTCTAAATCTCAACCTTTTCCCTCAGGAATGCTTCAAGAATAGCTGGGGCGAGCACAAAAAGCTACACAAGAAGGCCAGTGAGTACCTCTATTAAAACTATACCATAGACATAGTAGATCTATTGCCGGGCGTAGGACTACATATCTGTTCATCTTCATAGAAATTTCAAATTGTGGTACGCCTACCCAGGGATTTCCCAATGTTCCTATATTTATAAATATACCGGTATGTAAATGAAAAAAGGAACTGGAAGTAAAACCAATAACTTTCCTTTGTCAAGTTTGACATCGATCTTTTTAACCTAGTCCTAGTGCATGCATGCATGCATCCCTGTGACTCGCCAAAAAAAACAAGGAAAAAATGTCCATACTATAGTATAGAGTCTAGTACCTATTACCAATCTCTTCTTTTTTAAGTTACAGAAAAGTATTAAATATGTAAACACTTTTTCTGTGTGTATTTACAGAAGCGGAGGCGCAGGATGGAGATGACGGTAAACCCAGTATTATATGGCCCGGGTACTCCTATACCGGCGTCCTGCGGCCCGGCAAAGTGGTAAGGACGCAAAATACCGCAAATATTTTCACACCAATTGTGCAATTCCCTATACAACAATATTGTAATCAAAATATGTATTTATATTTGAACCAGAGCACAGTAGTGCCAGGTTCTTTAGAGACAGGTATTTTTGGACTTTTTGTCAAAAAAGTCCCTTACTTTCTGTCCCTTTTTGTCCTGTGAAACATTTGGAAATAAAATATTTAAATGCTGCCACAAACAAGTTTTGATCAATGCCAATCCATGCCATCAAAGATTGAAACCAAAAAAGCAATATTTCATACATAAAATTGATATTGAAAAAGGGTCACTAAAATAGCACAAAACCAACTTTTTTAGGTCAATGCTAAAGGGTGGGGTTTCAAGTAAAGCACAGACCTTTGTGAAGTGTCCCTTTACACAGAATCCTCTTTGCTGTTATATAAAAACAGGGTGAGACGCTTTTTGAGACGCTCTGTGGGCTGAATATTGCATGTACCTTCGTTAACCTTCATGAAAACGAAGGTAAGGCAGTAGTTTACACAGAGAACAATATTCCATTCATGGTTTCAAGGCTACAGGAGAGGTGGAAGCGAGGCTAGCGCATGCCACACGTCAAAGAGTGACGCTTCTGGTACTTCTCGTACTGCGTGAGATGTCAACGCGTGCAGACGAAATTGTACCACCCAGATCTCCGCCATTTATCGTCCGATCGACTCGCTTTTTGATAGGGACAAAAGGTGGTACATGCCCGCAGCCTGCAACTGTCGCCCACACCCACCTGCTGGCCTGAAATAGAATAACATACATGTATGACACATGACTTGAGGGTACTTTTTATCAAGGAATTCATTTCTAATGCCAGAATTGACCAATGAATGATTATAAGGGAGTACTATATCGTAGTAACAGCTTACCCTGAGTCATCTGTGAGGCCACTCACAGGCTCAATCTTACACTCACACATCAGGGGGACTGCCCTAGTTCACATGTGATATCAATCACATATACCATTCATTTGGCTGTCGTTAATATCGAATTGCCTCTAAAATGTATACAGATTGCCTGCATGAGGGGATTTAGTTTACATTTAGTAGAATAGATTGAGAAGAGAAACTTTTGAAAATCCCAGATTAAGGATGCTAACTTCATGTTCTTGCAGAGTAAGATGCGTAAAGTGCCGGACACGATACCGCGACCGGACTACGCAGACCACCCCGAGGGCTACCCGGCCAGCGAGCGGGCCGTGCGCGGCTCCACCAACATCCTGGCACTCTGTGACGAGGACCAAGAGGGACTGCGCCTCGCCTGCAAGGTAACCCGCATGAATTTATGCAGAATAACATCTGTTAAATAAAGAAAGTAGTCTGATAACTAGATAGAGGTCCACAATGATCTCTCGGAATGACAGGCTTCTCCATGAGTGGTACCTTTGATCATATCACATGAGGTGGAGAAACCAGGAATTCAGACTTATTAGAGTGAATCTGTTTATTTCATGTAATTATTGACAAATTATATCCAAAAACAACATTTTAAGATTGGTTTCATAGCTATTTTAGTGGAGAAATAAGATTGGTTTCATAGCTATTTTAGTGGAGAAATACCCCATGGAGAATGAGCATCAGTTTCTCCACGGGGTCGTGGAGAATGGCCATTCTAGTACTTAAGCACAGATGAAATAACATCCCATATTGCTTCTACGTCTTAATTGACTCAGGGTCTGCCCTGAGTCTAGTGAGACGATTCTGGACACCTCTTTTCCTTGAAAAAATGAAATTGCTCCCATTTGGTCAATATTTCACTCTTTGCATCTTGCATGGTGTCATTAGATCACTTTCCACAATATCTATCTAATGGTGTATTTGTTTTTTTACAAATTCCAACTGTAACCCCCTAAAAAACGAAAAATAATATTAGGCAGTAATTGCTGGTAATTTGCTTCAGCATAGAGCTCTATGGGAGCGTGTAGATAACCGATAACCCCAAATTTGGATAGTTCGTGACAACCAATGCTATCTCTATGGGAGGGGTAGGTGAGACGCTTTTTTTCAGACATCTATCAAACACTTAATTACTAGAGGTAATTTACAGGGGAGGTTACTTGATATTATTTGTGTAATAGATCAGTGTTGTGATAACCCTGATTCACTTTGCACTGACAATGCACGTATCATTACAAAGACTATATGGAAATGTACCCCCCCCCCCCCTCTGCTAGATATGTCGGCAGTGGTAATTGACTGGGGGGAGTTAATCATCTGTTACACACGCCGCCCCGCGGCCGGCCGACACGGCGAAACAGAACCGAAGATGGTGTCGCTGCTGACGCTCCGATCGACTCGCTTTTCGGCCGAGACGTAAAACGGCGGTTACACGCCACCAGGCGCTGATACCGACAGCCACCTGCTTGCCAGACGCACTTGCTCGCCCACACACACCGGCTCGCCCACACCCACCGTCTCACCCACACCCACCAGCTCGCCCACACACACCTGCTCAGCTGAAATATGATCACATACTAGTGTGACACATGATTTGAGGGTAGTTTTGACCCAGGAATACATTCCTGCTCTCAGAATTGACAAATAATTCATTGTTCCTGAAATAATATTTACAGATTCAGTTGTTTAGTCCATCATTTCAATCACTTTATCACCCTGACCCTGAGTCATCTGTGATGTTAATCACACGTTCAATCTTTTCCTATGATTTGCCATTAGAGTTATCTCAATCGATTTGATATTAGTCAAACTTAAATAGTTTTGATATTGTACAGTACAGAGTATTTTTGTGCCGTATACTGCTACCTGTAGCAACGAGCTGACTTAGGGAATCAAACGCAAGGAAATGAGGCAAGAGAAATTCGCTGACAACATTATTGGGTCGAATTTGATTAAGACTAGTGCGTGCTATATCTTGTCTGCAGCTTGGACGTGAGGTCATCGATATAGCTGCACAGGCCATAGCCGTCGGCACAACCACCGACGAAATAGATAGGATCGTACATGAAGTAAGTGATACGCTACAAACTTAAAGAATGAAATGATATTTTCCAGGGAAAATTATTTAATCAGTGCTATGATTTTATTACTATAAAGGCACTATGCTGACTTTGAAATATTCAATTTATAAATTATTAGAATAAATATGAATATCTTTAACATTGTTTGCTAAATCGTCTATGTATACAATACAATGTACCCTTAAATACAATTTTCATATATGTACAGTATATACTATTACATGTTTATTTTGAAGATATAACTATGTATATCCTTCATTTCTAGGCATGTATAGATAGGGAATGCTACCCGTCGCCTCTCAACTATTTCAACTTCCCCAAATCTTGTTGCACGTAAGTGTCATAGACGTAGACTAAAGATTGTGAAGTACTCTGGGGTCTTGTGATACATTATGTAACCATTGAATATAAACATCTTGGACTTATTTCATGGTACATATATGTATGAGAAAGAAATAGATAATTTAGTTTATTTCTTCAATTGTAGTATTCAGTCGTAATCCATAAGTGTAATTTACGATCATTATAACCTACATATTTCCGCGTATAAGGGCATATATTTGAGATGAAGTTTATACGCCTGACTTTATGGTAGATACTTTTTAAATGTTTGCCAATTTAATTTTACTTTTTTTTTGCACATGTCACAGGTCTATCAATGAAGTTATTTGTCACGGCATACCTGATTCACGAAAGCTGGAGGATGGAGATATATTAAACAGTAAGTTGTCAATTTAGTACATCTAAAAACTCGCGCATAAGCCGCACCTTGACTTTGTTCTGATATTATATAAGCCGCCCTGCTGATCTGACTTGTGTACTAGCCGTATACGTGAGGTTTAGGTATGTGTTTTTAAGCCATCAAGGTTAGATCGATACCGATAATAATATATCTAAGAACTACCCAACAAAAAGTGTGGGATGTCTCCTTTCCAGTGCTAAATTTACTGCCCTTGCTAATCTACCCGCTTAAGTTCAGGGATATATAAACCCTATATGGCCGGCAAAATGCCCAAATGTAGTACTCGTATTTTACTCGTCAGTGCGCATCATGCAGACAAAGCCCATGCCATTCCAGGATAGCACTATGCGGTCCTTACAGGTTTAACAACCAGAAATATAGTCTATACGAAAACTTTTTCACCATGCAGGACATTCAGGCCTGTAGATTTTTTTCTTTTCAGGCCCGGCTGAATTTTTGCAGGCCAGGACATTGGAGTACAATCTTGCTGTACCGGCAATGATAATAAATAGGGTTCCCCCTACATGTTACAATTATATTAACCATTTAATATGTAAATTATTGAAGAACATTACAGAAAATATTCACACTTTCTGTTTTATGCTGTAGAAACCTTAATAATGGTCCGATTTACAAGGCGTAAAAAATGGCATATAGGCAATAATCTCTGGAATACAGCCAGCCATTCGGGCCTGCAGTAGCCCTTTTTCTGCCGGACCGGCAGACCTTCGCTATAGCCGGTGGCCGGCAGGTTTTCGTATAGACTGGAAATAAAATTAATAAAGATATGATATTATAACCGTACTGAATTATGACTTAATCTGCTCCACAATAATGTCACAGTCTGCTCACCCTATCCTCTCTGTTTCCAGTCGACATTACAACGTGCCATAGAGGTTTCCACGGTGATCTGAATGAGACGTTCTTCGTGGGTAACGTCAGTGATAGTAAAAAGAAACTTGTCCGTGTGACGCACGAGTGTCTACAACAAGCCATTGAACTAGGTGAGGCAGACATACTGGAGTTTATTACATCGTGGTACAGCCTTCTCTATGCTAAGCCTATGGGAACTCTGTACTCCATGCCCCCATGGAATACGGTGTAGCCATACTCCATGGCCTCCAATTTATTGATTTTCTTCATTTTGAGACAGTAATAAACACAAAACCCAATTATTAACCTACATGCACATCATATATCACTCGTTAAAGCTTCCTCCTAGCCTCAGTCATAAAGATGTACCGCGCATGAATTGCATATAAACAACATTACAACATCTAGCGCTGTAATCCGACTGTTGGCCAAACAAATTGAGAACTATTTTCAATCCCAATTTTAATTTGATAAATCTTCATATTAAAAGCAATGGTATTTTTGTTTGTCAGTCAAACCTGGAGTGCGGTATCGTGAAGTCGGTAACGTGATCCAGAAACACGCGCAGGCTCACGGCTTCTCTGTGGTACGTAGCTACTGCGGCCACGGCATTCACAGGTAGGCACAATCCAGGACAGTATTCCAACTTTTCTGGGTCACAGATGCCACTTTTCCTAAGCTTGTAGGAATTAGCTGAATTTCTCTCTTTAGATAATGTTAATTCATAGAATAAAATTATCAAAAATGTAAAATATCCTACGTTTTGTTGACGACTGAGTGGCAGCGCCGGGGCACTCTTCAATCTAACAGGGCTATTACCCACTGGCCTGGCCCAGGCGCTTAGTGTTTAAGAAACATTTGGAAGGCCCTACACCCCGGCGCTTATTCAAGACCAGGCGCTTTAGCACGACGGTATGGTATATGTCTACCGGTACCTAACTGAACTGGTCAGAAAGGAAAGAATAATGGCAAATTTAAACCTGTCAGAGGTACACACAGATGTACATTATATAAATATGTCTATTCGTTACCTGCAGGTTGTTCCATACGGCACCCAGCGTACCCCATTATGCAAGTAAGCCACCTTCCTCTTCATCCTAACCAGACAGAGTGTACCTTAAGGTTTTATAACCCATATCTTAAGGTTTTATACACCATTGACCAATTATTATAATAAAATGTTAGATTGAATTACAAAAGATGATGATAATATTATCGCCTGAAGAAGGTTCATAAATTGAGCTGAAACACACATCACCCTCCACTATCTCGATTTAAAAATTTACCCAAATAAACTTTTAAAGACTGAACTGTAACACATAATATATATACATGTTAATATATATCATACTTTAATATCCATTGAACTAAAAGATATACATATTATATAATAAAATGTCCATTGAACTATATATACATATTCTATATAATACTAAAATTTCCATTGAACTATATATACATATTATATATAATACTAAAATTTCCATTGAACTATATGCATATTATATATAATACTAAGATGTCCATTGAACTTCTAGTTCTGGGGACTTCTATTGTATCAAATGGGGCCTGACTCTAAATATCACTAGGATATATATAATGGTATTTTATCGAATCAAATCCTGTATGTTTACACTTGTGTTGTTTGTTTGCAGAGAATAAAGCTGTAGGCGTTATGAAGCCCGGGCACGCCTTCACCATAGAACCCATGATATCTGAAGGTAACGTAGACCCATGTTTACTGCCTCTTTTGCTTTGTTCATACAGAAATGCAGTTATCGAATCTTCATGTTTTGAGAAAAAAAAAGTCCCCAGAAAAGGGTGCATCTTCAAAAATGTCAGGATACCAAGTGTGATATGTTAGATATCTTGGCCATAAATTGAGGTAGAAACGTAGTTTAAAAGGCATCTTAGACCATCAATATTCTAGATGAAAAGAAAAAGGCCCTCCCGCACCTCCAGAAAAAAATTAAACAAAACAAAATAAAAAGCGCCCTCCCGCACCCTTTGTTCCCAAAAAGTATCCGCAAAGCTGATAATTGGTTTTAAGTGGCTATAGCCCTTTTATCATAATGAGCTATAATTTACAATAGTACATTAAAGCCCTGTGGTGGCAACATTTCGAGCTCATACCTGATTCCAATTGTTACTTTGTAACTCTGTAAGGCCACTTAAAGTTGATTATCAGCTTTGCGGATACCGCGTGCACCCTTCAAAAGCGGCCGCATTGGTTCTTTTTTTCACCCCTTTAGAAAAAAAATGACCAAAAATAGCGCATGGAGGAATACACCAGCAATACAATTGCAATATTATCAATGTCTCAGCTAATAATCAGAGGAGAAATGCAATTTAAACGGTGTTTTTATCCTTATTGACACATGCTGACAGTAAATGACAAGAAAAAAAGAAAAAAGGCCCTCCCGCACCTCCAAGAAAAAGTATATAAAAAGAAAAAGGCCTCCCTCCCTCACCGATTTTTTCCAAAAAGTGTCCGCAAAGCTGATAATCAATTTTAAGTGGCCTAACCGCTCCCTGGGTGTGGGTTATATAGGAGAATTTACAGTAGCACATTAAAGCCCCCTAGTGGCAACACCCTGCTGATTGAGCTGCGACACACCCTGCTGTGGTAGACATACAGCATATCGAAAGTCTGTCCATCTCACACTGTGCCTATGTAGTGTGGGATGTAAAAGAACCATTGTCTGGGTGAGAGTTTTAGTGTGTGAATTCTACCTTCAGTCGCCATCACTGCCCTTGAAATGAACGTAGCTGTTAATTAGGGCGAAAACCAACATAACAACCAACCAACCAACCCTAGTGGCAAATTACTACAAAAACCAATGCTGAGTTAAAGCTTGACCGTCACGGTTGAAGTCAGGCCAAAAGCACTTTTGGATCTAGTTCAATTTTGATTCACAAGAGGGCTCTTAAGGGCTGGGAGCTCAGCTCTTACAGGCACAAGATAGGGTCAATAGGTTGTAGCTGGACAATGCTCATGGTCCCCTGTCCAAGCACTGCTGCCCTCTGGTGGAACTGTTATTTTAGTCCATGTATGGAAAATGCTGAACTTATTCCCTGACAGCCCAGCTTTAACTTGTGTTGTAATGCTCTATTCTGTCTGCAGGGACGTGGCGCGACGTGACGTGGCCGGATAACTGGACGGCCGTGACGCAGGACGGCAAGAACTCGGCTCAGTTTGAACACACCCTGCTGGTCACCGAGACCGGCTGTGACGTCCTGACGGCCCGCGTCGAGAAGAACGGACAGCCATGGTTCATGGACAGTATGTGAAGCACCAACATGTGAAGCCCTGGTATGGGAAGCACCAACATGTGAAGCACCAACATGTGAAACACCAACATGTGAAACACCAGTGTGGGAAGCACCAGTGTGAGAGCGATCATCATGTGAAGCACCAACATCAGAAGCATCAACATGTGAAACACTAACATATGAAACACTGACGTGTGCAACAACAACATGTGAGGCATCAATATGTGAAACACCAGTGTGGGAAGCACCAACATCATAAGCATCAACATGTGAAACACCAATTTGTGAAACACCAGTGTGGGAAGCACCAACATGTGAAACAAACATGTGAAACACCAACATGTGAAACACCAACATGTGAACCACCAACATTTGAGGAACGCGCTCACTGGGTTTTACATACTCGAGGGTGCGACATCATACTGTGAGACAGTTTGCACTGCGCCCTCCTGTTGTCATGATGTCTGAATTGTCCTTTGTTTGTGGGAATTTTGCCTTTTTCGCCGGGATTTCTATAGCAAATTATATTAATTCTCGATAGAGTATTAATCAAAATTGGAAGAGGAACACCAGTGCGGCATTCATGCATCATATCAATGCCATAGGGTTGATGTGCTCCCAAAGGATCAACCCGCTGAAGCTGTGCCAGTGAGTTACTTGATGACACTGTGTTGGTCGTGACCACAGGTTTTAGCAAGGCATCAGCTTGGCCAGTGACATAGCTATATAGGGTATCATGGGAAGATGTGCAACTAGAGGTCCACGGTGAAATATGGACGTGACAAAGACGTGAACTAGACTCTACATACCACTAGTGTGCACAATATGCACTAGATGGTGCTACTGCATACCCTAGGGACTGCCATGCACACTAGTGGTATGTAGAGTCTATTTTTCACGTCCATACTCCACCGTGGACTTCAGGTTGCACACCTTCCCATGATACCCTATATAGCCATGTCACTCGCCAAGCCGATGTCTCGTTAAAACCTGTGGCCGTGACGACCAATGTTGCCTGGCAGCATGTCACCACTAAAGGGTTCACAGGGAGGAAACATTGCATCATGTGTGCATCTAAAGGGAAAACTTGCTTAATGGCCGGTGCTCTTTGTAAGACGCCCGCGAGCTAATACCTCTGTTCTTGATATATTTTGTTACTTTTGTTCATTTACGGCGGAGAATTCAACTGGACAAAAAGAAGCGGTGTGCTTTATTCTTGTATAATCTTGTGTAACGATTGACTGAGTCGAAGTACGAGGATAATGCAGTGTTAGCGGAAGAGACGCATACTTCTGTAGTATTGTTCTGTAAATAAAATAACGAGTGATTTTGCAGATATAGGTACGGCCGTTTTCTGTCTCAGTTAATTATGCTTAGTGCGTAGTTGAACAATTTATGCAGATAATGATTTTTTTATTCAATACTTGTGTTTAATATAACTGTTTCCACTGGTATATATAACATTTAGACATAAATATGTGATAATCATTATTATGTAATAGAAACAACTAGAACGGAATAACCTTTATTTTTTTTTGTAATTTATTAATACCATAGAAATTATAATGATCACAACGTTTCGGCTTGAGTTAGCTTTGATCAGGGCATGTATAACTTTAAGCCAAAAAATACAAGAAATATACTTTTTAACCCTTGAAAATATTCTTAAATTCTTGGAGAAACTGGAATGTACTTCTAAGGCTGCATAAAAAAGATTAGCAGCTTTACAGACACCGCCCGCACCCTTATAAAAGGGCCGCATGGAAGCTTTTTTTCATTATTTTACAAAAAAAATCATCAAAACCCCCGCATCCCTGATTTAAAGAAAAAAAAATAACATTAAAATTTCCGCCCCTATTTGTAGGCATACTGAAGCCTACAGTTGGTCGATTTTCATAAGCTTTGCAGTTCTGGAATCCCCGGAATGCCTTGTATGATGTCCTAAATTTATTTGAGAATCCCCTGAGTGGCTAGAATACTGTTGACATATCTCTGAATCATCTTGAATAATGTATACACGAAGGTGAACATTTGATTGCATTGACACTTTTATAGTGGGATTGATTGATTTTTCACTTGGCACATTTATCGGCAACATGTTATCTTATTTCTAAATCTCTAGGGGTAGATCTAACCGACTTTGCAAAAAAAAAAAAAAAAAGGACCCCCCTCACCACTTGAAATGTTTGAAAAAAGAAAAAGTCACCTCCCTCGTGGCATAGAAAATTAATAACAAAAAAAAAAAAAAGCCTCCCTCCCTCACCGTATATTTTTGAAAAGTGTCCGCAAAGCTGGTAATTAATTTTATGCAGCCTAATGTGAAACACATTCATGTAAACGTCAACACACCGGGTATCCTTTAGGCCCAAAAAAAAAGTTTTGTTTCAGACAACTTGGTCTAAAAATTTAGAGTAGGTTGGTAGGATTTATTTTATTTTGATGTTAAAGGTACCTCAAATGAGTCGCGAATTGCCACATCGACTCACAGGTCATCAGGACGACTCACTGATTCTTACAGTAACTCGGAATATCATGAGATTGTTGTACATTGTTGTTAAAAAGCAAATTTCCTGAAGTCAGATGATTAATAAGGCATGGGAGCTGTTCTTCCTGACCACAAAATTGCTAAAATTTCCAGAATGAATATTAATTTTTTTTTTTTTTAAATAGTAAAAAATCTCCATAATCGGGGGAAAATGTTAGGGTCAGCCCTTTTTTCAATCTAGGGTCGGATGGACTGAAACGCACCTTTTATCATTTTTGGCCTTACAAAAAAGTATAAATATATACAGATACGAGGTAACTCACAGTTTTGGCAACTAATATGAAACCTAACTTCACAGATCCCTATCTGAACCTGTATACACATCTTTTACTTCACATAATAAGACTAAATATCAATAGTAATATGAGTATGAAAAATGTAAATTTACATCAGCAGCTGACATTATATATCCATGTGGGTATGTAAGGCCAATTAAAGCAGCAGCTTTAGCTCAGAGGGCCGAATTTTAGATTTTAAATGTCATGTCAAATCATTACAGACTTCTATGTGGACAAGTCAATTTATAAATAAAATAGGTCCTTCTTTCCATATGAAAATAGGTGGAATACCTCCTATGAGAATAAAAGTAAACTAACTGTAAACCGGATAACAATAACAATCGGCAAATTACTCAATGCTGCCTCCTGGTGGGTGTGAGGCATACTAGTAGACTGTGTTTGTGAGTTGAGCATTGGAAAACTTCCAGGCTCCTCTCCACTCAGTAGGTACTGCCACCTGATGGTTTTTGTCAACACTAAATTACTAAACCTCACCAGAATATAAATGGTAGTTGGAATCAGAGTCTTGTATTGCACACATTAAGAATCTCTTGCCAAAATAAATGGCAGATTATTAGAGGGAAAGGGTTACACAATCATATGAGATACAAATGAAAAAAATGTAGGTTTGAGTGTGCCAACTGGTATAGCCGCTTTCAAAATGATAATCGCCTTTGGTTTGCGGGAGTGGTAATTTCTTAACAATGGGGGGGGGGGGGGGACAAAAGGTCGAGGCTGAAAACTTCTAGCCTCTATAGATATAAAAAACTTCTGTCTTTCCAAATCTTAACTTTTCTCAATAAATAACACAATCAAATAATGTAGGTCTACACATCACAGTCACAATGTAATATCCAATGACAGTTCTACACACGAGTGCTGTAGAGCGCCTCTGGGTGTGCAGACAAATGTTCTGAGCGCAATTTTAATCTTTAATCAATTATCTCAAACATCTAAAATCTTAAACTACTCACCGTTTCCAGGTCTACTGTGCCTAGGTTGATACATTTCTGTGACCCAGCATTTTCCACTCAAAACAACAAGGATAGTGGTGTTGGGCAGTTTTTGGCGATGCTGGGAGGCTGCGGTTGGGAGTTTACACTGCTGGGGGTAGGAACCATGATAATATCCTTCAAGATCTAATATAACTCAGATAAAAATCACAAACCTCGTGATACTGCCCTAATAGCCGCAGACATTTGGTGAGTACTGTTAAGACTATGTATTTTAAAGATTATTGACTGGAAATTAAGATTGCACTCAGAACATTGGTCTGCACACCCTAGTTCATCTAATCTGAACTCGTCGCTGCGGGCCGTGATCTGATGGTGCCCTGACTAGAGTTCAGCCATCTTGCCACTAAGAACCCACTGAAGTCTTGTTCACCAACTCCGGTGAACATACTTTGTACACCTTTTTCGGCTACTAATAATCGGAATTTCTCCATTTTTTTAACTGCCCTGCATAGCCTGACATTATCCCTACACAAACCACCCAATTTTTAATTCAGATGGCCAATACTTAATATTTTAGAGCAGTTTTACCGTAGCCTTCCCCATTTTCACCCCTGTCACTGCAGTGAGCGCGGGAACCGCTCTCCTGCACTGGAGGCACAAACAGACATTTGGCTTGTCCCTGTTTTAACTAGGTCAGATGTGTATTGCTGCTAGGACTAGCGATGTTCTTCCTTACCTCCACCTATGAGAGTTCCTCAGTGGCTTTGTAAACGGAAGCAGGCCAGACTATTACACAGCACAGCTTGTAATAGTCTGGCACGAACAGACTAGCACACCCAGGAGATATCTCGTGTTTGTGTTCTAGACTGATGTGCTGTTGACGATATCCACGGTGGCATCGGTCGTGTCACTCAAGTTGGTTACGGTGGGGGTTGGTCCCACTGCAGCACCTCCCACCTTAAACACTGCCCTTGTCTTAGCTATCTTGTCCACCACATCATCCTGCAAAACACGAATAGATATTGTATGCACCAAGTATAGAGCATAGAGATATCTTTATGTCCTTGGTATGAAGTATGCATGGATATAGTCACAAGAGTATTTTTGACCCAGGTTCCCCCCTGAGTCTAGTGAGACGGTTTAGGACACCTTGGACAAACAAAAACTTAAATCATCTCCCATTTCAAAGATTGAGCATGTGACACAAATGACTCAGGGTCAAGGTGATTACATGATGGAATCGATTGAAGGTGTAAATCATAGGAACAAAGAATCATTTGTTAATTTCAATTCATCCTACCGACTTTCATCCCTTTCATTCCACCACTTTCATCTCACCAACTTTCATGCCACCGACTTTCATGCCACCAACTTTCATCCCATTGACTTTCATGCCACTGACTTTCATGCCACTGACTTTCATCCCACCAACTTTCATCCTGCTGACTTTCATCCCACCAACTTTCATCTAAGGACTCAGATTGACTCAGGGTCAAGGTGATTACATGATGATATTGATTGCATAAATGATTGAAGGTGTAAATCATAGGAACAAAGAATCATTTGTTAATTTCAATTCATTCCACTGACTTTCATTCTACTGACTTTCATTCCACTGACTTTCAAACGACTGACTTTCATCCCACCAACTTTCATCCCACTGACTTTCATCCCACCAACTTTCATCCCACCAACTGTTATCCCATTGACTGTTATCCCACTGACTTTCATCCCACCAACTGTTATCCCATTGACTGTTATCCCACTGACTTTCATCCCACCAACTGTTATCCCATTGACTGTTATCCCACTGACTTTCATCCCACCAACTGTTATCCCACTGACTTTCATCCCACCAACTGTTATCCCACCAACTGTTATCCCACTGACTTTCATCCCACCAACTGTCATCCCACTGACTTTCATCCCACCAACTGTTATCCCACCAACTGTTATCCCACTGACTTTCATCCCACTGACTTTCATCCCACCAACTGTTATCCCACCAACTTTCATCCCACCAACTGTTATCCCACCAACTGTTATCCCACTGACTTTCATCCCACCAACTGTTATCCCACCAACTTTCATGCCACTGACTTTCATCCCGCCAACTTTCATCCTGCTGACTTTCATCCCACCAACTTTCATCTTAGGACTTAGATTGACTCAGGGTCAAGGTGATTACATGATATTATTGATTGAATAAATGATTGAAGGTGTAAATCATAGGAACAAAGAATCATTTGTTAATTTTAATTCATTCCACTGACTTTCATTCTACTGGCTTTCATTCCACTGACTTTCATCCCACCAACTGTCATCCCACTGACTTTCATCCCACTGACTTTCATCCTGCCAACTTTTATCTTAGGAAGCTATACAGTTTTGTATTGTCCACACAGGTTGTCTTTGGTAGTGCACTCTAGATCTCCATAGGGGCAATGAGTATATCTTCATATAATCATCTGATTGAATCCTATATGGGATATGCTTTTTGTCAAGGCACTGATTTGAGCTACCGTAAAACCTCGTGTATAAGCCTATTTCGCGTATTAGCCCCACCTATAAGCCACACCAGTGATCTGTTTATGGTGACTTTAGTAATGTACCATAGTAGCAAAAACCCTCGTATAAGCCGCACACCGACTCTGGGCCGATCCTATAAACCGCACAAGCGATCTGATTCGCGTACTAGCTGCGGCTTATCCGCAAGGTTTTACGGTAGTTGATTCACGGATCCCCGATTCCTAGAGTCTTATGTGGTGGGTTGGCGATCCAGACCTTGGGCCCAAAAAAATGTACCAAAGCTCATTTAGTAAAATTTGACTAGAAAAATGGGTCAAACTGTCCAAATTGTAAAATATTCGCAAAATTGAAGTGTTTTCCTACACACACTCCTTAGAAAATCTAGCTGTATGCCTTTTCTAACCACTTCCAAAAAAGTTCCAAAGTAGACCTTACAAAAAGTCACTTCTTATTTTCTCAATGTAGACAAATATGAATGTACTAGCGTGGACATAGCGTCAATTTTGTCATCCTATGTTAATCCTATGGGAGCTCATAGTTGGGCATGTGTGAGACGCTTTTTGTCAGACCATTTTTGCACTTCCAACTATCTGTGGACGAAAGGCTCACATGGTAGGGTTTTAGGGTGTGGTGAGGGTAGGGCTAGGCATGCACACTAGGCATGTACACTAGACATGCACAATGGGCATGCAAACTACAGGAAGCCACCCTGAGTCTTTTGTGATTAGGATCACATGTTAGATTTTTCCTTTTTACGGATAGTGAGCACCTACCCTTAGATGGTGTTTCTTCTCCCGCTCGTCGTACACCTTCCTGTGTAGCCGCTCTATAACCAGCACCGGGTTGTTGACCAGGGTGATCAGCTTCCACCACTTGTTCCGGATCCGCTTGTCGATCCTTCGGCCTTTAGCCCAGCCATTAGTCGCAACAGCTGTAAGAGAGGAGAATCTATCTTAATCAACGCTTTGAGGATAGCATGATGCCTTAATGCATGATGCCTTGGTTGTCATGATGCATGAATGCCGAATGAAAGTTTGGGGGTTTAAATTACGGCTCATAGAAAATAAAAAGGCAAAAAACAATTGGACAAAGATAAAAAGGTGTGTTTCAGGTTACATGGTCTTAAAATCTAGGGTAGATAGGTCAGATGTCTTTTTCAATTTCTGTTTTACTTCGGCCTGAACAGTATGCAAAGTTTGATTTATGAACTACAATGCTGATTCAACAACAACAGTCTCAACTCATGGACTAAGGAATTGACTCTGAAATAGCCCCAAAATGACCTGAAATCTTTTTTTTTCTTTTTCAAAATTGGATAAAAATTCCTTGGGTCAGTCCTGTTTTTTCTAGGCAGGGTCGGGTAACCTGAAACACACCTTTTTTTCTTAAAAAAAACATGAATTTGGCCTTATAACCGAAGATTCATGGTATATATGTCACTCGTATTATTGGAATTTGTGCAATATCAGAACTTTGACATCTCAATAACAACTCTTTTAAAACAAGTTAGTGTGCTACACAAACAGTAAGGGAGGATTAAAAAAGTATTTGCAAAGGATTTTTACTGTATTTAGTTAGCTCTTTGTTGGGTTATAGGCAACTGAACTCCCATTGTTTTATCACAGCAGAGACATTACTGCCCCACCTTATTCACACCTACAGTGAGGTGTGGGATGCATAGGGACTTCCTACTGAATGTTATTACAGCTTCAAGGGGATGGATATTATACTCAAACAACATTGACAAATATGTCTAAATTACTAAATGTTTTGTGTGTAGAACAGTTAGGTATTCTGAAACTAGTAGGGAGCAATTCCGAAATTGCCCTGTGCAGTTCCGGAATTGTACATGGGCAATTCTGGAACTGAGCTGGTTCCTATTCTGCGCCTGACATATGCTTACCCTTTTCCGCATGAGTGGTTTTGTCTTGTTGTCGCTGTTTGGAGTCGTTGACCTCAGCTGTCAGGATGTAGATGAACCCCTTCAGCACCGGGTGGTTGTGGGTAGCGTCCACTTCCAGCATACCCATGTAGGCAGAGAAACCTGCAACATAGGATCAGTTTGTGTCTCACCAAATCAATACAAGTTGAAAGTCATGACCAGGTGTAATCTACGACTGGGTGCAATCTATGACTGGGTGCAATCTATGACTGGGTGCAATCTATGACTGGGTGCAATCTATGACTGGGTGCAATCTATGACCGGGTGCAAATTATGACCGTGTGCAATCTATGACTGGGTGCAATCTATGACTGGGTCAATCTATGACCGTGTGCAATCTATGACTGGATGCAATCTATGACCGTGTGCAATCTATGACTGGGTGCAATCCATGACTGTGTGCAATCTATGACTGGGTGCAATCTATGACTGGGTGCAATCTATGACTGGGTGCAATCTATGACTGTGTGCAATCTTTGACTGGGTGGAATCTATGACTTAGTGCAATCTACGACTGGGTGCAATCTATGACTGGGTGCAATCTATGACTGGGTGCAATCTATGACCGGGTGCAATCTATGACCGGGTGCAAATTATGACCGTGTGCAATCTATGACTGTGTGCAATCTATGACTGCGTGCAATCTATGACTGGGTGCAATCTATGACGGTGTGCAATCTATGACTGGGCGCAATCTACGACTGGGTGCAATCTATGACTGGGTGCAATCTCTGACTGGGCGCAATCTATGACTGGGTGAAATCTATGACTGGGTGCAATCTATGACTGGGTGCAATCTATGACTGTGTGCAATCTATGACCATGTGCAATCTATGACTGGGCGCAATCTACGACTGGGTGCAATCTATGACTGGGCGCAATCTACGACTGGGTGCAATCTATGACTGGGTGCAATCTACGGCTGGGTGCAATCTATGACTGGCTGCAATCTACGACTGGGTACAATCTATGACTGGGTGCAATCTATGACCGTGTGCAATCTATGACCGTGTGCAATCTATGACTGGGTGCAATGTATGACTGGGTGCAATCTGCTACTGGCAAGAGTGAATTTTGATATATATTTTTTTATTCAAAATAAAATTTAATTAGTTTCATGAAGCCCTTAAATATCCATTTGTTTTTTTCCGGTCAGTTCTATGCATATATGTCCTACATATGCAGTATGTCGGTCAATAGACTTTCAACTTGTATATGCTCGTGTAACATGGCAAAAAAAATTGTGTCGTAAATTCTTGCATCCTTGGCTTGCCTTTTATGCAAATTAGATTCAGCTTCGTTTGATACTGAACATGCCTATATAAGTTTTTATAAGTATTCTACAGTACCAGGTTAATAATTTTTAAACCCCCTCTGCGATGCATGTTTGCTGAAAGATGAAATTTGTCATCATGATGCACCAATGCAGCCCTGGCGAGTAACCGATCAGTGCAGCCCTGGCGAGTAACTCACCAGTGCTGCATTCGTGCATCATGCTGACCCTTCGGCAGGGTCTTAATTCCATAGGGTAGGCATGATGCTTGAAGGCAGCTCTGGCGAGTCACTTGCCAGGGCTGCATTCATGCATCATGACAACCAAGGCGCGATGCATAAAGAATTATGCCGCCCTTAAAGGGTTAAACAGAAAGTGTATGTACAGTAGAAAAATGGATTGATCTTAAAGCTTGACCGTCATGGTTGAAGTGAGGCCAAAAGAACTTTTGGATATAGTTCAATTTTGGGCTGGGAGCTCAGCTCTTACAGGCACAAGATAAGGTGAATATGTCGTAGCTGGACAATGCTCATGGTCCCCTGTCCAAACACTGCTGCCCTCTGGTGAAACTGTTATTTTAGTCCATGTATGGAAAATGCTGAACTTATTCCCTGACGGCCCAGCTTTAATACCTGAATCGAACTGTTCAAAGCCTCTCATGAGGAGGCAGCGGTCGAGGCGGCAAAGGAGGAGGGTGCCGAGTAGCATGGAGAGGAGGGAGCGTCTCAGCACGGAGAAGACGCCCACCACGATGTTGAAGAAAAAGATGAAGTAACTCATGATGTGGTAACCGCGTCTGTAGATACATCAACAGTATTTTAAGAATCTGCATTTCTTAAATTATGTCCTCTATTGGAATGAAGTTGTCCTACTGTTTGTCATACTCATATTCCTATGGTCAGATAAAAAAAAAAAGGTTTGTTTCAGATTACCCGACCCTACCTAGCAAAACAGGGAAGACCCTAGAAATCTTTGTCCAATTTTGAGAAAATATATTTAAAGTTATTTTGGGTCTATTTCAGAGCCAATTTGAGAGTCCACGATTCGACACCGTTGTCAGTGAGTCAGCACTGAAGTTTACAAGTCAATTTTTGGGTACTTTTCAGGTCAAAAAAAAAAAATCTGACCTACCCTATCTAGATTTTCAGACTATGTAACCTGAAACACACCTTTTATTTTTTGGCCCAATGATCAAAGACATAACAACTCGCAATCCACAATCTGCTAACCGCAATCGACGCAATACCAGTCTACCCGAGCACCCAATCTTCTCAGGACAGGGACTGTCTTACAATGTCTCAAATGTCCTAAGAAGACGTCTTACATACCAACAGCCCCTTTCGAACCTCGAGTTTTCTGTCTTGTTGTTTTGTCCAATGTGGTGTTACATAAACTATTCTAGGGGAGAGGGCTATTTTTCAGGTTAGATTCAGTTAATGAATGATCATGTTCATACGATACCATATTTACATGCTACATTTATTTTTTTGCAGATGATGTGTGTGTGTGGGGGGGGGGGGGGTGAGGGCGTCCTATTAGTCTCATGACGTTCAGTAGGTCCCTGTAAATCATAACAACACCTTATCCCCAGCCTATGCCACATAGGTGGACTGGTATGGTGCCATGAGCCCCTTAACCTACTCATTATTTTGAGTTTATTTTTAGTTAATCAGAACTAGAATGTATTTGCGGAATGACCATAAGGCCATTCCACATTGAAAAGTTTTTTCATCACATATATCTTATTGAAACATATTTCTAGCTTAAAGTTTCTTTTAATATAAAGTGTCACCGACCTGTTGGTCAATGCGAAGTGAGCCCCCCGTCCTTGTAGAAAACAGAATTTGGCGATCGTCTTCTGTGCGAGGGAAATAAGTAGTGTCCCCAATGCAGTCGAGCTGAAAGGAAGCACACTTGATATTATGTTGAGAGTGGCTTGTAAAAGAGAACTAAATGATATATGCTGAGGCATAGAGTTATGCACTTCACATGAAAATGAATAAATTTATGCTCTAAAATTTGATGGTCTTTATCAACTTTAGCACATGGTTGGGCGAAATGATTGTTTTCTCACCCATTCTTCTCCATGTGTCACACCTATACAAGTAGAAGACTGCCCATTTACCCATATTTACATTTCAGTATAATCTTAAACCCGCAGATCTTACTGCACGTCCAGTAACAGTCAGAGTGCAGTCGGGAAAGGTACTCAGCTCTATATATAGGGGCACTGGGCCTTTAACTAGGTATCCCAGGTCATTTTCAGATATTATTGTTGCATATTTGGAAACTAGTCCAATGGATAGGCCAGGTCAAAAGACGAAAACACTTTAAATTTCATACAAATCGGTCAAGCGGTTTGGATTTTACAGCCATTTAAAAGTGTAGAAATGTGGTTTGGACTTAGCCAATTTCAGACCTTTGTCTCAACTAGATTATCCAGACATGTTGTAAGCATTCTGAGATCCCTGAAAAAAATAGTATACCTTGGGAACTCCTTGATACCTGATGATGGTATAGATCTCTTTTATTTGATGAAGAGTTGATGAGTACAGACTTGAACTTTTAATTTTGCAGACCCTCAAAATTGCAATATATTGCAGTTGTTCTCACAAATGCTGGACAGCAATGGTTAAATATCACAAGTTTGGTAGTGTACCATTTCACCAATATGTCAGATATCCCGTTGGTTCTGTAGGAATACTTTGTATAAGTTATGCAGACTGAGCCTATTTTTTCTCCAGATCTATATAACCATGGTTGACTCCAGAACTTTCATGTAAAAGTGAAGAAAACACTAACTTTCCCAATGTCCTCAAACAGCAGAAATGATCAAACTTGAAATCAATGGCATATAATAATAGTTTCACATATCAAGTTGATTTCTCATTTGGGAATAGGTTAATATGGTACACATCAGTTCCAAGTGATGTTTAACTTTCAACCGTATTACATAATAATGAGTGACTCACTGAAAATTGTGAAATTCTCTAAAACTGCAGAAAAAACACTGATGTTGGACTACTTTTTAGCATCTCAGAACAAAATTTCTTCATGGCCTTTGAATCCAACTTTTAATATCAACTCATTTATACTATTCCTAACACATGCCAATACAATTATGTAACCATTATGCCTATTACATAATGATTTACAAATCCTGACGTGGTTTTCTATGCTCTGCACAAATAGGCTGGGAATTGATATACAAATCTCTCATCATTCTAGTTTGTATGTAATCTCAAGTATTAGTGTTCTGAGGGATGTATACATCGATTCAGCATGTTATGCAACCTGTTATAGGCAATATGTGAGGGTATATGCCCTCAGACCTAGACCTGGTCCAGGGGGTTGGCCACTTAATTCTACTCTGGCTCTTACCCCTTTAATCATATGGACTAAGTAGCCAGTGCATCTCATAGAGCAGAGACTGGGCTTTCAATTAATCCAAAATATGTGGGTTGAGCATTTTAAAAATGTGCCAAAAATGCCAATAATTACCTGAAAAGTCTTATTCTTTAATTTTAAAAATACTTACAATTGCCCTAACCCCCCTTGCCATACCTCAAAAGTTAGCCCTGGGTGTTCCGCTTCCATTGGTACACATCCTGGAACTACATCTCAAAGGATGTGGGAGTGAGACTAGTGTTTACTCCAGGGCTGCAGAGGGGTTTGTTGCTTTATGCTGATTTCGCTCTTATGCCATTTATCATATAAAAAAACTAGCTAGTGGGTCTTAAAGAGCAAAAAAATGCCTTTCAAATGATCCCAAATATGTATATATACCCTTTTGAAAAATGACCAAAAAATGGCCGAAAATTCTTATTTTTCAATTAGAAAATACTTGCAATAGGCCTACCCCCCTTGTAACACATCAAAATGACCCCCAGAATGTCCTGCTTACAATGGTCAAACTCCTGATACTGTATCTCTAATGGCGTGGGAGCGAAATCAGTATATAGACAGTGTGTCACCCATGGCTGCATGGCTACTCCCTAACAGAAGGTCCCTTTTACTGATATTTAGTGTACTTCACTGCATCAGTACAGGTACTTAGCATCATGATAGAGCTAATCTAATGCATCAGGGCAATGCGGATGGATTAGAACTGTCATTAGCATATTTCAGATAGACCATACTCCAAATAGTCTAGACGAGAGACCATTTCTAAAAATGGATGTTTTGGACAGTTTACACTCGAGGACACGGCCAGTGGCTGCCTATTGGGATACCTAGTTAAACTTTAACCCTTTAAAGGCAGTATATGGCAGATATGTGTGAATACAATCAGGGCAAGTCTACTTGCCAGGGCTGCATTCATGCATCATGATGTCCTTTCAAAAGTATATCGCGGGGTGTATCAACCCCTCAGTGTCAGCATGATAGTCCCAGTGAACAAGGAACGTTCATACCACATTGGTGAACGTTCAAAGAAGGTTAAAAAATATATTCACATTTAACGTTTAGTAACACTAAAAAACGTTTAACGAATGTGCAGAGACGGTATGAAAGTGAACATTTGTTTTTCAACGTTTACTAATGTTGAGGAAACGTTCATAAAATGTTAATATTAAATGTTAAAATAGTGTTTATTTACATTATGAATAATTTCCTTCACACTAGGTGGCAGGGTTGTTCACTGGAAGACTTTTCTTTGGGGCTCTGACTGTCATTACCGCTATAAGTTGTTAAAATAAAACATAATACTTCATTACTTCATACATTAATCCATCCCTAATCTAATCTAAAGTTTCTCTTAAAGAAATATGTATGTAAAATTGTTTTTGTATTCAAAGATTTAGATGTAAATATATAAACACCCAATTTCTTGGAATAGGAATTATATATAGCCATACTGATAGAGAGGTCGGGTTGTAATAGTCATACATTATTAACTGCTAATGGTCTTTAATAAAATAGTGTCTAGATTCATTTTCAGTGCTATGGATGAATTTAAAGTGTTTGCACTATGGGTTAAAGATTTGACCAAAGTGAGGGTGAGAGAATTGATACCAAAATATAAGTAGTCAAAAAGATAACATTACAAAATGTTTGAAAAGTCAAAGTCATATTTCTAAAGTTTTATAATGTTTCAAAATGTTTCAAAAAAACGTTTAATTGAACGTTAAAAATCGGCAGAAAGCGTCAACGTTTTACGTTTTTTAACTTTCATTTATGAACGTTCAAGAACTTTCAAATAACGTCCAGAAACGTTCAAAAACGTTCAATTGTTCACTGGGGTTTCAAGAATGCAGCACTGCATGGCGAGTCAGTCACTGCATTCATGCATCATGTAGACCAAAGGGCTAAATCCAGTTGACAGACTCACAGTCCGATAATGATCTTGCTGAAGAAGAATGGCCTCTCCCCAAAGCTGACTGGTACGATGATGAGGACGGTCAGGGCCACCGTCACCACGGCCACCAGTGAGAACATGATCACGTACCCTGCAGTAGAGAAACGTATGGCAAGCGATATGATCACCCCAATATCTGAGTTTCTAACTCCGGTAGATATCGATGTTTCTAACTCCGATATCCGTGTTTCTAACTCTGATATCACAGTTATTAACTCCGATATCGAAGTCATTAACTCCGATATCAAAGTTATTAACTCAATATCAAAGTTATTACCTGCAATATCATACACTCTAAGAACAGTGTGTTACGTTTACACACTTATCAACACGCTTTTCTGCAGCCACTTTTAACACACATTTTGGAGTAACACACTACTCACTATACGCTCTTTGCCAAAAGTGTGTTGATCTCAAAAGTGTGTTGCAAATTTGTGTGTATAACTCCTCATGCATGTTCCCGCAACACACTGTTCTTAGAGTGTAGTTATTAACTCCGATATCGAAGTTATTAACTCTGATATCGAAGTTAATAACTTCGATATCGGAGGGTGAACAAATGGCTTGCCACAGTCACGTGTGACAAGTGTTGGTGCATCTTTCTCAAAGAAAGATTTCGACTGTTTATTTCGACGAATATTGTATAGAAATTTCAGTTGTATCTACATGTACCCACTTTCGGGGTCGTCAAGGATGCCAAATGATATAGAAAAGGGTAAATTCCCGAATAGATATCCTGCGAATTACACCCGGGAGGCCTTCTGCTATAAGTCCTTTATATACACTTCAGATACGATATTGTCTTCTAGCAAGGTACCCATGATATAGGTATAATTCTGTACCTGGCGTTGCCATCCCGTTAACATCGATATTTAAGGACTGCATAGTGATTTAATGCAGTAATTCCTCCATATCCAGTAAGTGTGGTTAACATTGTTTTATATAGATTAATGTTAATCAATATTGATTAATATCAATTAAATATTAACTCACCCCACAACAGGTATGCAATTTGATATCCAGAGTAACGCATCCCATAGACCTGAGGTTGGTAAAATACAGGTTTATCTGAACTGCAGTGTTCTACATGCATTGCAAACACAGACACTTTTCTCGTTTTATAGTGAATATCACGTTATACATCATCACATTAATAAATGATATCATTCAGATACTGAGACTTGACTATGTTGGTTGCGCTATTACCACCTCTTCACCTTAGGCTATACACATGATGCAAGTAAACCACCTTTATTTACGACATTTAAAAGAAAAGAAATTCCACCACAAGCCATCACCAATATGAATCTAGCTTGTTATCTGAAGAGAATCTATCATTCAAGAAGTTATAGCAGTCAGTATAATTCATATCCCATTTACCAGTTTGCTGGACGGGCTGGAGTCATAGTCGAAGTGCCACGAACGATCTCCCCTCATCACCATCCGCACATGCGTTCTGAAATAAAAGAAAATTAATTCTATTATACGGCGGGAAACGAAGACTTCTATCTAACTTTCCCCCCTGAATTTTAGAAGGGAAAAATGAAAAACTTTCGTCATGAGGAGGACCTTGGGACCAGTTGAATTTGCTCCTTATATGCAAGCTCTTTTTATAAGCAAGGTCTAGATAATAGTACACTCCGTACAGGTGTCATTAATACCCAAGTATAGACTTAATTCAAATACAATTAAAATTGATGTTTGGGGCAAACGTGTTCTCCCCACCTCTCAGGGCTAGGGCAGTGGACAATACTAAGCAATATGTGACTGTAGCCCTGAGAGATGAATTCCCTGGGTAAGGTTTACACATACAAAATAAGAAAATGAGCCACAATTGCCTCTTTATATCAGAGGATAAGGTAAAAACACCTCCTTCTAAGAGAGTTTCCCTACTGTAGAAATATAAGGGAAAGATTGGCACCACACAAAACTCATCTCCTTATATCAGAGTTCCTTATAACGAAGTTTCACTGTAGTTTGACAGCTATGCTTACCTGTATGTTATTACCATATGGACCATGGAGCCAAAGTGAAGCACTGATGCCACAACGTTGGCCAGAATAAAGGAACCTGCAGGACAAGGAACCGAGGAGATTATCGTTTGATGTACTTTTCTAATTGTGATTGTAACCAACTGTTAAGGTGTATGTATGATATTGCAATGGTCTGTTTTCCTATTATATAAATACTGTACAGGAAAAAAGATCAGTAGGGCTCATTACATTCATCAAATGCAGGGAAGTGCACTGTTGCGAGGACACCTTGTGGTGGAATTATAAACTGAAGGCACAAGTCTTGGTGTCCAGCTAGGAATACCTTGGAAGTTCCAAATCACGGTGATTTTACAGCATCTGGCTACTTATCAATGTTACATCAACATTTATGGGGGAGACTAGTGTAGGGGTCGGATTCCCCGTACCCTGGTGGAGAGCCCGAAGGGGTGAAACACCTGGGTAATCCTCCCCCTCTGTACCATACCGATCCAGTTACGTAGGGAGCGGAGAACAGTCAGACACGGGTTGGTAGTGTAACGGTTAGCACGCTTGTCACCGGTGCGAGAGGTCTGTGGTTCGATTCCCGGCCGATCCAATGACTTAGTTTTCCGCGACCTCTACACTAGTTTGGCGAGTCGGGATGTATCACTCCAGACTGATGGCACACAGTTTGTATTAACTTGGAGTTTTCATTGCTTCCCGACTATACCTATCGCTGCGCTTTCCCATGCTGTGGTAGACTTACAGCATAACAAAGGCCTGTCCCTCTCACACCATGTCTATGTGGTGTCGGAGGTTAAAGAACCCTTGCTTCGGTAAATGTGTAGGAGCGGGATTTCTATCTTTTGGCTCATCTCATAGATTCGATCATCCTGGATACGATCATCCAAGTAGGCCTTCGGCCCACCTTCTTACTTGTGAAACACTGAAACTTGAGTAAGTCTCACCTGCATAGTCAGTGGGACGTTAAACTACACAAACAAACAAACAAGATACACTCTCCTCTTTTGAGTCTGATACATTATAGAGGAATGGCTATGCATGAGACCGGAGAATTCACTGTGTTCAGTTGACATTGTGTTTTTTCCCCCTGAAATATGGGAATTAGCTAGCTTCAAGCAATTTCTACACATTGTTGCATTGTTACATGATATATCCTATAGAGAACATTAGAGAACCTGTCCTTAGGGTGAACAAAAGGTTCTCAGCAACAACTGAATGTCCTTATTTGACGACTTCCCCTGGTACTCATTAAATGTCGCCTTTGAGACAGTTTTCCACTGCAGCTGGGCTGACATCCATGGTTTGTGAGGCAAGTTCCCCCACTACAGCCCTTGGTCGTCATGATACATGAATGGAATCCTGGCGAGTAACTCGCCAGTGCTGCATTTAAGCATCATGCCAAACCTACTGGGTAGAGACATTCCCAAAGGGTTGGCATAATACACTAATGCAGCACCGGCAAGTTACTCACCAAGGCTGCATTGGTGCATCATGACAACAAATGTCATCTTTTAGTGACGTCCCTCCTTAAAGGGTTGAGACTTTTTACCTTCCTCAAATGGTATGGCCCTAGACCCTTAAATTCGACACGGCGACATGGACCCTTTTTGGGCTTAGTGACATGGGACAGAAATAAAATAGATATTGACATGGGACATAGGCATTTTTAAAATCGATATGGCGACATGGGCATTTCTTAAAATCGACACGTGACATGGGGACCCCCCTATCAAGGGCCCCAATGGTGAACTTACCTCGGATGCCGGACATGTAGCGGGGGGCCTGGTGGACAGCCTTCTCTATAGTGGGGTTGGTGTAGTTCCCCGTGGCACCGAACAGCGCCTCCATGGTGGAAGTCACTCCGGCGATCTGCTCCAATGGGATCAGGACTTCATCCGCCGTGCTTCCTATATTGATAGTAAGCTGCAACAAGGCAATGGATACATGAGCTTGACTGGCCAAGCTCACCAGAGTGCTGGGCTTATTCAAAATCTATCTAATGGCAGGAACAGGGGGGAGGTGGCGGCCGTTGTTTTCTTTGATCTGAGGAAGGCTTTTGACACGGTAGACCACCTCCTACTGAATGAGTTGTGCATGATCGGGTTGTCTTGGTTCCACAGCTATTTGACTGATAGGAGCCAGCGCACGATGGTTTCTAGTATTAATTCAAGCTCGTGATCAGTCGGCAGTGGAGTCCCGCGGGGCTCCGTGCTGGGCCCGCTCCTATTCAATATCTATATTAATAGTGTTGTTAAGTGTCTCAGACATTCTACCTACTTTATATACGCTGACGACTTAGCGATCGCAGTAAGTAATATTGATCCTGTAATTGCTAAATTGTTGATTCAAGAGGATCTTGACCGAGTAAGTGCATGGTGTGTCAGATTTAAACTAACCGTTAATTCTGATAAAACACATGTGCTTTGGTGTAAGTCAGATAATGATCCTAGAGGCTTTTCTGTACTTGATATCTGGGAGTCCTGATTGATGGTGGTTTGTCCTTTGCTCAGCATTGCAACCGTGTTGTCAGTTTGGACAGAGCCAAGCTATCTCATCTGAGACGCCTAAAGAAGTTCATGGATTTTGACTTATCTCTACTCTTGTACAAGCAGATGATATTGCCTAGTTTTGAGTACTGTGACTCCATTCTGGATACTGGACCTGATGACAATGTAAAATATATACAGACGCTTCAGAACCACTGTCTCAGATGTTTTTTGTTTTTTTCAATGTGTTTATTCAGGTAATTAATTACGTATGTAATTACAATGATTCGGCGCATTGCCGTTCTTCCATCAAGACCTCTTTCTTTTGTCAGTCTCGATGGAGTATAAAGATAATTATGCCATAGCAATCATATGCGTTATCAAAGCAGAGTAAGTATGATAAAAAATAAATTTCTAACATAACAGTTAGCGATGAATCGATGAGATGAGATGAGTACATGTGACAGTTACTAATATGACATTACTATATGTCACTTTTTTACATAAAACATGACCTTATCCATGCTGGTGGTCTGTGAGTAAATGATATAGGGACATATGAACCTGTAATCTATTAGTAATTTACATATAATTTTTTCTAATATTTTACCAGGAATAGCTAATAAACTTATGGGTCTAAGGTCGTTTACATCCAGGGAACTAGGTTTCTTAGGGAGCGGTACAACAGTTGCTACTTTCCAAGCAGTTGGAAAGTACCGGTAGCATAAACATTTATTGAATAAACATAACATTATATCAGTTATACTCAAGAAGGCATCCTTTAATACATGGCTTTTTAAATCCTTAATGGCTGATGGTTTGTTGACCTTAATGACCTTTATCAACTTAATTAACTCTAAATAGCTTATGGGCTGCAGCAGGTCACAGTCGTTCGCTGGAGCATTAACATGTCTACTACCGGTAAACGCAGGAGCCACAGGTAGACCATCCGCCAGCTTTTTTCCAATAGTTGAGAAAAAATTATTTATATATGTAGCACACCCCTGAGGTGGAATCATATCTCCACTATTCTTGTCTCTTAATTTGAGTAAAACAGTGGCAGCTTTTACCGGGAGCAGTCTGCGTATGCCCTCCCAGAATTTCTTAGGGTCATCCTTTCTATGCACCAACAGCGTCTGAACTTTGTCTTTTCTACTATTAAATATAATTTCTTCAGTGTTATTCCTATGGAAGTTGGCAATCCTCCAGTTATCTACTGAGTGATTGTGTCTTGCTATCCTATAGGCATTATCTCTATCCCTCATAGCCTTAATGACCACCGCTGACATCCATTCTGGCGTGTACACAGGAATAGTTATTATTCTCATTGGGCAATCAATATCTAAATAATTATATATAACATTAAGAATATCATCCCACATTGTGTCTGGATTCTTATCCTCCAATATACTTTGCCATTATGGGCTTGTAATCTGTTCTTGAAATTCAAAAAGTCATAATTTCTATAAGATCTGGCCTGAATAGTTTTTTAAATTATTTTTGTACCTTTACACTTTAATAGCATGTATATAGGAGAATGATCAGAAATATGAAAATCAATTGTCCCTGAGCTAGATACATTATGTCCATTTGTGTATATATGGTCAATTAGTGTCTTAGATACCGGGCGAGTAGGGGTGGTGATTAGCTGCAACAATTCACTCTCTGTACAGAAATTATCGACACCAGCCTCTTCAACGTCCTTGTCGCTAAACAGATTCACATTAAAATCACCCATTATAACTACTTTTCTGTTTTTTGAAACATTCTTTCTAAGGTCCATTAACTTATTATATATGGCTGCCTTATCTACATCATGGTCAGGAGGCCTATAACAAACATATACCTTATATTTTATAATACCACACATAGGATTTCATATTCCCTGTTTATGCATGATGAGTCCACATCTCCCTCAGCTATATAAGAGTCACGCATGTAAAGCATCAGTCCTCCTGCGCTCTTGTTAATGGCTGGTCGTCTATCTAGCCTTACAAATTGATAGCCAGGAATGACCATATCCATGTCAGAGGTAGAAGGTTGCAACCATGACTCACATACTCCGTGATATCGCTGTTAATAATTAATGTAACTGCACTTTTCTTTTTATAAATGCTTCTAGTATCCATACACGTAAAGAGAAGACCCTTCTCGTTTGTTATATCATGTAAAAAAAATCATATATCTTGTGATGGTGATAGTATGGATGATACCTAGTATGAAGTGATCATAATTTACTCTGCATATATTGGTGTACATGACAGTCGGCAGTGCTCCGGCATCATTGCAAACACATACAGTAAAAGCTAGGAATTTATAGTTGTGTACCATACATCCCAGTGGGCAAACTTTAGTTGATTCAATGTTGATTCAACGTGTGTAGCGCCATGATATCAACAGTTGATACAGGGTTATCATTTGGTTGATATTGATGAGGTCATCAACGTTGATCATTCATCAGTGATTCAACATTGATATGGCCATTGTGAATCAACAGCAAATAAACATAATAAATGATGATTTACATTGATTTAATATTGACTGCTGATGGATAATTTAAGATTAAGAATATAGTCATGTTTTCAACCTAAATGCAGTATTCGTATGTAGACGCATTCCTTACAATTTAAATATTTAATCCAGGGCAGGGGCACATGAATGACCTCTGGTGATCACACTAACAGGCATTCATATCTATTTTAAACTAATGTGGTCAGGACTGAGGCTTTATCTATTATTCTTAGCAACATAAAGGTTGTCTTGCTGAAACCATGCATTTATTCTTGTCATTTAATTCCAAATGTCAACCAAATGGACACACCATAGTTGTCGATGAAAGTAAATGAGGTTTTGATCAATCGTATACATTGATGAGAAAATAAGACCTTACAATTAGGGAAAATAGATGTAGCATGTAGATAGATTTGCTAAGGAGTAGGTTGTGGAGGCACCTAGTGTGAAAGGCGGGAAACACATGGTTGATTCAAGGTTGATGTCCAAACATGTTGATGTCCAAAACATGTTGATCTACCCTGTAACCCTATATCAACCAGTTGTCAACGCTGAATCAAGGTTTTGATAAACTGTGTTTGAACGGATATATATGGTCAAATATACACGATGCAATATATAAGATGTATAATACAAATATATCCGTTGATACACAGAGAATATATTGCTGTGCATATAGGACCATATCCGTTGATAGAATCTGTGGATCTGTGGATCTCTTTATGTATCACCACAGCAAGTATTTGCACACGGGATTATGTATACTCTGTGTATCAACGGATATATATGTATATGGCACTATCAGTAGGCAAAGGGTTTACCATTTTCACCACCTGTATCAACAGATATGTATAGTCCAACATACACAGCAAGTATTTAACACAGCAATACATACCCTGTCCGCAGCAACTTGCTGTGTATAATGGACCATATATATCCGTTGATAAACTGTGTATCAACGGATATATGTGGTCCAATATATGTAGTCCAATATATAGGATGTATAATACATATATATCCGTTGATACACAGAGAATATATTGCTGGGTATATAGGACGATATATATCCGTTGATAGAATCTGTGGATCAACGGATATATATGGTCCAATATACACAGCAATGTATACTCTGTGTATCAACGGATATATATGGTCGTAAAAATCTCTGTGTATCAAAGGATATATATGGTCGTAAAGATCACTTGATAAACTCTGTGTATTTAACACAGCAATACATACCCTGTCCGCAGCAACTTGCTTTGTATATTGAACCATATATATCCTTTGATAAACTGTGTATCAACGGATATATATGGTCCAATATACATGGTGCAATATATAAGATGTATAATACATATATATCCGTTGATACACAGAGAATATATTGCTGTGTATATAGGACCATATCCGTTGATAGAATCTGTGGATCTGTGGATCTCTGTATGTATCACCACAGCAAGTATTGCTCACGGGATTATGTATACTCTGTGTATCAACGGATATATATGTATATGGCACTATCAGTAGGCAAAGGGTTTATGATTAACAACACATGTATCAACAGATATATATAGTCCAACATACACAGCAAGTGTTTAACACAGCAATACATACCCTGTCTGCAGCAGCTTGCTGTGTATATTGGACCATATATATTCGTTGATAAACTGTGTATCAACGGATATATGTGGTCCAATATATGTAGTCCAATATATAGGATGTATAATACATATATATCCGTTGATACACAGAGAATATATTGCTGGGTATATAGGACGATATATATCCGTTGATAGAATCTGTGGATCAACGGATATATATGGTCCAATATACACAGCAATATATACTCTGTGTATCAACGGATATATATGGTCGTAAAAATCTCTGTGTATCAACGGATATATATGGTCGTAAAAATCTCTGTGTGTCAAGGATATATATGGTCGTAAAGATCACTTGATAAACTCTGTGTAATTAACACAGCAATACATACCCTGTCCGCAGCAACTTGCTTTGTATATTGAACCATATATATCCTTTGATAAACTGTGTATCAATGGATATATATGGTCCAATATACATGGTGCAATATATAAAATGTATAATACATATATATCCGTTGATACACAGAGAATATATTGCTGTGTATATATATAGGACCACATCCGTTGATAGAATCTGCGGATCTGTGGATCTCTGTATGTATCAACACAGCAAGTATTACACAAGGGATTATGTATACTCTGTGTATCAACGGATATATATGTATATGGCACTATCAGTAAGCAAAGGATTTATGATTTACACCACCTGTATCAACAGATATATATAGTCCAACATACACAGCAAGTATTTAACACAGCAATACATACCCTGTCCGCAGAAACTTGCTGTGTATATTGGACCATATATATCCGTTGATAAACTGTGTATCAACGGATATATGTGGTCCAATATATGTAGTCCAATATATAGGATGTATAATACATACATATGTATCTTTTATATCCTGCATTTTGTCTTGCCTGCCCGCAAACTCAGCCTTCTCCCACCTTAATGCCTGTTCTACTGATGAAAAGATGTTGCCATTCTTTTCGATTTTACAGGTGTAGAAGTTGCTTAGCGGCGCAAGATCCGAGTGATGTAATCATCCGTCACAAGGGTTCTTGCTATTGTATGGACATTCGTGATCCTAGAGCTATATCTGTTGATGACCCACATGTTGAGAAACTAGTCTATTGGAGGGAAGGTAATTTGTTGGGGTTGGTATACAGACATAGCAGACAGCCCGATGTGCTGGTGGTCCCTCGACGGGTGTTGAGGAGTAATGCCAAAATGCTCATCAATCTCCAACGGCCTAAGGGCCAGTTGTATAGGGATACTGTAAAACCTCGCGTATAAACCTAACTTGCGTATAAACCGCACCCCAACTTTGGGCCGTTCCTATAAGCCGCACCGGCGATCTGAATAGGGTGGCTTTAGTACTGTACTATAGAAGCAAAAACTCGCGTATAAGCCACACCTGGACTCTGTCCCCATCCTATAAGGCGCGAATCGATCTGATTCACGTACTAGCCGCGGCTTATACGCGAGGTTTTACAGTAGTCCAATAAAAACAGAAAATGTTTGCAAACGTTTAGAAAACGTCTTTTGTTAGATGGGACTGATGTACTCACAGACAGGAGGAGTATGAAGGCCACACACATGGTACAGATGACGCGGGGAGGGTACTTGAAACCTGAAGTGGAAACATGTACAATAGTATAGGCCCAACTTGCACACAAAGCCCAGCACATCGTCGTCACCTTTGACCACCCTCATCAATTTCGCCTTACAGGTTGGCCAATTTGGTCATGTCAAACCTGACCAAATTTGGCCATGTCAAACCTGACCAAATCTGGTCAACTCAAATCCAGAAACTTTGGTTAGGGTTGGTCTTGACTAAATTGGTCATGACCAAAGTTGGCCAAACATGGCCAAGTGTGACCACGATTTGCTGGGTAATGTGTATGTCCTTTGTCGGCATGATGCATGAATGCATCCTCGGCCACTCTAATCACCAGGAGATGCAGTCATGCATCATGACGACAAAGGGCATGATGCATCAAAGCACTAATACATGATTTGAGCCTTTTTAGGACAGGATACATACATACAAAATTGTTAGGCACCAACCAAATAACATTTTAATCCTTTTATGGCTACATGGTGCTTTAATGGGCTATGCCATATGTCTATAGTACTATGTGAGCAAATAACGGTTGGAGGTCGACTTGTGAGAAAGGTATACATAATATTAAAGTGAAAACAATTTCAATACACATTTTGAGCCATTTATTCAGTTAACTAATGCGGTATTTTTTCCATACATTTTTGCCAAAATTCAAAAGTATATACATACCTATCACGTTGGTGTATACAAACATTCTCTTGATTTTCTCTTTTAGGGTTTTTGGCCTGGAATTGGGAATGTACCAGACAATGAGAACCAGGATAGTCTGAGATTTCTGCCTGTACTATGGTTTCGCACCCCTGCCACCTATAATTACCTACTATTTTGTTTTATAGTAGAATTGATTACCCATGCTGGGTTTAGATGCATGTACATTTATTTTTTATTTCGATGTATCTGTATTTATTCAACCTAATAAAACATTTAAAAAAAACAAAAAAAACATTAATGGTTTCTAATAAATGCTCATATGAAATCATATTAAACCATAACTTAAGCTATTTTTCCAAATAAAACAATTAAACTCAACTCATTAACAGCACACAGTAACTACACATACTTTTCTTGATGGGCTGTCAGCAGGTATTCTATATACTGTAGTGGTATCGTCTCCTTGCCACCCCATCTGGATTTACGTTTAAACTTTTGGAATAGAAATTAATAATTATTAACAATGTACTGAAGAAGTGTAAATAAATATATCATCAGTACACGAGTGTTAATTTCCATCTTTTTACATATAAATATATAAAATGTGTCTTAATTATGCCAAGTGGTATGAAAAGCACTTTTCATTCAGCTCACTTACACACTTTAAAGATCAACACACTTTTGGCAAAAGGGTGTATTGTGTTACAAAAAAGTGTGTTAGAATTGGCTGCAAAAAAAGCGTGAAAACGTGACAGACTTTTCTTAGAGCATACTAATCATATTTTACAAGGACAGTGACTGAACAGTTTTAGGTCAAGATATATGGCCACTGTAACAAAACCCTTTGAAATACATTATGTAATATCAAGAAAAAAAAACCGCCCTCTTCATTTTGTCATGGCTTGTTGATGGGAACGAAACATTTCTTTATTAGCCTACTTCAGTTCTTTTTTTTGAATTAAAAGCCAAATTAAATACTTACCTTATTGGTTTGTTTAATACGACTTAGATAGCAGTTGTAGATATTTATACCGAGGTCCAGTACGAAGGAAAATACCACGGCGATCTCTCCCAGAAACATCGGGATGTAAGTCACTATCCGCGTAATGTCATCAGCAGTCTAGAATGTAAAATGAGAAAATGCTGACTTTGTCGCTCAAAACATGGAGATGGAATCTTTTGCCTACTCCCAAGAGGGGCTAAAATCCCCCACGCCCTTTGGTCAAGGGGTCAATATTTTTTTATCACCCCCCCCCCCGTTTGTTAAAAGATAATCACTCCCTAATGAGGAACATATTTTAACATCCTATGAGTAGTACATACCCCAAACTCAGAACAATTTTGCATGCCTTTTTTTTTTTTTTTTAGTAGGATGTGGTATTAATTTAAAGGATTACACCGGACTAAAATGGGTGTGATTCTTATAAGTACATGTACAAATTTCAATATTGCAAATATACTTTTTAAAATAGATTATTATCACTATTAAAAGTAAATAACACTGAAAGTAGTACCTTTGACATTTTTCTTCATGAAATGTTATTTATTTTTATATCTCTGACCAAAATCTACACAAACTGTACCACAATCAAATTAATATCCAGCGGCGCGGATCCCAAACAGTTCCTGTGTCGCCTCACTTCCCTTGGATAGATTAATAATGGGCTATACTGCTTAAGCCAAAAAAAGGGTGTGTTTCAAGTTACATGGTCTAAAAATCTAGGGTATAGCATTGGTACGCCCGTAGCTGGCGTTAGACGAGGCACATGAGAAGTCCACTGCTTGACCGTGTACTGAACTAGGGGAAGGGGGGCCACTTATATAGTGGGTAATTTCCCACCCTTTCTAGAAAAAAAAATTTTTACCGAAAATTTCCCTCTATTCATGGTAATTTGTAAGTCCACTGCTGGGCCTATAACCCCGACAGTGGGCTTTAAGTTGCTTGTCTGTGGGGCCGGATTTTCGCTAAGATTTATCCTGCTAAAAATCTAGGGTAGGTAGGTCGGATTTTTCTAAAACTTAAAAAAACACTCTTTAGCTTGAAAAGTACCACAAAATTGATTAACGAATGCTATACTGCTGAATTACCAACCACTGCCTTGACTTGTGGAGCCTCAACTCAACTCTAAGATAGCCCAAAAATGGCCAAAAAGATTGGTGTTTTTTCAAAATTGGATAAGACTTTCTAGGGTCCGCGCTGTTTTGCTAGGTAGGGTCAGGTAACATGAAAAACACCTTTTATCTTTTTGACCTGAACGTCATGATGCATAGATGCAGCCCAGGTGAGTCACTAGGTGCATTCATGCACCATTCAGACCCTTCTGAAGTGAATCAAACCACAGAGAATTGGCATGATGTTTGAAAGTGGCCTTAGCAAGTTGCTCAATAGTGCTGTTTCCATGCATTATGATGAAAAATGGCATGATGTATTAAAAAACAACAACTACCGTATGCTGCTAGGGTTAATTATCACTAGAGATACCTGCAGCATTAAACAACTTAGAAAACTTATTTTAGCCTCATTTTTATATATTTTATGCTAAATATACACTTATTTCACACGGAAAAAAGCAGGTATTGGGGTTTACAGCAAGTATATATTTTGTTTGATTGAAAAGATTTTTCGAGAAAAAATTGAACATTATCAACACTTACGTAACATTTGTTTGACAAGTTTGAGAAAATTGTAAAATTTATCCTAATATTGTTCCATGCTGCAGGGATCTGCAGAGCAAATTAGTGTGATTGGATTATTATTTATGTATTTTTGATTAACCAAAATTGTAAAACTACAATTACTCCCTTATAGGAGATGTTATTGCAATAAAAATTACCAAAACTCAAAAACTCAAAACTTCTCACCAGTGTTGTAGCCCCGCGTTCCGGCTCTATAGGACAGTCTTGTATCTCACTTATATGGTAGTAAAGCCTGATATAATAGGAAAGGTTGTATTTCATTATTGACAGGTTTAAGTATTGCAATATAACATGTCATGCATCAACACTTCGAAACATTGTATCGTATTAATTAGCATCCCAGCTAACAGAAAATAACGTTTTGAAACTTTGTATGACGTTATGCAATAGTAAGGAACCTTAGAGAAACGTTATATAACGTTATAAAATGTTGTATCACGTTTTTTGTTTACTGGGATTGCCCTTTTTTTTAATAGGTTTATTGACCATAAATCATGTAAAAGTAGAACAAGTTCTTCCAGTACGGTCAGAAGGAGTATGTACATTATATTACAAATAATATTCAATAACATGAAATATTCAAGTCCTCGTAGTTTTTCTTCTTTGGGGTTTTTGTGTGTCACGCTGACCGAGAAAGTTCTACCATCACAGGTGACGATAGTATCACAGCTTGACTGTATTTTGACTGTTCTCGTTTACCACATCGTAGACCAGCAGTAACCAGTCTAGGGATATAGTTATTACTAGTGACATACTACATACAATTGTCTTATACTTATGTAGGATTGAATGTACAATGTGGCCGTTTGGGATTTGGCGCATTTTAGCAATTAGTGCAATATTAATTTATCATTTTTAGCCGTAATGACTCAAATCAGTAAAAGGGTAAAGGGCCCTTGTTCCTTAACAGTCCCTGTTTTATGTCCATAGAAATGAATAAATCTACAACCCAGCATACTTAAATAGTACATGTACCATTTTAGATTGTGGTTTGATGGCTTCCTTTTTGTTAGAAAAGGTACCACTCCCTAAATAAAACTACCCCCCCCCCAGAATGGAGGCTTTTTCATTTTTGCCCCCCCCACCGAGGGGCTGTTTTCCATTATACCCCCCCCCCCCCATGCCCCCCCCTCCCCCCAGCCCCGCCCCCAGCTGACAATAAGGCCACTCAAAAGAATAGTTCCTCATCAAATCAAAGCTAATACTGCCAGTAATGCAATAGGATGGAAATAACGTCCATTTTCTCCACTGTTCAAGATCGATAATTTCTGAAGTACAAAAATATGAATTTTGGTCCTGAAAGACATATATTAGCCTATACATTTTAGCCTGCGAGTAAACAAATAAAATTTTAAAAAAAAGCTTGCCTCGTCATATTTTCAGCCCTTGGTGATAAGAAACTTTTCTTTTGAGTTGGGCCTAAATGACTGACCTTAAAGGGATCCCTTCATCCACAGAAAGGGCTGCCATGGTCTAGGGACTTTCATATGAGATGGGCAGCTGGAGATGCAATATTATATAATACCATATGTCTATCACCCCTCCTGGTGTGAGGGGCTGGAGGGCTGCCTAAAACACTAGATAAGAATCTCCCAAGTTCCATCACACTGTATTCTATATCAGATGTGTTATCATCACATACTTTGATTCTAAAACAAATTGATCTGAATACTCTTATCTAGTGTTGTGGGCATCCCCCCAGGCCCTCACACCAGGAGGGGAAATAGACATGTGGTATTATGTAACATTGCATCTCCAGCTTACCCCTCCTCTGAATGTCCCTAAACCTTGACATCCCATTCTGTGCATGAAGGGATCCCCCCAGCTGACAATAAAATCAATGACTCTGAAACTCTGACTGACCAGAAGACGCTATATGCCAGTCCCAGTATGTTAGCAGGAAGGTGTCTCCGTAACGACAGGCAGGCAAACAGCGGGTAGAACAGGTACCCAAGATGCAGCACGTTACCGAGCAGGATGAACGCTGGAAAAGTTAGATGAACTCTTTAAGGACGGCATGTGGCAATAAAGCAACACAGCCAGCAAGCAGCAGGCTGTGTCTCATGAGTTTGGGCCAATGTGATAGTCTTTGACCGGGTGCCATCTTTGACCAGGTGCCATCTTTGACCGACCTTAACCTGTTCAAGCCATTCATATCATCATCTGTCCGAAATAAAACGTTTTCTATCAAGCTGGTAAAAGATGGCACCCAGTCAAAGATGGCACCCGGTCAAAGATGGCACCACGGTCAAAGATGGCACCCGGTCAGAGACTTAACATTGTCCCGACTTTGTGAGACACAGCCAGCAACAGGTTTATTGACTATAATATCATGTAGAGGTACACCCCGTGGTATGCAAAAAATATATGCAGATTGTCATGAAATAAATATTTCAGAAAAATGTAATATCTAGATCATGTGATAGATTTGTAACTATCATCAGCTATGCATCTTGGCAAATACCTAGGTATTTATTACCTATGTAAAGGGGGGGCTGTACGTAGCTATAACTTTGAGAAATATCATATGCTGCGCAGAGCTTCTAATTATGGTGACTGTAGTACTGTAGTAGGATACATCTTAGACCTTGCATATAAATCTGACTTGCGTACTTGCCGCGGCCTATATGCAAAGTTCTACACTAACAACTACCCAGAAAATTTCTTTTGAAACACTCACGTTTTATCCAACTAAACTTGAGGGCCCATTCCTCATCATTCCAGTAGGCAGTGGGTGCGTCCCAGAAATACTCCTGGTCAAAGAAGTCCAAAAGGAAACTTGTCATGACTGCGAAGACACCACAATAGGCCCACCTCCTTCCATGCTCATCAATGAAATTAATGGGACTGAAATGGAAAAGGAATTTGGTGCATAATTTTTGGATATAGTCTTAAAGCTAGATGCACGTAGGGCCAGAAAAAAAAGAAGGTGTGTTTCAGGCAACATCGTCCAAAAATTTAGGGTAGGTAGGTCGGATTTTTTTTTTTTCTTTTTTTTCTAAATGTTGGAGGTACCTTGAATGAGTCGCGGACTGCCATATCGACTCACAGGTCATCAAGACGGCTCACCAATTCTTACTATAGGTAGGAATATCATGAAATTATAGAACATTCTTGTTAATGAGCAATTTCCTGAGGCTGGACAGTCAATTAGGCATGTGATCTGTTCTTCCTGACCAAAAAATTGCTAAAATTTCCGAAGAAATATGAATATTTTGCAAAAAAAAATCAAAAAAATCTCCAAAATCGGAAGAAAAAATGCTATGGTCGGCCCTTTTTTGAAACTAGGGTCGGGTTGCCTGAAACACACCTTTTTTTTTGGCCTAGATAAGCAAGTACCAGGGAACGTGTGATGGGAATGAAAAGGACCAAATATAGAGTCTAGAGCCCCATTGAGCCATTAATCTTTTTTATATTCTTTATTTAACCTGGGATGAAATACCTCCTTGGAAGTGTCTTGCTTTCTACCTTCTTCATTTCCTTAATCTCCATCAGAGATCTTTTATCAAAACATGTTGTCTAGGTGGAAGCTGTGGTGTACAGTGTCAAAAGCTTTACTAAAATCCTAATGTGCATTTCAAAACATTTCACCAAATATCATTCTGATAAGAATGCAAATAGTTATAATTCTGAAAAAGCACACCCCTAAAGTAGGGATATCATAGTCATAGTATACTTACACAAGTAACGATGGCCTTCCCCATAAGCAATCTTTCCGCAGATTTGTCCTTGGCTTGATGAAGGTCAGTATAATCAGAATAATAGTCTGTTCAGGAAATAGAAAGATATGGAAATGAAATAGATGCCATCTTTTTTTAGAAGTTATGATTGCTCTACATACTTGATCGTTTATAAATATGAAGTTCTTAATCAATTATTGTTCATTATTTAGTGGTGAAATAACGATGCATAAGGCCAATCAAAACAAAAGTTTCTCATCACAGCGTCCAAAAGACTTCCCCACATTTATATATCTTTAATTATCAAAATGTGAATTAAGTTCGCCAAAACCTTACATTTTCCTACCCATTTTAGTTCCGTGTGCAAAAAAAGAAGAAAAAGTGACCTCGTCATATTTCACATGGTTTGGTGATGAGAAACAGTTGTTTTCGATCGGCCTATATTGACTTAGACTGGGTATGAGCATAAGTAAATAGGAGTCTGTGGTATCATAAATGGACTTCCACTTGGTATGATCATAAATAAAATAAGATTTTGTGGTATCATAAATGGACTGACACTTGGCATGATCATAAATAAAATAAGAGTTTGTTATATCATAAATGGACTTACAATCGGTATGATCATTTATATAAATTAAATAAGAGTCCGTGATATCATAAATGGACTTACGCTTGGTATGATCATAAATAAGATAAGAGTTTGTGATATCATAAATAGGTTGGACTAATATATATTAGTACAGGTATTGACCCACAGGGGGTAGGGAGCCTTCCCGCCCTGACGCCATGACGTCACTGCCTTCTTGCTCCAGCCCCAATGTGGACAGTTGATAATTTAATTTGATAACATAAGAGTTTGTGATATCATAAATGGACTTACACTTGGTATGATCATGAAGAGGCTGAGTAGGAAGGTCAGCTCCCGCCGGTACATGGTACACCACTCTGCCGCTGTGGGTACATAGGACGGCAGCTGTGTGTCTGTAGCACTGGGAAGCACAAGGTACACAGAGAAAAGAAACAGCGTCAAAAGGGTGTCCAGGTTGCCTCCAGAATGACTCCCCTGTTTAGGGGAGTCCAGGTTGCCTAAGGGAGCCTAGGTGACTCTCTGGCTGACCTATAGGAGTCACCTGGGGGAGTCATATAGCTCTCTGGGTCATATGACTCCCCCTATGACTCCCTTTTTTCCACTCTTTTGGTGGAAAAACATAAAGGCATATTTGGTATCAAATTAAAGCTTACAGTGTTGATAATGCAATTGGCTAGAAAAACCTACGTCCGTATATCTTTGATTATCAAAATATGAATTTGGTTTGTCGAGGGCCTACATTTCCTTACCCATTTTAGTCCAGAGCACTGAATTGACACCAAAGGGCAATGCATTAAAGGCTCTATTGTAATGATTAATCAAACTTATCAAAATCTAACATTAATACTGTTAGTAAAATGGGAATTTTACCGCATAAATTATGATATATCAAATATTTAAAGATAATTTGATCTACTTACTTTGGATCAAGGATAAACATGTTTACAAATTCGGTGAAGGTTTTGCCTGGGAGTATTTTATCACGATATGTCCAGACAAAGAATAGATTCTGTGGAATAATGACATACAATTTTGTAAATACAGTCCACTTGAATAACCACTACTACATGTATTTCCTATATATAAGGGAGGTCGTTTGTGTGAAAATGTTTTTTAGATTATTAATGCCATGCCCTTTTATATTAAGATATTTTGTATGACATTGCCCTATATCAGGTATCCATCACCTGAATAACTACTGCTATTTGGTTAACCAAGTCCACTGTACCTTTAAGAATAAATAAATTTATGTGTTAATAACTTTAAAATGTATTTAAAAGATGGGAGGGCCATGTCCATATATATGAAACAAGACATGGACATGATGACCATACACCAAAACAATTTGTAACTGAAAATCTGTTTGAAGTTGTGCATAAATTTTTTTTTTAAAGACAAAGAATATCACATTAATAATCTATGAATAGAAAAGAAGACAAAGAATGTCACATTAATAATCTATGCAAAAAAAGAAGACAAAGAATATCACATTAATAATCTATGCAAAAAAAGACAAAGATTATCACATTAATAATCTATGCAAAAAAGGTAAAGAATATCACATTATTAATCTATGCAAAAAAGACAAAGAATATCACATTAATGATCTATGCAAAAAAAAAAGACAAAGAATATAACATTGATAATCTATGCAAAAAATTGAAGACAAAGAATATCACATTAATAATCTATGCAAAAAAAAGGACAAAGAATATCACATTAATAATCTATGCAAAAAAAGACAAAAAATATCACATCAATAATCTATGCAAAAAAAAAGAAGACAAATAATATCACATTAAAAATCTCTGCACCTCACCCCTAAGTCCTTGGTGTCCAGGTTGGTGACCACCTGTAGTTGTACCTCAGCAGTCAGGTTGGTGTACCCGGGCACGTGCTGAGAGAACTGATGCATCCTGTACGTCGTATTCCACGAGTCGAACCCAAGCCGCGCCAGCGACCGCAGGAATTTCATCACTTCAGGCATTGTGATTCTTTTTCACTTAAAAAAGCATAGATCTATATCAATCCAAAAAAAACCCACTATATTTCCCAGGATATACGTAATGACCATTTAAAACATCAAATGAAGAAAAATTATCCCAGGTCAGGAAACGTATCAGAAACAACAACAAGCAACCACGGGTCACCCAACCATTGATTGACTCGGACTTGTCAGATCCTTGCACCAGGAAGAAAACACGTCCTGTCCACCCGCTACATAATGTCGTGAAAAACGCCATTGACAGAAAAAAGCAAAAGAACTTAACTCCTGAATTTATTGACTCAGACTCTGAGTCTGACATGGACATTACTAACAACGTCAACTCAACTTCTTCCAAAACCACGTTGCCAGCTAAACCCAGCACATCAAACTCCTCCTGCAGTAAATCCCCAATTGCAGACAAACAACTTGACATGCCATTAACTCTAGGAGAACCAGCGATTTCTCCCAACTACGAGACGATCTCTTCACCACAGACAGTGAATCTGAAGAAGTACCGGTCAAGAAAAGAATGTCACCCGCTGCCGAGAAAACATCATCTCCAGCTGATGCCAATCCCCAACCTACCGAAGACCTAGTCCATAGCCCATCAAATATCAGCATTGCCAGTAACTCAAGCAATGACTCAGCAAACTCTAGGATCTCTAAGAAACGTAAATTAATCTCATATGACCCAGACACTGACTATGATGTATCAGAATATGAGCCCAAACCCACTGTAAAATCTCTCATAGTTATACCTCCGTATGTAGCTAGCCCTGTGAAACAAACTTGCAATGTATCCACCCAGACCACATACATTCCAAAGTATTATGAGCGTGTCATTTTAGCCAAAGACGTTGTAAAACAGTATTATTACGCCATAAACAATGTAGACCAGGACATGGCCAAACATCTCCTTACTTACATGGAAAAAGTCGGGATCTTCAGACCTAGACCCTAATTGCATACTTAACATTGCTGTACATAAATTTTGAATTCATACTTGTATGCCAATTTTATATTAGCGACATAAAGAAATGAACTCTGTATATATTCTAATTCTAAATCTACAATACCGCAAGTACCGGTAAATACAAACTATAAGCGCTTTCTATGCCCTCAGTACTCATGCACTCATATAACATTGACCTTTGACCTCATTGTCACCGTATGACCTTGACCTTGACCTTAAACAAACGTCACCATAGTAACCATTGCTCATTTAGCTAGCTCAGTAATTACAAATGAACTTTTAAACATCACCTGATGAAGCCCGACTTGTGGCGAAACGTTGTGATCTGATTTTTATGAATAAACTTGCCAACATGAATATCATACTTCAGTTGTTGTGGTTGTGTTGATCATCTTGAGATATAGATTGAGTATAAATCATTTAAATCTAAATTAATGAATCAATCTAAATAGTTAAAAAAACAACAAAAAAACACACACACAAGTTTATAATGGCTATTTTGATCATAGCCATTTATAAACTTCTGATATGACAAGTAGGGTATGGGACTTATTCACCCTGTGATATTACTTCATCTATCCCTCAATCGAGACATTTGACATTTTAGTAATTGTATACAGGGTCCCTACCCGCAATAGCAATACAGTGCACATGTGTGATTAAAGGTTCAGCAGTCAAATAAAATCATGAAAATGATGTGACCTAATTGAAAAGAATTCCCTCATGTGAATATTCCATAGGTCCACCCATTGCTGGTGGGGTACACATCAATATGGAATTCACTCTGAATCAGCTCAGTATTGACATTAGTCCAGCTCACCTGTGTTAGCCCTCCTACAACCCCCTACAGAGACGTAGAATCCTGTCCTTATTAGTCTGGTACTGTAATGTGCACTCCCTCACTGAGAAAGTCTCCAGTTAATGTGATGCTGTCCTGTTACAGGTGTTTAATTTACCCTGGTTGTGTAGCATATTGTGTCAGGACAGTGTCCTCCTCCTAACAGTAACAGGGACTCATGGGTCTGTACTATTACTATTAGTAGTCACTATAGTATTCAGTCTGCTCCAAGTGTAAGTACCCCCTCAGTGAGGTAGTCTCCCTTAATGTATATGCTGTCTTACAGCTGTATAATTTACCAGTGGTCTTTCAGCACTGGGGATGCCTCCTGACATAGACCATAGCACCTACAGTGAGCCACACTCAGTGTATTGTACACAGGGGGGGGGGGGGAGCTCACGCCCAGACTGCATTAATCCTGGGGCCCCAGACTGGGGGTTGCTGTGCCAATTGCCGTTTTAAGCAATGCCAATGTCCCCTGTAAATCAAAGCAAAAGTCTTGCCTCTTGTCACCAGTCTTCTGTCACTGTTGATTAAAAAGAAATCCAATGTCCCTTGTCAAGAAATGCCGATATCTAGAGATGGCTAATCATCCCGTGTAAACAGACAGTGGTGAATGCTGCTTGTCCTCTCTCTGTACTATCTCCAACTCCTGATGGTTTTCTTTTTAACTAGGGTTTCTCGCTGATTGTAAGGTCTTGGCCGATAACGAATCATTTAGAGAATTTAGCTCTGTGTGACCAGTGTTGGCCGTGCCCTCCTGGTGGCACTGTACCCACTGTTGGTAGCTAGCCCCCGTGGGAGTTCTACATTGTAATATCAGGCTGCTCAAAAGGATTTGTTACTCATCACCACATGCTTCACAAAAATCGTTTTATTATAATTTTAATTGATTTATGTTTTGTGAAATTTAACAAGAGGCTCCAAAAAATTATAATCTCCTAGAAATCATAATAATTGGGAGTACTTTGGAATATTTGTAGCATCATATGATAGCTATCTATGTTAGTCATGTAGTGATATTTATTTTTGTGAACTTTCTTCTTGTGTAAATTGAGAAAATTTAAAAAATAAAATAAAAGACAACATGTGTGAATATTTGATATCCAGTTAAAGCTACTCACGTTACTTATAACCTGCACGTTCACAACCATTACATGCCGCAACCCACCATCATTCATAGAGGTACACATGGAAAAATCCATCATCAAAATGTCAACATGTGGGGATATTTGCATGGTCTTCAAATCTAGTCTCAAAGTAAATTAAAGCTATTCTTGTTAATAACGCAGTGGCCTGGTGATACAGTTCACCTCTACAACTCTTGCAGGCCAGCACCTAGCATCAAAATGTTTTAAAAAGGTAAACATATTATTAAAATGCCTTGGCCATTAATTTGTTTAATTTCTAGGTGGTGAAACACGGGTGTTTACCTTGGTGGCCTCATATTGAGCGGCCTGGATGCGGACTAAGCACACAGATGGAACTGGGGCTCTGGATGTCGGACCCCCATGTCACTATAGATTTTAAATAATGCTCATATCCCTTGATATTATATATACACTATGATAAAGGTGTTTACATCCTAAACACAATCCTACATGTCATCCTGCCACATAGTTGTAAGTACAATATTTTCCAAGCACATTTAGCTCACTAATGTGATTACTTAAAGTGATTAGAAATCTAAGTACTCAGGTATAGAAAGCTTTTTAGCTATCAAGTGTTTAGATATGCAGCTTTTTAAGTTTAGCTTTTTTGTGTAAAGAGATACAATTTCTTAATATTTTTGTGCCTGTGCATGGGTGCCCATCATTTTAAAGTCTGTCAATTTTTGTATTTCCAAATGTTCTGGCGCTCTAGTTAAAAATAAAGCCCCTGTCCAGTCCCCGGTCAACCAGGAGGCTGTCTCATGAGGTCGAGAACCACCTCGGCCCCATTATGTAATTGAGATAACATGGTGTGGTGAGATACTAATCTGAAACCCCTTGCCCTTGGTCCACCTCCAGATTCTAGCCCCCAGCCCCACTTACTCTTGTACACAATGAGAGCTTCTTATTCATTTTTCCAGAGAATCAGAATCTACTTGGACACTTCTGGCATTTGTATATTAAGACCCCTAATTAGCATAATATTTAATAAGGTCGGGTAAATTACCCTATTTAGCATGGCAATGATGGCAAAAAAAACACCCACATAATTATAATAAAAAAAAGGGTCAGTTTTTAAAGGAAACATCAGAATTAGAATTTTCAATTTGACCCAATTAGCATAATTTATGAAAACGCTAATTAACTAATTTTCTATGCTTTCATTATTGTAAATTAGGAAAAAATATGGTGGACAAGTCCGGGTGGACTTGCTGACGAGGAGTGAAATTTTTTTTTTTGCGGAAAACTACTCCCCTCCCATATTGGGCACGATGCATGACTCCCTCGGTGACTCTGTCACCATGGTAGAGGGTCAGACATTACGCTGGTTGAGGGTGAAATTGGGACCTCAATCCAGGGCGACTTTCATTTTTTCTCTTAGAACAAAAATTAAATTGTGACTCAAGGTATATTGACAAATATCCCTAGAGTAGGTGAAAGAACTTAGCCCCCCGCCCCCCCCCCCAAAAAAAAAGAAAATAGATTGAGTAAATTACCCTTTTTAGCAGGGCAATAATGACCAAAAAACGCCAATATATATATATTTATATGTTTTTTCATTTTATATATTTTTTCTCAAGTTGGTGGTTCAGCTTATCAGGGCAGGGGTTTTACGGTATATTTAGATTTTTCTGTACCATGGTATTCTGGGTACACAAACATGTTTGGCTGAAAATATGGATTAATTTGCCAATACTAGAACACTAAATCGATTAAAAAAGACACCAAAAGAGGTGTATTATCATTTATTTACTATTGAGCTATTGAGAATCAAAGATACTAAATCACTAAAACTTTTATTTTTGGAAAATTCATATAAAATAAACTACTGAACGGATTTTGACACACTTACCACCATTCTTCATCACTTTTTATCAGCTTCGTAAGCAGGATAAAAAAAAATTCAGGGGAGGATATCTTCAAACTACCTGTGGTACCTACTGATACCCTAGACATGCATACAGACTTGGTTACAGACAGTTACATAACCCCAGCTGTTTATGTGCTACCTCCTGGTCGCTCTGACCACCATGGGGGGTCGGGAGGAGGATCCCCTTTACCCACGCTGGGTAAATCTGGCCCTGGTTGGCAGGGGACTGTGTCGCTTTTGTCGCCCCTGTTGATTTCTGAAGGGTCTATTTTGTACAGCGTCTATAGATTTTTAAAAGTCTTTTAATATTTATTCACTTTTTTCTTTGTCCATGTCTGTGTTACCCTGTTGCCTATGTACACAACCTGTTTTTTTCTGCACGTTTCCCAAAGCCCGGAATACGTTTTTATCCCCACTACCTCCACATGGCATAATGCTTAAATGCAGCACTGGTGAGCAATTGCATTCATGCATCATGACGACCAACGCCGAGATGCATTAATGCATTATGCCGTCATCAAATGGCCAATAAGCATAATGTTGATTTTCAGAAAGGCATGCCTGTGAGTTTGAGGGGTGTAGACCCAAAAGACACATACAGCCCTATACGCAAGCAGGAATACACTGATCGAGTCAATAGACGCCGCGCATTCAGTGTGTAATCTTAAAAAACACACTTTTCGCGAAATCTTAATGATTCCCTCCATTTCCCAAGATGGCCCCATTGTATCGTCCCATCCTTTAGGGGTAGATTGGTTCGGTTTTAGTTCTGTTACAGTTTCATAAAGAAAAAGAAGAGAGAAAGAAAGTGGGGGGGGGGGGCAGAGCCCCTGATATATACAACAATTTTACTAAATTACAGTGCTGCCATTTAGAGGATAGGCCTGGAAACTGAATAAGATTATGCAAAAAGTGGGGATTTAAGATTATGCACTAAATGTGCTGCGTCTAGTGACTTGGTTAGTTCGTCCCCACATGTGCCCTATACGGTGATCACACAAAGACCGAGCCATGTTGAACCAAAATACAGGTACACAGCAACTAGGGTGTATCATTTTATTAGACATGTTTTATCTTATATTTGCTCTCTATGTAACGGTACACAATGTGAAAGCATCATGATTGATGCAATATGCTAAGCTGCGTCCCAGGGGTGGATTTAGAGGATGGGGTGACGGACCCGGCGTACACCTGAGGCCTTGTCATACATTGTAATGTGCAGTCACCCTTTAAGGACTGCATAGTGCTTTAATATGTTAGGGAGTGGTCATTTTTTAACAACAGGGGCGGGTCGGTGGATTTTCGCGCGAGGGTGTTGAACTTTTTTTGCCCCCCCCCCCCCACGGAAGGGGTTGAACTTTATTTGGTCACCCCCTCAGGCCGGCTGAAATTGAGTGCAGCCGACCCCTTTGAGCTTTAGTAACGAGCGGGCTTTTTCACTCAAAAGGGGTGCAATTTTTTTTGGTCCCCCCCTCAAGAGGGGTCCAAATTTTTTTGGTCCCCCCCTTCAAGGGGTCCACATTATTTTGGACCCCCCCAAATCCACCAACCCCCCTTGTTGTTAAAATGACCACTCCCTTACATCTTCTATGGGGCCGTCCATAAATGATGTCACGCTTTTTTGGCTCTTTTTTGACCCCTCCCTCCCCCCCATGTCACGCTTTGTCACGTTTTGCTTGACCCCCCTCCAGGCGTGACGTCACACAGCAGCTACCTCCCCTCCCCCCCCCCCCACTCTTTGATGGTAAATTATTAAAAAGAGGTACCTGGTCCCACAAGGAAAACCCAAAATTAGGGAGTGTTCATTTATTAATTACAGGGGGGGTTGTGAGATTTCATGCGGAGGGGCGAACATTTTTTACGCCCCCCCATTGAACTATTGTGAAAGTACTCATATTCATGGGTGTCAATTTTCGCTGAGGTAGGTGGCAAAAACGACTAATTCGTGGGTATTTATTTCCGTTAATATAGCGAAAATATATACCCAGCGAAATAAAGTATGACCACAGTATAGAAGGCCTAACGCGCTGACATTTTTGCTAAAAAGGGGCAAAATTGTTTACGCGCCCCCCCCCCCTCAAGACAGGTCAGAATTTTTTACGCCCCCTCTCAGGAGGGGTCTGACATTCTTATGCCCCCCCCCCTGTAAATAATAAATGAACACTCCCTTGAGTCTATACTTGAATATCAACAAACGCTTCTAAGGGCTGAGTCACTAATTCTTGGGGGGGGGGGGGATGGCTTGGTGGACTTTTCCAGAAACCACAATTCATTCCAGCCCCCTCCCACCAATTAACCGAAAATGACCTCGACCCCCAGTGACGACCCCTACGTTCGGATTTTGAGAAAAGCCCTCCCCCCCCCCAAAAGAATGTGCCTTTGGAATCATGTGCAGTTGCAACTATTCAAATGGCTACATGTGTATAAAACCAGAGAATTTAGACACCCCCCCCCCCCTCCACCAATAAGAATCTACTTCCTACATTATTAGTTGTTATAATGACAAAGGTTCACGATTTTTGGTCTGTTGACTGGGTTATTTCACAAGATGAAGTTAGGGCCGTATTTTATAAGGCTGTAGGCTTAGTGAAATGCAGCCCCAACTTCAACTTGTGAAATAACCCTGGCAACAGAAAACTACAGCTCAAAAATAAATTGGCACCTTGTATACCACTGGTGTAACTTACAAGGTGCCCTCAAACCTAAGGTGCGGCTTATATCGCACCGTACCATTGTGATCATGTGCATGCTCCTAATAGAGCACTGGTCTTGTATAAACACCTAAAGTATAAGGGTCTCCATATCTTTAGTACCGTAAATTCCCGCGTATAACCTGCATCTCACATATAACTCGGACCCCGACTTTGGGAGAACCCCATAACCCGCATCAGAGGCCAGAAAATTGTGATTTTTATGTTGTACTATACTGTTTAAAACCCTCGTATTACCCGCACCTAGATATTGTGAATTTTGTAGAACCCGCACTAGGGGTTTGGTTTGTGTATAACCCGCGGGTTATGCGCGGGAATTTACGGTAAGTGCCAAAACAGGACTTTGAATAACTGCCTCTCTTGAAAAGGGGCCCTGGGATATCATCCCTGCTGAAGAGCACTTGTGATGGCACAATATGCAAGGTGTTACAATAATACTGGTACAGTATGCATTGTACCACAATGATCATAAATAATGTTATCATTAATCTAGTCTAGGCAATAGTCTATAGGGGTTTCTTGCCCAGTCCTTAATTGATAATCTTGGATCCGCTATTAAGCATTTGGCAGATCCCAGGTTCACATTATTTGATTTTAGTTGGCTGTCAACTTGTATCCTTCTGACATGCAAAAAGGGACCTCACATTTGTAAATGGCACTGTCGAGGCATAATGCTTTCTTTGGAGTAATGAACCAGTAGGTTGTGAACCCCCCCCCCACCCTCCAATAATATGGAATATATTCCCATTTCAATCAAATCATGTTTCCTAAATTCCTTTTCCTAATGATGATATAGTTCACATGTTGCAGACATAGAAATGTTATTTTTTTCAAAACGTGACATCATGCACATGCCAACCCCCCCTCCCCCCCTTGTCACGTTTTGTCACAAATGTTTGACCCCCCCTCCCCCCCTAGGCCGTGACATCATTTATGGACGACCCCCATCGCCAGAAGGCATGATGACCAAACGCTGTAACACATGAAAGCACTATACGACCATTGAAGGGCTATAATGAGATATGAAAATTATGGTATAATTATGTCTCTATGATAGAATGAATAGCCCAACTCCTTCTGAGTAGGCATCCTGCAATTCCCATGCATAACTCAATGTGTGTGAACATTAAACCTTTAAGGTTGGTCGCTACTTGTTGAATATGGACCCACTGCGCAGGTCTCTGCGCATATGGCCTAAATGTCTCGGAATCACCTAATATTAAATGACTGGGTACAAATATATGCTATCAAGACCATGTAAGAAAATTGGATCATTTAGAGCAAAATTGACCCTTTTATTGGACTTTGAATATTTAATATATTTGTAGCCAATAATATGTGCTATTTTTAGTGAAAGCTAGAAAATTGGACTTATCAACAAAGAAATCACTATCTGGATTTATTTAGATTTCACCACATTTCTTGAAATAACCAAGGGTATAAAATACAACCATTGTATACCCTAATTCTTGCCCTTTTGCCCATTACTTTAGGCTTTAAATATAATATTTACACCATTTTTGCACTATTTTTTAACTTCAAAGGTCCAAAAAACCTAATATTATGCTCGGGACCCCCTATCAAAATTACTTTTTTCGGTTTGTAAATGACCTAAACAATTTTATGGGAGAGTTTAAGGAAATTCTGTTGACTTTGAATACTATTTTTAACCGATAACAATATAAAATTATGACAGTTTAGTCCTACCCATTCCCAAAACATTACATTTTTACCCAGAATGCCATGTTAAATGACTATGAAATTATTTTTGCAGTAAAGGAGAACATATAAGCACTTCATATGTAACGTTTCACATTTCTCTGCTTAAGGGTTGGTATGAAAAAAATCTAGGAAATTTTCACATTTTTTCCTGATTTCTAGAGAATAATGTAAATATTTTTATTTTTCAGAATTCTATATAAAAAAAAGTAGTTCGGGACCCCCCTTTTTTCTTTTCATTTTGGATACTACATGATTTAAACTACCTGTAGAATAAAATTGGAGAAATTCTGTTGACTTTGATCCAAGGGTAGCGACCAACCTTAAGAACGCTAAAGTGCATCTAAGGACGACATAGCCTATGTCGCTAAAAGATGACATTTGTCATAATGACGCACCAATGCAGCCCTGGCAGCGCTGCATTGGTGCATCCTGCCGAACCTTCTTGAGTGTCTCGGTCGCATAGGGGCCTGTAGGGCCTGCATAATGCATGAATGCAGGACTGGCGAGTTACTCATCAGGACTGCATTAATGCATCAAGCCCTTGGCATGAATGCAGTCCTTATGAGTAACTCGCCAGTCCTGCATTCATGCAGGCCCTACAGGCCCCTATGCGACCGAGACACTCAAGAAGGGTCAGCAGGATACGCCAATAAAGCATTACCACGGCTACATTGGTGCGTCATGATGACAAATATCATCTTTTAGCGACATGTCGTCCTTAGAGGGTTAACCTAGACAGTTTGGTCCTGATGTGTATGCACAGACTGAATCAATGAGAATGCTTTTAGCACTGTTGAAGTCTGATACTGGGATTGTTGTCATGATTGATGATTTAACCCTTTAGATCAACGCTTTAACTTTAATGGGTATCGACCCCTAAAATCGACATGGCGACATGGCCATTTCTTAAAATCGACATGGCGACATGACCATTAAATTCATGAAATCGACATGGGACATGGTCAGTTAAGTGACATGTGACATGGTCATTTCTTAAAATCGACATGTGACTGTGGTAACACTCCATCTAGTGTTAAGTATGAGAACTAGAGAGTTACCATACAGTGCTGCCACCTATCAGTAAACCTCTTCAACTACATCCTGGTCTCATGTGTTATGCCTTTTCTCACATGGTGACAGCGACAAGGCCTGCCACTGGTGTGGCAGTACGCCTTCCCACGTAAGGAAAGCCTGCCCAGCCAACAACTCAAAGTGTACAATATGTAAGAAAATGGGACACTTCTCAAAAGTATGCCGGGCCGCGAAATCCGTCAACGAAGTCGAAGATAGCGACACGGTTGACGTCGCCTTCCTCGGAGAAGTTGCGCCAGCAGGTGATTTCTGGACAGTCGACCTCCACGTTAACGAGCAAGCTACAACGTTCAAGCTTGACAGTGGAGCAGGCGTTACGATCATAGGAGACCATACACCATGGCTCGAAATGTTCCCGCCGCAACCAAACCGAAGACAGTTCCGCGGAGCCGGAAACGTAGACCTGACGGACCGTGTCATAGGACACATTCCAAAGGCCCGGCTCAAAGTGGACGGTAGTACGATTACGGAGGACATATTCATCATGCCGGGACAAAAGCACAACCTGCTAAGTAAATCAGCTTGTCAAAGGCTAAATCTCTTAAAACCTGCGGAGTCAGTCTACAACATAGAAGGATCGCCGGACTTTCGCTCTGAGTTCCCGCAACTATTCATGGGACTCGGGTGCCTCAAGAGTCCATACCGGATATCCCTTCTACCAGATGCCGTTCCAGTGTGTCTCTACACAGCTCGAACAGTAGCACACCCACTCCTCAAACAGGTTGAACAAGAACTTAAATCGATGAAAAAGCAGGGAGTCATCTCAGAGGTCACGGAACCAACAGCTTGGTGCTCTGGGATGGTAATTGCCCCCAAGGATAATGGCAAGGTGCGAATCTGCGTTGATCTTACACCACTCAACAAAGCAGTGCAATGCGAGATCCACCCGATGGCCTCCGTAGACGAGAATCTGGCAAAGCTGAAAGGGTCACAAGTCTTCAGCAAGCTCGACGCCAACTCAGGGTTTTGGCAAATCCCCTTGGACAGTCGGTCACGCTTGCTAACCACGTTTGTAACACCCTTCGGACGCTACTGCTTCAATCGAATCCCCTTCGGGATATCATCAGCACCTGAGATCTTCCAGCGCACCATGTCAGGCATCCTACAAGGACTCGACGGCGTGGTCTGTCACATGGACGATGTTCTTATACATGCACCTACACAGGCCAAACATGACGACCGAGTCAGGATAGTCCTGGAACGGCTGGGAAAAGTAGGCCTCACGCTTAATGACAAGTGTGAGTTCTCAAAGACAACTATAACCTTCTTAGGGCACGTAATCACCCGAGAGGGCATCCAAGGAGACCCGAACAAGGTTAAAGCTATTTGTGACTTCCCCCCACCAACGAACGTCACCGAATTACAGCGGTTCAACGGTATGGTAAACCAGTTTGCCAAGTTTATTCCAGATTTGGCATCACTGAACGAGCCGTTGCGACAGCTACTTCGGAAAGACAGAATGTGGACATGGGATACACCACAAGTAGATGCCTTTAACAAGATCAAGGCCAAAATGACATCGACTGAAACACTGGCACACTACGACCCCAACCGAAAGACTATAGTCGCAGCCGATGCTTGCGACTATGGTATCGGAGCGGTCCTCCTTCAAGTCAACCAAGACGGTGACAGGAGACCAGTATACTATGCATCAAGGTCACTAAGTGAGACAGAACAGAGGTACGCCACGATCGAAAAGGAGGCACTTGCATCTACCTGGGCATGTGAGAAGTTTTCTGACTATGTCTTAGGTATGCAGTTCACTCTGGAAACTGATCACAAGCCTCTGGTCCCACTACTTGCATCAAAAGACCTCTCAAGTATGCCACCACGCATATTAAGGTTCCGACTACGGATGATGAGGTTTGCCCCGACAGTAGTCCATGTCCAGGGCAAAGATCAGGTGACAGCGGATGCACTCTCAAGAGCACCAGTCGATAAGCCATCACCCTCGGACATAAGCTTCATCGAAGAAGTTGAACAATTCGCTTCTTTCACAGTGAAGTACCTCCCAGCGACAGAAGTCCGACTACATCAAATATGCAGAGCACAGGACGAGGATGCAGTCTGCACCGAAGTTAAGTCCTACTGCAAAAATGGATGGCCGGGATACATGCCACAGCAACCCTTACTCCCTCCATACTGGGAGAAAAGAAACCACCTAACACTCAAAAATGAACTATTGATGTACGACGACCGCATCGTGATTCCTCAAGCCCTACAGCTCGAGGTACTGGGGCAGCTACACCAAGGCAACCTTGGTGTCACCAAGTGCCGAGCTCGGGCCATGCAGAGTGTATGGTGGCCACTAAGCAGCAAACAGATCGAGGCAATGTGCAATCTTTGCCACATCTGCGCTGTACACCGTCCAGAACGCAAAGAACCGCTTCTCCCATCTTCTTTCCCATCATATGCCTGGGAAAGGGTCGGTACAGACCTATTTGAACTGGATAAAAAGGTGTATATAGTAGTAGTAGACTACTACTCTCGATGGATCGAGATCCGACGTCTGCTACAAACCACATCAGCTCATGCCATTGAAGCATTAAAATCAGTCTTCAGCACACATGGCATCCCTGACTATGTGGTATCAGACAACGGTCCACAATTTTCATCCCGCGACTTCAAGGACTTTGAACTGAAATATAGGTTTACGCGTGTGACCTCCTCACCACTACAAGGGTGTGTCTTGGCTCCCTAAAATTTATGACGTCATTGACGTCATCTACGTCATTATGACGTCACTGACGTCATGTCACTGCGTCAGAGCAGACCCACACTCTTAGGGGGCATTGGTTGGGCTAATTTATGGATAAGACTATACTAATTTAGGGACGACAGTAGGCTAATATAATGGGTGATATATCAAATTAGCAGATTTTGACAAGGACTTGCATGTGTTATCTATGTTATGGAATGAGCGATAAGACATGGCCAATTAGGTAGGTAAGGGATTGATTACTGGTTATCAAGGATTTGGAATTATGGTTAATTTCATACAATAGGCCATAAGTAAATTAGTTGCATTTATCTACAGCTATGAAAAGTAGCTGCATTTTACAATTTATGGGTTTATATATCACGAATTATTTGCTGTGTTTTTTTTTGTATGTGGGTTTATTCTTTACTGACAACTATAAAGAAGGGGAGGAACTTACAGTCTTTGTGGATACACGTTAGAGAGCGACTGAACACTTTACTGTAGGACTACATACACAGTTTGATTTGATCAATTCGATTTAAACATTACTGTGGGGCTGCACATACAGTTTGATTTGATCAAAATCGATTAACACATCACTCTAGGACTATACACACAGTTTGGTTTGATTAAGTTGCTTTAATCATAACTGGAGGAGAAAAAAAAAATGCTTGGTTTGATTTTAAACAAGGCATTCGTTATTCAAAGGCATTTGGACTATGAAGCAGCTGAAGGATCATTCAAGCGGTACCGTGGTGAGTGGCTTGTTTTGGAGGGAGAGTGGAGTTGTGCTCTGGAGGAACTTGATGAGGATTTTACGAGGACTGGAGCCAAGTATGCAACAGGAATAGACTTTAATGTGGATCCAGATTTTGAATTTGCGACTTTTCATGCAGTGTTTATCGACACATATTGTGCAGCAACTGAGAAGTGGGAGATACAAGATGGCAGAGCCATGGAACTTATAAGAGAATTTGTTTGGAAAGAACATTTCGTTGTGAAGGAGTTGGCTAGCAAGAAGGAACTGGTCCAAACATTACTACAGTTTGAAAAATACGAAACTGTAGAATCGAATATGTGTGGCTAGATGTTATGACAATGACAATACATATGTTATGGCAATAGAGAAATGTCTATAATGATGATTATTGGTGTACTGTGCTAACAGTATGAATAAAATATCGGTGGAAAAAAACTAAACTTATTCAAGCCAGTGCTGGTGTATGGATAAGAACAGGGACGGGGTGGCTAAATTAGGATCATAAGCTAGAGATTTAGGGATGAGTGGAAACGTGTGCATGTACAGGGGAGAGAGGGCTTAGGTAATTGCTTGGATTCTTTGATAGTTTGGTCTATGGCGGGAATGGCAGAGAGATTAGTTAGGCTAAGGTGGGAAATTATATGTTTTTTGTATGTTAATCATTATCATTGTTATTTTACATTTACATAGATCTATGGTTTTAAAACTATCAATATTGATATGCAAATGTTGTAACTTTAAGTCAACAATTACATGTCTAATCAACAACAACAACAGAACGATTTTTGAAACTTTTTTCTTTTCTTTTTGGCCTAGTAGTCACAGCAAAACGTGACATAAAAGGGGGTAAGGGTGTCTTGATGAGGCTGTGATGCCACTTTACTTGAAAGCTCTGTACACCTCATAGTTTCGTGACTACACTGGACATTTCTTTTACTATGGCAGACAACAATCAAGAAGCAAAGGTATTGCCTTTGAGTTTCAACCAATCGGACTACATGCTACTGGAGGACTGGAGATACCTTTTTCAAGAAATGTTCTCAGGTGAGGCAACTCCAGCAAAGGGCTATGAAATTAACCAGATGGAGTTGCTGATGATGGCTCCGTTAATGGACTGGACTCTTCCTGAATTTGACACGTTGCATTTAGTGTTAAAGGAAATGGGGCCTACTCGTGAAAGTTTGGATTGGGCTCGGGTCACGATAAGAGAGCATGTGGGATTCCTACTGACTACACCGCTGTTGATGGAGGCTAAGAGGAGGAGAATCGCCATGAAAGTGCGGGAGTATACTCTTCCGGTCAGATTGTCTGATGCTTACCTTAGCACAGGTATGTGGGGTCCTCAGAGAAGTGAAGTGATGCGTCACAGGGCTATTACTTTTCTCGAGCAGTATCAAGTCCATAAAGGATTTACTTTGTATAACAGTGCGAGGATGGTTGTGGGGAATCAAGTATCAAAGTACTACGCAAATATGGTAGATTCATTGGACCTGCCTCTAGTCCAGATAACACGCCTTGTAGAGGACTTGACTGCTCCATTGATGCTACCTGTAGAACTCAAAAACCAACTGAGGGATGATATAATCGATAAGGCTCAAGGCTACACAAGAAGAACAACTTTTATATGTGCTGAGTGCCCCATTTATGTTTTATTGACTGACATTGCCGGAGGATGCTATTTGCGAGACTAATAATACACATGATTTCTAAATGACTAAACTAAAACGATGGGGAGCTGAATTCACTATTTTTTTCCCTTTTACATAAACGGTATATGTGATAACAGATAAAGGGCAGAGGGCAGATTGAGGTACTAGGAGAAACGCCTCCTAGCTTATTATGATAAGAGAACATTCAGTGTGTATTGTTACATACATAGACACTAGAATACAGGCAAAAAAAAGAAGAAATGCAGGTTGTTTGGAGAACTGTTTTTATTATTTTTCTGCTAGTAGCCTCTAGTGTAGGATGGATTCCATGTGGGACTCCTTTTCCATGCTATTGCCAAGGCAGATTCGTGCAGTGCAGAGGGGAGAATGTTGACTTTCTCCCATTGTTTTCTATGGAAATTTACAGACTGACTACTGAACTGGCTATCATAAAAACGAGCATGGAAGTGATTCAAATTGATTTTACCAAATGGACTTCACTGGATACTGTCGTGATAAAGGACAACAAGCTTTTGATCAACTGCAGGAAAAATAGACTTTACCTTTTGAAAACAAGTGGGCCTACAGTGAGAATCGACATGGACTGTCATGACACTGAGGTTACCTGTAGGCCTACAGATATGGAATTGTCTACAATGTCTGTGGAATCTACAACAATGTATATGACTTTTACAACAGAAATGACATCTCGACCAATACAAGGTACTTCAAACAATTTAGGACTTGTTTTAGGGATGATTACACTTGTATTGGCCTTTATTGGTTTAATTCTAATTATCTGTTGTGTTGTTCATGTAAAGAAAAGAAAACGATCACAAAGTTTGAAATTCAACCCACATAATCCTATTTACAAAGGCACAACGCAATTGTTGTAGGCATGCTATTGTGATGATGTAAAAATACATCATTAGACCATGCATGTCCTTGTGGGATCATTGACATCTCATTCTAATTTTATCTATATAGACTAATGTTATCATTTAAACTCGATTTTCTGATTGATATCCATGTCAAAATAGAGAAAATCAAAACATTAAATCAGCCTAATAAATGCAAAACTAATACATGTGAATATTTCAATATATCCTCTCCTATCCAAAGGGCTAGTAATTTCGTGATTATGGATTGATATGTGTTTCCATGATTAATTGTCATGACAGTATTTATATAAAAAGAGAAAGAGAAAGAATTGTTTGTCTATGTTAGACTCGTTTTTTTTTTAGAATTGTAATTCCTTTTTGAATGATATCTTTGCAAGGTCTATTAAAGATTTATTCAAGTTTTGCTCAAGTTCTATTCAAAATTTGTTCACATAGACAGCTCAAAATGGGGAGGACACTACAGGCATACTACAGCTCTTCATGATCTTCGAAGAAAAAAAAAAGAGAAAAGAGAAAGGTAAGTACTATACTGTTTTGTACTTGAGCTAGATATATGCGTTTATTCTTTTGTCCCTATTGTAGAGGTCGCGGAAAACTTAGTCATTGGATCGGCCGGGAATCGAACCACAGACCTCTCGCACCGGTGACAAGCGTGCTAACCGTTACACTACCAACCCGTGTCTGACTGTTCTCCGCTCCCTACGTTACTGGATCGGTATGGTACAGAGGGGGAGGATTACCCAGGTGTTTCACCCCTTCGGGCTCTCCACCAGGGTACGGGGAATCCGACCCCTACACTACCCCCATCAGCTTCCATCATGTCCTCTAGATTCGGATTTTTCCGGGGGGTTACCAACCCTGGGCTTTCTCTCCCTCCTAGAAGGGGCTTTATCAAGCAGTTACAGAGAGTCCCAGCCCCCGGAGTATAGAGGCACCTAGCACCAGGCATTCTCACCCACTGGAGACCGAAGGTCCCAATGGGGCTTTATCAAGCAGTTGTTGAGATACCCTGACTTCCCAGTGACGGAAGCTTTCTACACCATACCGATTCAGCCAATTTGTTGACTGAACTCCATGCTGAACTCCAACTGCCCATACTAGGGACCAACACTTCCCAACCTGCTCCTCCAACTACCAACCGCCAGCAGGTGGCCAATCCCCAGCAAGCTGGAATGCTCCTACCGTTCGCAGTCAACGTACTACCCGATTCATCGCGGCAGATCCACCAGTGTAGAGGTCGCGGAAAACTTAGTCATTGGATCGGCCGGGAATCGAACCACAGACCTCTCGCACCGGTGACAAGCGTGCTAACCGTTACACTACCAACCCGTGTCTGACTGTTCTCCGCTCCCTACGTTACTGGATCGGTATGGTACAGAGGGGGAGGATTACCCAGGTGTTTCACCCCTTCGGGCTCTCCACCAGGGTACGGGGAATCCGACCCCTACACTATCCAAGATACTTAATGTTATTTTGCTGTTTTCAGATGGCTTTGCAAGGATTAACAAATGAAGAACTTCAACAGATTTTGGATCAACTCGAATCTTCTGAGACACTGGATTTAGATCCTACTATTCTTCAAGATTTGTTACAAGAAGTTAGTGCTCAAGAAAATGATAACAATGCTGCACAAGGACAGGGGTCTGGGGCTAAAAAAGAGACCATCTAGCCCTCAACCAAGTACGAGTGGAGAGAAAAGGCAACGTGTCTCAAGTCCTCAATCTGGTTCTGCAAATCCCGAAGCTGGGTCTAGTGGTCTTAACAAGCCTCCTTCTAGTCCAACTACATCAAACAATGTAAGTAGTTTTGTTTTTTTATACTTGATCACAATTTATTCTATTGATATCTACATGATTTATTTGTCAGTAGGTAGTTAGTATCATTGTCACATGTAAGCTCTCTTAGCTAGATCTGAGATAATTATTATTATTATTACTTTTTTTTTCAGAGTTCTCAGAGCGATGATGACGGCAGTCTACATTACAACTTTGCAAGTGACATTGAGAGTGATGAGGATGCAGATGTGCCAGACATACCACAAAAAGAGCCAACAGTTGATGGTGACAAGCCTTATTCCTACCATGTCCGTAATGTCAGGGAGTTTACAACCGGTGCTGTCGATACAACTTATGAGGTAAAGTTTGCTCGAACATGGCAAGGCCAGAATATAGCGGAAATATATGATGGTATCGAAACAATGTTTCGAGATATATTAAATCATGTATCGAATGGTAGGTTGCCTGATGACCTAGGTCGTATAGTCATTCACCATTCCAGCTTACATTATCCTATTATTGTCCCATTGTCTCAGTTACAAAACCTCACTCCTGAAAGAATAATGGAAAAGATTCAAGCTAATGTAAATAGTAACAAACAGTTACAGTTTGACAATAGTTTCAAAGTAGATATTGGAATGATTCGGATTCCAAGGGGAGGTAGTAAGCAATATGTTACTATTTTAGAAGGTGAAGACGCTAGCATTAAACTAAAACGGTGTATGGTGTCGATCAAGAACCGTGATGAAATATGCCTTGCTAGAAGCATTGCTGTGAGTTGGTGTAAACTGAACAAAACCGATAACATTGTGATCAAAACACTTGTAGCTAATACACTAAACATGTCGCGAAGTCTTATACAGAAAGTGATTCAGCTAAGCAAAGTACCTGAATGGTTTTACGAGAAGGTGAGAAACGGCGTACAAAAGAACCAAACTAAGTTAGCTTTTCTGCTTTGTGAAATGGCAAACGTGCCGACAAACAGATATGGCACACTGCTCGATATTCCTGCTTTCGAGAAAGCATTAGGCATTAACATTTCTGTTCTTAGTTCACATTTTGGCAATGGATTCATAGAAGTCCCAGAAAAAACTCATGAAAATTTGAAACGAAAAAATATCTATCTCTACCTTAGAGAAGGGCTTGATGGTCCAGGTCATTTTAGTCCTATACATAGTATATCGGGTATGTTTCCTCACAGTTACTTTTGCCATGACTGCAAAAAGCCCTACAGTTCCAAAAACAAACACAAATGTGCAACACATTGCTTAGTTTGCAAATCTTCTAAATGTGTGGCAGCAGAAGTTGTGTACTGTGATACATGTCATATGACATGTCGCAGTATTGAATGTTACGAGCGTCACTCGACGAAAAAAGCCAAGTAGAAACATGAGAAAGCAATTGAAGTCAGAGTGCGAACTCTGGTGGAAATGCAATGACTGCACAAAAGTTATGGAGTGTGCAAAAAGAAAAGCAGAGCAACACAAATGTGGTGAGTGGTATTGTTCTACATGTCAGTGCTGCCAGACTCGATATCACTTGTGCTACCACCGAGCAAAGAAACATACCAATACGGGTGAGTTTAAATATGTTTTCTTTGATTACGAAGCTACGCAAAATGATAAAAACAACGTGTAAAGGAGGATATTCTCCACCAGAAATCCGATGCGTTAAATGCACAAACAGTCAAGACAGGTGTAGTTGTTGTAAAATTTGTACAAACTGCCGAGAGCTGTCGTGCGGAAACACTGAACACAAGCCCAATTATGTAGTCGCTAAAACAGCTTGCAATCATTGTTATCTGTCTGCCATGGACCAAAAGTGCAACCATTGTGGCTATAGATGCCGTGTCTGCAATACTTACAAGAAAAAACAATATAAAAAACCACCTTGTGACAGTTGTGGGTGCAGACAAGTGACTTTCGAGGGTGACGATACAAACACTGACTTTTGCAAGTGGGTTTTCTGGAAAAACAGAGCAAATTCGACTCTGTTCGCGCATCATTTAAAAGGATACGATGGCTACTACTTAAGGCAGTATCGCATTGACAATGGTGTGTGCCCTCAAAATATAATTTACAATGGGTCAAAGATTATGTCCTTAACGATCGGTAACGGTCTCAACATTCGGGTGTTGGATTCGTTGAACTTTTTACCCATGCCTTTGGCTGCTCTACCAAAGGCATTTGATCTTGTAGAATTAAAGAAGGAGCAATTTCCACATTACTTTAACACTCGAGAAAACCAACATAATGTAGGTCCCATACCTGACCCTGAATATCACGGGGTAGACACTATGTCTTCGGAGGGTAGAGACAGTTTGTTGAAATGGCATGCAGAGCAAAAAGCTACCCAGTGGGCACATAATGTTGAATCAACATTGATAAATGGTTGTTAACATTGATTCAATATTGATGCAATGTTGATTCAACGTTGAACTGAATTTTGTGCCCACTGGGTAAGAATGTGGTGTTTGATTTTCGCCAAGAGTTACACAATTATTGCGTTTGAGATGTAACAATATTACGAGAAGCATGTTTATCCTTTAGACAGCGTGTACTTGATGTAACCATGAGTAATGAAGCAGTAGATGAAGAAGAAGAAGAGACAGAGGTTAGAGAGGGACTAGACAATGGGGACGATAACGATGATAATGATGGTGCAGATGGCTTTATTGAAGATACGGAGCTGTTTGGTGATCATGAAAGTGCTTTGTTCAATAATGATATTGACATTGGGTGCAAAGGTGATGCGATAGATGACAGTGAAGACAATCTTGCTGTTAATCAAACAGCGAGTAATGTAAAGAAAAAGAAAAAGAAACCTAATGGTGTCGACCCTTTCAAGTGTACTACCATTGCTAGCATGTGTATGCAGATATTCAAATCAAACTTTTTAGAAGAAGAACATAGAGCTCACTTGAAACATGAAGTAGACGAAAATAGAGTACTTACACTCGATGTTAAAACTAAAAATGGTAAAACTCTTTTCTACTTTGAAAACAGTTGGGTGACAGAACGCGTGTTACGTAGTAAACAATGGAAAGTAGACTACATTAGGTTTGTTTCCTCGCCTATAGCTCAAGTATCTCTGAAAGGCTACGCTGCCATGAACCAGTACAGCAAAGTGTCTATTGAATGGTTAGAATGGGTACAATATTCTACTGGTGTACAGCTCATCCATGCTCTCAATGCCCAAAGAGGAGAACATAAGATAGGAGACAAACGCGTAGACGGTTTTGATCCAAATACTAGATATAACACAGTATACGAATTCCTAGGGTGTATTCACCATGGCTGTAAAACGTGTTTCCCCCTTAAGCGATGTAGCAACGGGATCAAACAGCCTTTCACTAAACAGAGCATGGACGAATTGTACACACTGACTCATAAAAGAGAACAATGGTTGAAGGACCAAGGCTTCAGATACGAATGCATTTGGGAATGTGAATTTACAGACACGGTTAAGCAAAATGAAAATGGTGTTGCAGATATCATAAAAACTCTAAACATCGAAGAAAGGCTGGACCCACGTCAGTCATTCTACGAAGGCCGGACTGGGGCCAGTCGGCTCTACTTCAAGTCTGAAAATGGTACTAAAGCGTCATACGTTGACTTTACATTGCTGTATCCGTACACTAACAAATACAAAACTTATCCGTTAGGCCATCCTGACATTATCCTAAATGACTTCAAAGACATGAAAGAGTATTTTGGATTGGCAAAAGTTTGCATACTTTCCCCTAGAGGTCTGTATCACCCTGTGTTACCTCATCGCTCTGGCGCAAAACTCAAGTTTCCACTCTGTAGATATTATGCAGACAACGAAATTCAAACCCCTTGCTAATGTCTAGATGCTGAACGAATGTTACACGGTACATGGTGTACTCCGGAAATAAACAAAGCAGTCAAGAAGCGTTATAGCATAATTAAGGTGCATGAGGTCTATCACTGGCAAAATACCAGTAAGTACGACAAGCAACAAGATAAAGCTGGGTTATTCTCGGAATACATAAACACATTTTTAAAACTGAAACAAGAGGCTAGCGGTTGGCCGTCCTGGTGTCCCTCGGAGAATGTCAAACAGAAATACATTAGCGATTACTATGATCATGAAGGCATTAGATTAGAGTATAAAAACATAAAGAAAAACTCTGGTCTAAGGTCTTTAAGCAAGCTGGCATTGAACAGCTTCTGGGGTAAATGGGCTCAAAGGCTTGATTTTGGTCAAAGCACTATTATACATTCTAGGAATCCCGACAAATTCTTTGGCCTTTCTGACAGATGTCAGCAAAACCATGAAAAATTTTCATATTTTATCCAAAGATCTTTTACATGTTACCTGGACCAACAAAGCAGACTTTTACCCAGCAGACAACAAGACGAATATATTCCTAGCCACTTTCACTACTTGTTGGGCAAGGTTAAAGCTGTACGATGTGCTAGACACACTGAAAACCCGCGTGCTTTATTGGGATACAGATACACAGCCAAAAATAATTATCTCATTCCAAGAAAATAAGATTATTAAACTCGTCAAGGCGGACAAACCACTTGTTTTAAGAAATTATTTTTTTAGTATAGAAAATACAGTCATGCACCTTAATTATGCTATAACGCTTCTTGACTGCTTTGTTTATTTCCGGAGTACACCATGTACCGTGTAACATTCGTTCAGCATCTAGACATTAGCAAGGGGTTTGAATTTCGTTGTCTGCATAATATCTACAGAGTGGAAACTTGAGTTTTGCGCCAGAGCGATGAGGTAACACAGGGTGATACAGACCTCTAGGGGAAAGTATGCAAACTTTTGCCAATCCAAAATACTCTTTCATGTCTTTGAAGTCATTTAGGATAATGTCAGGATGGCCTAACGGATAAGTTTTGTATTTGTTAGTGTACGGATACAGCAATGTAAAGTCAACGTATGACGCTTTAGTACCATTTTCAGACTTGAAGTAGAGCCGACTGGCCCCAGTCCGGCCTTCGTAGAATGACTGACGTGGGTCCAGCCTTTCTTCGATGTTTAGAGTTTTTATGATATCTGCAACACCATTTTCATTTTGCTTAACCGTGTCTGTAAATTCACATTCCCAAATGCATTCGTATCTGAAGCCTTGGTCCTTCAACCATTGTTCTCTTTTATGAGTCAGTGTGTACAATTCGTCCATGCTCTGTTTAGTGAAAGGCTGTTTGATCCCGTTGCTACATCGCTTAAGGGGGAAACACGTTTTACAGCCATGGTGAATACACCCTAGGAATTCGTATACTGTGTTATATCTAGTATTTGGATCAAAACCGTCTACGCGTTTGTCTCCTATCTTATGTTCTCCTCTTTGGGCATTGAGAGCATGGATGAGCTGTACACCAGTAGAATATTGTACCCATTCTAACCATTCAATAGACACTTTGCTGTACTGGTTCATGGCAGCGTAGCCTTTCAGAGATACTTGAGCTATAGACGAGGAAACAAACCTAATGTAGTCTACTTTCCATTGTTTACTACGTAACACGCGTTCTGTCACCCAACTGTTTTCAAAGTAGAAAAGAGTTTTACCATTTTTAGTTTTAACATCGAGTGTAAGTACTCTATTTTCGTCTACTTCATGTTTCAAGTGAGCTCTATGTTCTTCTTCTAAAAAGTTTGATTTGAATATCTGCATACACATGCTAGCAATGGTAGTACACTTGAAAGGGTCGACACCATTAGGTTTCTTTTTCTTTTTCTTTACATTACTCGCTGTTTGATTAACAGCAAGATTGTCTTCACTGTCATCTATCGCATCACCTTTGCACCCAATGTCAATATCATTATTGAACAAAGCACTTTCATGATCACCAAACAGCTCCGTATCTTCAATAAAGCCATCTGCACCATCATTATCATCGTTATCGTCCCCATTGTCTAGTCCCTCTCTAACCTCTGTCTCTTCTTCTTCTTCATCTACTGCTTCATTACTCATGGTTACATCAAGTACACGCTGTCTAAAGGATAAACATGCTTCTCGTAATATTGTTACATCTCAAACGCAATAATTGTGTAACTCTTGGCGAAAATCAAACACCACATTCTTAGCTTTTTGCTCTGCATGCCATTTCAACAAACTGTCTCTACCCTCCGAAGACATAGTGTCTACCCCGTGATATTCAGGGTCAGGTATGGGACCTACATTATGTTGGTTTTCTCGAGTGTTAAAGTAATGTGGAAATTGCTCCTTCTTTAATTCTACAAGATCAAATGCCTTTGGTAGAGCAGCTAAAGGCATGGGTAAAAAGTTCAACGAATCCAACACCCGAATGTTGAGACCGTTACCGATCGTTAAGGACATAATCTTTGACCCATTGTAAATTATATTTTGAGGGCACACACCATTGTCAATGCGATACTGCCTTAAGTAGTAGCCATCGTATCCTTTTAAATGATGCGCGAACAGAGTCGAATTTGCTCTGTTTTTCCAGAAAACCCACTTGCAAAAGTCAGTGTTTGTATCGTCACCCTCGAAAGTCACTTGTCTGCACCCACAACTGTCACAAGGTGGTTTTTTATATTGTTTTTTCTTGTAAGTATTGCAGACACGGCATCTATAGCCACAATGGTTGCACTTTTGGTCCATGGCAGACAGATAACAATGATTGCAAGCTGTTTTAGCGACTACATAATTGGGCTTGTGTTCAGTGTTTCCGCACGACAGCTCTCGGCAGTTTGTACAAATTTTACAACAACTACACCTGTCTTGACTGTTTGTGCATTTAACGCATCGGATTTCTGGTGGAGAATATCCTCCTTTACACGTTGTTTTTATCATTTTGCGTAGCTTCGTAATCAAAGAAAACATATTTAAACTCACCCGTATTGGTATGTTTCTTTGCTCGGTGGTAGCACAAGTGATATCGAGTCTGGCAGCACTGACATGTAGAACAATACCACTCACCACATTTGTGTTGCTCTGCTTTTCTTTTTGCACACTCCATAACTTTTGTGCAGTCATTGCATTTCCACCAGAGTTCGCACTCTGACTTCAATTGCTTTCTCATGTTTCTACTTGGCTTTTTTCGTCGAGTGACGCTCGTAACATTCAATACTGCGACATGTCATATGACATGTATCACAGTACACAACTTCTGCTGCCACACATTTAGAAGATTTGCAAACTAAGCAATGTGTTGCACATTTGTGTTTGTTTTTGGAACTGTAGGGCTTTTTGCAGTCATGGCAAAAGTAACTGTGAGGAAACATACCCGATATACTATGTATAGGACTAAAATGACCTGGACCATCAAGCCCTTCTCTAAGGTAGAGATAGATATTTTTTCGTTTCAAATTTTCATGAGTTTTTTCTGGGACTTCTATGAATCCATTGCCAAAATGTGAACTAAGAACAGAAATGTTAATGCCTAATGCTTTCTCGAAAGCAGGAATATCGAGCAGTGTGCCATATCTGTTTGTCGGCACGTTTGCCATTTCACAAAGCAGAAAAGCTAACTTAGTTTGGTTCTTTTGTACGCCGTTTCTCACCTTCTCGTAAAACCATTCAGGTACTTTGCTTAGCTGAATCACTTTCTGTATAAGACTTCGCGACATGTTTAGTGTATTAGCTACAAGTGTTTTGAATACAATGTTATCGGTTTTGTTCAGTTTACACCAACTCACAGCAATGCTTCTAGCAAGGCATATTTCATCACGGTTCTTGATCGACACCATACACCGTTTTAGTTTAATGCTAGCGTCTTCACCTTCTAAAATAGTAACATATTGCTTACTACCTCCCCTTGGAATCCGAATCATTCCAATATCTACTTTGAAACTATTGTCAAACTGTAACTGTTTGTTACTATTTACATTAGCTTGAATCTTTTCCATTATTCTTTCAGGAGTGAGGTTTTGTAACTGAGACAATGGGACAATAATAGGATAATGTAAGCTGGAATGGTGAATGACTATACGACCTAGGTCATCAGGCAACCTACCATTCGATACATGATTTAATATATCTCGAAACATTGTTTCGATACCATCATATATTTCCGCTATATTCTGGCCTTGCCATGTTCGAGCAAACTTTACCTCATAAGTTGTATCGACAGCACCGGTTGTAAACTCCCTGACATTACGGACATGGTAGGAATAAGGCTTGTCACCATCAACTGTTGGCTCTTTTTGTGGTATGTCTGGCACATCTGCATCCTCATCACTCTCAATGTCACTTGCAAAGTTGTAATGTAGACTGCCGTCATCATCGCTCTGAGAACTCTGAAAAAAAAAGTAATAATAATAATAATTATCTCAGATCTAGCTAAGAGAGCTTACATGTGACAATGATACTAACTACCTACTGACAAATAAATCATGTAGATATCAATAGAATAAATTGTGATCAAGTATAAAAAAACAAAACTACTTACATTGTTTGATGTAGTTGGACTAGAAGGAGGCTTGTTAAGACCACTAGACCCAGCTTCGGGATTTGCAGAACCAGATTGAGGACTTGAGACACGTTGCCTTTTCTCTCCACTCGTACTTGGTTGAGGGCTAGATGGTCTCTTTTTTAGCCCCAGACCCCTGTCCTTGTGCAGCATTGTTATCATTTTCTTGAGCACTAACTTCTTGTAACAAATCTTGAAGAATAGTAGGATCTAAATCCAGTGTCTCAGAAGATTCGAGTTGATCCAAAATCTGTTGAAGTTCTTCATTTGTTAATCCTTGCAAAGCCATCTGAAAACAGCAAAATAACATTAAGTATCTTGGATAGGGACAAAAGAATAAACGCATATATCTAGCTCAAGTACAAAACAGTATAGTACTTACCTTTCTCTTTTCTCTTTTTTTTTTCTTCGAAGATCATGAAGAGCTGTAGTATGCCTGTAGTGTCCTCCCCATTTTGAGCTGTCTATGTGAACAAATTTTGAATAGAACTTGAGCAAAACTTGAATAAATCTTTAATAGACCTTGCAAAGATATCATTCAAAAAGGAATTACAATTCTAAAAAAAAAACGAGTCTAACATAGACAAACAATTCTTTCTCTTTCTCTTTTTATATAAATACTGTCATGACAATTAATCATGGAAACACATATCAATCCATAATCACGAAATTACTAGCCCTTTGGATAGGAGAGGATATATTGAAATATTCACATGTATTAGTTTTGCATTTATTAGGCTGATTTAATGTTTTGATTTTCTCTATTTTGACATGGATATCAATCAGAAAATCGAGTTTAAATGATAACATTAGTCTATATAGATAAAATTAGAATGAGATGTCAATGATCCCACAAGGACATGCATGGTCTAATGATGTATTTTTACATCATCACAATAGCATGCCTACAACAATTGCGTTGTGCCTTTGTAAATAGGATTATGTGGGTTGAATTTCAAACTTTGTGATCGTTTTCTTTTCTTTACATGAACAACACAACAGATAATTAGAATTAAACCAATAAAGGCCAATACAAGTGTAATCATCCCTAAAACAAGTCCTAAATTGTTTGAAGTACCTTGTATTGGTCGAGATGTCATTTCTGTTGTAAAAGTCATATACATTGTTGTAGATTCCACAGACATTGTAGACAATTCCATATCTGTAGGCCTACAGGTAACCTCAGTGTCATGACAGTCCATGTCGATTCTCACTGTAGGCCCACTTGTTTTCAAAAGGTAAAGTCTATTTTTCCTGCAGTTGATCAAAAGCTTGTTGTCCTTTATCACGACAGTATCCAGTGAAGTCCATTTGGTAAAATCAATTTGAATCACTTCCATGCTCGTTTTTATGATAGCCAGTTCAGTAGTCAGTCTGTAAATTTCCATAGAAAACAATGGGAGAAAGTCAACATTCTCCCCTCTGCACTGCACGAATCTGCCTTGGCAATAGCATGGAAAAGGAGTCCCACATGGAATCCATCCTACACTAGAGGCTACTAGCAGAAAAATAATAAAAACAGTTCTCCAAACAACCTGCATTTCTTCTTTTTTTTGCCTGTATTCTAGTGTCTATGTATGTAACAATACACACTGAATGTTCTCTTATCATAATAAGCTAGGAGGCGTTTCTCCTAGTACCTCAATCTGCCCTCTGCCCTTTATCTGTTATCACATATACCGTTTATGTAAAAGGGAAAAAAATAGTGAATTCAGCTCCCCATCGTTTTAGTTTAGTCATTTAGAAATCATGTGTATTATTAGTCTCGCAAATAGCATCCTCCGGCAATGTCAGTCAATAAAACATAAATGGGGCACTCAGCACATATAAAAGTTGTTCTTCTTGTGTAGCCTTGAGCCTTATCGATTATATCATCCCTCAGTTGGTTTTTGAGTTCTACAGGTAGCATCAATGGAGCAGTCAAGTCCTCTACAAGGCGTGTTATCTGGACTAGAGGCAGGTCCAATGAATCTACCATATTTGCGTAGTACTTTGATACTTGATTCCCCACAACCATCCTCGCACTGTTATACAAAGTAAATCCTTTATGGACTTGATACTGCTCGAGAAAAGTAATAGCCCTGTGACGCATCACTTCACTTCTCTGAGGACCCCACATACCTGTGCTAAGGTAAGCATCAGACAATCTGACCGGAAGAGTATACTCCCGCACTTTCATGGCGATTCTCCTCCTCTTAGCCTCCATCAACAGCGGTGTAGTCAGTAGGAATCCCACATGCTCTCTTATCGTGACCCGAGCCCAATCCAAACTTTCACGAGTAGGCCCCATTTCCTTTAACACTAAATGCAACGTGTCAAATTCAGGAAGAGTCCAGTCCATTAACGGAGCCATCATCAGCAACTCCATCTGGTTAATTTCATAGCCCTTTGCTGGAGTTGCCTCACCTGAGAACATTTCTTGAAAAAGGTATCTCCAGTCCTCCAGTAGCATGTAGTCCGATTGGTTGAAACTCAAAGGCAATACCTTTGCTTCTTGATTGTTGTCTGCCATAGTAAAAGAAATGTCCAGTGTAGTCACGAAACTATGAGGTGTACAGAGCTTTCAAGTAAAGTGGCATCACAGCCTCATCAAGACACCCTTACCCCCTTTTATGTCACGTTTTGCTGTGACTACTAGGCCAAAAAGAAAAGAAAAAAGTTTCAAAAATCGTTCTGTTGTTGTTGTTGATTAGACATGTAATTGTTGACTTAAAGTTACAACATTTGCATATCAATATTGATAGTTTTAAAACCATAGATCTATGTAAATGTAAAATAACAATGATAATGATTAACATACAAAAAACGTATAATTTCCCCCCTTAGCCTAACTAATCTCTCTGCCATTCCCGCCATAGACCAAACTATCAAAGAATCCAAGCAATTACCTAAGCCCTCTCTCCCCTGTACATGCACACGTTTCCACTCATCCCTAAATCTCTAGCTTATGATCCTAATTTAGCCACCCCGTCCCTGTTCTTATCCATACACCAGCACTGGCTTGAATAAGTTTAGTTTTTTTCCACCGATATTTTATTCATACTGTTAGCACAGTACACCAATAATCATCATTATAGACATTTCTCTATTGCCATAACATATGTATTGTCATTGTCATAACATCTAGCCACACATATTCGATTCTACAGTTTCGTATTTTTCAAACTGTAGTAATGTTTGGACCAGTTCCTTCTTGCTAGCCAACTCCTTCACAACGAAATGTTCTTTCCAAACAAATTCTCTTATAAGTTCCATGGCTCTGCCATCTTGTATCTCCCACTTCTCAGTTGCTGCACAATATGTGTCGATAAACACTGCATGAAAAGTCGCAAATTCAAAATCTGGATCCACATTAAAGTCTATTCCTGTTGCATACTTGGCTCCAGTCCTCGTAAAATCCTCATCAAGTTCCTCCAGAGCACAACTCCACTCTCCCTCCAGAACAAGCCACTCACCACGGTACCGCTTGAATGATCCTTCAGCTGCTTCATAGTCCAAATGCCTTTGAATAACGAATGCCTTGTTTAAAATCAAACCAAGCATTTTTTTTTTCTCCTCCAGTTATGATTAAAGCAACTTAATCAAACCAAACTGTGTGTATAGTCCTAGAGTGATGTGTTAATCGATTTTGATCAAATCAAACTGTATGTGCAGCCCCACAGTAATGTTTAAATCGAATTGATCAAATCAAACTGTGTATGTAGTCCTACAGTAAAGTGTTCAGTCGCTCTCTAACGTGTATCCACAAAGACTGTAAGTTCCTCCCCTTCTTTATAGTTGTCAGTAAAGAATAAACCCACATACAAAAAAAAACACAGCAAATAATTCGTGATATATAAACCCATAAATTGTAAAATGCAGCTACTTTTCATAGCTGTAGATAAATGCAACTAATTTACTTATGGCCTATTGTATGAAATTAACCATAATTCCAAATCCTTGATAACCAGTAATCAATCCCTTACCTACCTAATTGGCCATGTCTTATCGCTCATTCCATAACATAGATAACACATGCAAGTCCTTGTCAAAATCTGCTAATTTGATATATCACCCATTATATTAGCCTACTGTCGTCCCTAAATTAGTATAGTCTTATCCATAAATTAGCCCAACCAATGCCCCCTAAGAGTGTGGGTCTGCTCTGACGCAGTGACATGACGTCAGTGACGTCATAATGACGTAGATGACGTCAATGACGTCATAAATTTTAGGGAGCCAAGACACACCCTTGTAGTCTCACCAATGTACCCTCAGTCGAACGGAGAAGCTGAGCGAGCACTTCAGACTGCTAAGAATATCATGAGAAAGAAAGTAGACCAGCACCTCGGATTCTTGGCCTACCACACTGCACCACTGCAGAATGGCCAAGCCCCCTGTCAGCTCCTGATGGGGAGAAACATCAGGACCACTCTGCCAACAACAACCACACATCTACATCAGGGCCATGATAAAGAGACCGTCAAGGCTAACGAAAATATGTACAGGCAAAAGATGGCAGAAAACTACAACAGGCGCCATAGAACAGTTACTTTACCAGTATTGGAACAGGGTGACCGCGTCTGGGTACGGGACCAGGACCGATATGGTTCCGTCGTGGAAAGGACAGCTTCTCCCAGAGCCTACCGCGTAGAAACAGAGAGAGGCTCAGTAATAACACGCAATCGAGGAGCCTTGGTGCACACTGGAGACAACAGGGCGCAGCAGGACATACCAAGCCTACCAAGCCCACAGCCTTCCTCTCCCCCCAGAACACCGGTGCAAGAGGCCGCTACAGGAATGACCACTAGGAGTCAATCAGGAAGGGCGATAAACCCACCACAGAGGCTTGACCTCTAAGAAGTGTTCATGGGCATAATAATCCCTGAGTCCTGAGGTCAGTCTGCCAATGAAAGACTCTAGAACACAATGTGAGTTATCTCAATAGAGAACATTTAGATATCATAAATCCAAAAGACTTCCATAGATATTCCATACATGAATTCATTAATTCAAAGACAGCCCTAAAGAGACCTACCGCTATCAAACATTACAAACACTTATAGAGAATATCTAAACACCATAGACGAGACATTTAATGAGTATAGTGTCATCATAAGAATATGTACCTTTATCCTAAAAAGGGAGATGTGGTAACACTCCATCTAGTGTTAAGTATGAGAACTAGAGAGTTACCATACAGTGCTGCCACCTATCAGTAAACCTCTTCAACTACATCCTGGTCTCATGTGTTATGCCTTTTCTCACAGTGACATGGGGCTTAGTGACATGAATAAACATTTCTCATTTAGTGTAAGCATCAAATACCCAACTCTTTCTTCAAATTTCGTCATTGTGGGTAGGCCTAGTCAAATTTCAAAAAATTCCTGTGGCCTGCGGCCCCAAGAGCCCCATTCACCCGCCCATTCATAACTCTTTATTAATTACGGTGCCCCCCCCCCCACTTTAAGGGCATTCATGCATCATGTCCTTGGTCGTCATGATGCATGAATGCCGCCCTGGCAAGTAACATCTTGTCAGGGCTGCATTTTTATTTCATGGTGAATACGGCACTCCCATTGACTTAACCAAGGAAGGCCGTATTTAACACCCCCCGTGAAATAACCCTTGTCCGTATTTCACGGCCTGTCAAATGATCAGAATTGTTGATTTAACCACTATGAATTAGCTTTTTCAGAGTTATTAAGTGGAATTTTCACAAATATTATTAATAATGACATGAAATAAACACAAAGGAGCACTCGTAGAGTTCCCCCCTGAGGATTATTTCACTCGGCTTCGCCTCGTGAAATACCCCTCAGTGAGGAACTCTACTCGTGCACCTTTGTCTATATACACCATGCCAACTCTACGGGGTTGACACATTCCCAAAAGGTCGGCAGGATGCACCAATACAGCACTAGCAAGTTACTCACCAGGGCTGCATTGGTGCATCATGCACCCGGGGGGGCCACTCCCTATACTTTCTATAGTAACTATGTGTGAACATCACCTCAAATTTTGTACCCTTATCACGGGAGAAAAATCTACAAAATAGCACCAGTAGTATATAGACACCTCTCCTCTGGGACACTTTCAAATATTACTAAATTATTATAAAAAGTGTCCCAGAGGAGAGGTGTTTTTTGATCCGAATACTAACTTATTATAATCTTTTCCTACTTCTACCACTTATGCAGGTACGTTAACTATGTAGAGAGAAAAAATGTTATAACTTTACTTATATTTCTATATGTAAACACAACAAAAAGTCATATTTGTTTTATAATTATATTTCTATATGTAAACACAACAAAAAGTCATATTTGTTTTATAATCTCTTTTATTTACAAAATGTAATATTAAAATTACATGCATATTTTTCACTGCTACAGGAGTCATGAGTATATACAACGGCTTTCCCGCCTACTACTGTTGCAGAAGTGATGAGTAATAAAACTGTCCCATGGTTCGCGTTTGTCTATGTCTTTCGCGAACCATTCTATTATCAAATATATGCGGGGAGGAATGTCAGGATCATCTAGTTCCACTCTATCGCTTTTTATATATTTTTTCATACTGTCCGGTAACATTAGAGTATCTATACTTTTTTTACTTACTTCATGTAGATGTACTCTAGCCTCTTTTCTTCCTACTATTTTCATGTAATCTGATTTCAGGCTATTAGCTTTATTTATATGGAAAAGTATACTGTTCCTACATAGCATAGACAGGGATAAATTATATTCTCGCAACCTGTATTTCTCCAATACAGCTTTAGCTTCGTTCTGTGTTATTTCAGCCACAGTTTTTTTTTTCTCACCCGCATTATTTTTTGGTAAATCATTTAAGAAACTTAACAATGGAAGCATTTCACTCAGACTTAACTCTGAATCATGTGTTGTATAAGGATATTCTGGTATAGCATGTATTTTATAGAACAATCGATGAGTTTGTTCCATCACATGTTGGCTATGTTCCTTTAACCCATGATGTAGATATATCATTATCCATAATTTCAGTTGGAGTTTCCAGTAAGTACTATACAAGAACGACTTGCATCCGGCTTTCCTTATCCACATCTTCAAAGGAGCTATCCATGATTCATATAGTTTTTCTTCTTTGGATGCAAAGAAATTTTCGTTTCCTGGATCACATGATCGACAGTTACATATTTCAGTATGTCGCATCTTGTCACACTGTTCTTCTTGGCATTTGCAATTCTTGTTATGACATATTTCAGTGCATAAAGTACTGCAGGTACATCTTTTTTCTACTAAATCTTGCATTCTCCTCCTATGACCACTTATTACTAACAGAAATAAGAGATGAGTATGCGAATTTTCTTCATCCATGTTCATTTGAGTGTCTGTAGTGTGTTCATGCTAATCTGAGTGTCTGCAGCGATATTCCTTACTTCAACCCAATCTTACTTTATCTCAACATATATGATCAGAACCCAATCTTACTTTATCTCAACATATATGATCAGATAACAATCTAATATCATATCTCAGGATACACTATAGTCATATATACATCATAACACAACACAGTATTTTTTTTTATAATTTTTATTATATATTAATAATACATTTTTTAGTGGTAGTACTAATATCCTGATAGAAAATATTCCAGTGACACTACAACTGGTTCCTATTTTTGACACAGTAGTACTAATATCCTGATATATTCCAGTAACACTACAACTGGTTCAACCGGTTTCATGCAACAATCATATACCATTTTTATATTCCAGTAACACTACAAGTGGTTTCATGTAAGAATCATCTAGTGAAACCATTTTTATTTTCTAGTAACACTACAAGTGGTTTCATGCAACAATCATATACCATTTTTATATTCCATTAAACAGTACAAGCGGTTTCATGCAACAATCATATACCATTTTTATTTCATGTCTTTATCCTACATGTCTACATTACAGTAATGTAGGAGGAGGCTTCATGCAACAAGCACAATCACTCTTTGGCTCAATTAGATTTATCATAATACATTCTTCTAACTTTTCGTCTTCTTTTTCCTTTGCTAGTGCTTTTTCTTTTTCTCTTTCTATGTCAAGTTGTTGGAAAACATAAGTTAGAACATCGCGTCTATTCATCTGCATCAGGGCATGTAGTACTTGATATGATGCACTCCCCTTTTCCCTCTGCCACATTTTCAATACTCGATATCCAATTTCTGCCATGTTTTGTGTTGGTTCATAAGATATCATGCGTATCTTATCTATAGGAACATATAGATGTAATCCTAAATCTTGCCAGCTAAGAGGTATCTGCTGAGATATCATGACGAAATATTTCTGCATCACTTTTTCGTCTGGCGCATCATAGTTCAGCGAATTTTCTTTGAAGAAGTGAGAAGATTCTTTCACGAGATCTGCTCTATGTATTTGTGTAAAAGCAAGGCGTAGATCACTCCATCGAGTTCTCTTCTCAGCATTTGCCCACCATGTTTGCAGCATTTCATTCGCCATCTCGTCTACTTTTTTTCTTTGCGTCATATTTTCTAACTTGTCATATGGGATGTCTAGGTAGATACCTAGTTTCATCCAATCTCCTGCTGTCATACAACTTATATGGTATAGAATTTCATCACAGTAACTTAATACTTTACTATACATCTTATAGCTGTTTCATACAACAAATAATTCATATATATCACTCAGCAGTTCTACTGTTAAGGCGAATATCACGTATGTTAAGTATATGTTTGGAGACAATCTCGGTCTGAACATATCTCTACATCATGATACCTTGCTTTCTTACTTTATCTCACAACATATTATGTCATATACTCATTCATTTTTTCACATGAAAGATATAATGTCATATACTCATTTATTCTTTCACATTATTTTTTTCTTCACGTTCTATTTCTTTTATCAAGTAATTCATGTATATACCTTCTTTTAATACATCTTTCCATTCGTTCAGATATTTGCACACTTTTTTTTTATCTCCAACAGTGTAACGTTCAAGATATATTTCAGGAATATCTAGTATAGCACTTAGTGTAAAGTTATCTTTACTTATGTCTCTATCAGTTCTGCATGCTAACATATCGATGATACTTTCTATCAGAGCATACTCATCCATGTCATTTGCACCATAGTATTCAGGATGATGATCATTACATTCATAGTGGTGTTTAAATGCTTTTTCTACACACTTTTTTTCTTTTTCATTTTTTTCTTTGCCTTTCCTATGGAACTGTATAGTATATCCTATACTTTCTATAGATGATAACTTAGACAAATCATGTTGCAATATTCTTTCATACAGCTTTTCACGTTGTTCTTGTATTAGGGCATGACTTACAAAGAAGAACATTCGTATTATCCACCTTCTATGCTTTAATACTTCTTGTATATGCTTACATAACAAAGAGAGAAATACTGTATTACAAGTAACTTTAAAATGTCTTTTCTTTACATATTTCAATGCTACTTCATCTGAACAATATTTCAAAAGTTTAGATATACTATATGTTTGAACAACCATCTTATTTCTTACCCCTCTATTGACGTACTAAATTTGATGTACAATGTCTATTCTCAGCTATATTTGAGGCATAATTTTGTAATATAATTCCTTGTTGTTCTATTACTTGTTGGACAAGAAAACTGTTTTTCTCCTGTAGTTCAGCAATCTTCTTAAAAGACTTTTCTCTTTCTTGTTGTAGCTGTAGTATATAGCTGCATTGAACTTCTTTCACATGTTCTAAATTGGATATTCTTACTGCGTGTTCAGAACAGTAGTTCATGTAAGGTGTCATTGTATTCACTTTTTTCTGTTACGTATGCTTCAGTCTCCTGATTCGCACGTATGCTTCAGTCTCCTGATTCGCATTCACTCACATGTCTCAGCAGTTTCTATCTCAACTATGTTCTCTCAACTTCACTTATCCCTCATCGTCTGTATCGGGAAGCTGTCGGTACAATTCTAAAATGTCTTCTCTCGGTTTATCTACTGTGTCTAAATCTAAATCAGGACTTTCTTCTCCACCTTCTATTCTTTCGTTTCCTGAATCTGCTACGATCTGATTAGCAGAATACATGTTATGACCTCCTACAGGATATAGAAATTTTACCCTGTCCCTGTTCAGATCAGCTTGTCTTTTCTGTCTCTTGTTCCATTCCCGTTCTTGTCGTACAATCTCTGCTGCTCTTCTGTGGGCTAAGTGACTCATTATTTTATCCTGAGCTTCTTTTAAATCATTTTCTAGTACTGAGTTTCTTTCTTCTTCTTTCCTCAGTCTTTCTTCTGTTTCTTTTTTATACTTTTCTAATACTTGTATGTATTCTGAATGGGCTACATATATTTTCTCTAACTGTGAGTTGATTTGCTTCTCACGCTGCAGCACTTCAATGTTTTCTTGTCCTTTATTCATTTTCTTATAATATAGCCTCAATTGGATATTTTCTCTGTTCAATCTATATACTCCACTTCAGCCGGGTCATGGGACACTGTTTTCGGGTTATCAGTACTTTCTTGTCCACTACAGTCAGACACACTGGGTACTATTTCGCTTGTTTCCTCTGTACATATGTTATCAAAATATTTTTTTGATTCAGTAGATTGCGTTATTTTATCTGCCTCTGCTTCGGGAACAGATGTTCTTAATGTAGTAGGATATATATTACCCGATCTCAATAGCTTTATTCCTGCTTCAGACAAATTAGCAGGCGCAGTAACAGTAAGAGAAGTAGTACTTTGTTCCATTGTATCGTCTTTTTTTTGTTGCCTCACAAGTTGATCCACTGAGATTGATCTCAGTGACTTTTCTCCTTTTTCTCCTATATCATTCGTACTTTCTTGTACAGCACCTATTTTTATGTCATGTAACATATGATCTGACATAATATTTTTCACTGTGCAATGCAGAAAAGTTTGAATAGCTACACCGCTTTCATGTCTTCCATTTTCAACACAAGAAAAGAAATATTCTTCCCCAATTTGGCTTGTTTTATTTTCATTCGTTTTGCGTGTTTCTAATATTATTATTACAATAGTAAGGACGAAAGTAAAAAAAGCTCCTCCTACACCTATTTTACCATTTGATGTAGCACTATTCAGTGTTGTTATACCCTTCATTTCTTACACAATGTCTCTATCAAAGAAATGTATAATTTTGCTATCAGAATAAAAAAAAAATAAAACATGAGTAATTCTACATCAAATTTTACCGTACTGTATTGTATGTACAGATGTATTTAGACACACAACATTGTTTGTTGCATAAATAATTTCTATTCACAGCATAGTTTTTACTCTGCCTTACATAGTTTTGTACTTTGTTGTCATTCCATTCTGTGTCTTCAGAAAAAGTCGAAATAATTTCTTCTATGGATCTTTTCCGACTTCGTTGTTGTAAGAAGTACACACAATACTCTCCACAAGTGATAGAATTTAATCCTTGTATTGCAGTAGTACAGTATTTATATTTATCTGGTAGTACTTGTAAGAAAGTTCGGCGTATAGGAGGAAGACCGTAAGAATCAAAATATTCAGCTATTTTTTTAGGATGCTCAAAATAAAAAGACACCCAGTGCTGCCCCGGTAAATCACTATCATCTGTGTTGACGATATATCCTGTAGGATATTGTGTTATCGTAGGAATTGTATCTGCAGAATACACTCCATGTTGTATCTTACTACTGTATCTATCACTCTCTAACATATTTAGTATTTCTTCTCCATCCATTTCTAAGACAAGCTTGACTTAGCTTTTATCATATTATTTTGATCCAGCAGCAGTATCTCATCGAATTCTAAATATATAACAGCAGCTACACCATGATTTAGTTCGTCTTCTAACTTAAATGTTAAACTAAGGGAACCATTTTCAGAAAGTTCAAAAGTCTCAGAATCTACCCCATTTTTACTTATATCAAAACAATTTATTGCTGCTCCCTTTTTGAATTCTTCCAAAGAAATGTTTATTGGATCATTACGAAACAAGTCTCCTCCACTTTTTAACATTGCAAGATATGCCATGTTATATTTGTCGTTCGGATAATCTACTTCATATTGGTAGAATGGAGTTCCACCATCGTTTACTTTAAGTTCTACTTCTCTTACTTTGAAATGAGGAAACTTAAAAGGATTATGATTGTTATTTCCAGAGAACCCATCTAAGTGTACTAACGCTACTATAACACGCTTTGGAAGAGGAGTATTGTTTACTACATGCGGTGCTTGTAGTATAGATTTCTGAGGTCCAAAAGTAACATACTTCATTTCAACTTTTCTCATAGGATATTTTATTTGATAATTCATTCGTCGTTCTTTCATGAAAGTATCATAGTATTCGTCTGTCACTCTATATCTTTTTACCATCAAACTTATGTCTTGAATTTCAACCATGTATTTTTCTGTTGCTCTCTTCGCCATCAAGCAGAATTCTACATCTGCTCTATCAAACTCTATCGTTAGTCCTACTTCTCCGGGTATTAGTTTGTTCTGGCAAAATAAGTCATCATGTACGCGAGTGCTCATTTCAAATATTTTACCATATTTAGTTCTATCAAAACGTTTTACTACTCCAGAATTATGCGTTGTACCTGCCACAGTGTCCAGTTCATCAAAATCTTTTGTATCTTTATACCATAGGCTTAATCCTCCTGTCTTTTCTGTCACTTCTGGGTCATAGCTCAAAAGGTACTCAAAGAAAGATTTATAAGGATATAAATCATTGCTGTCGGATATCCTGACTCCTCCGATAGAGACTTTTACATTCTTGAACATAGTAGCTCCGAAATAATTTATAGGAAATACTTTTGATTCATCAGGTACTGCCGCACCAGCAGCTGGAGCAGCCGGGTTTACTTTACCAGTTTTCATTATTTTTGCAGATACTTTAATGAAAGAATTCTTCAGGGAAATAAAATCTTTGTGCTTAGCTTTTAGAGCAAATTCCACTGTGTTGCTGTTAGCTGATGCGGTGGGTTCTACTTTTTCATAATAATTTTTTACTATGGTGGTATCCGTAGGAGGTACAAAAGAAAAGTCCAAGTCTGAACTAGCGCAATGACATGGATCATCGTCTAACAAAGACATTTTTTCTTCTGATTTTTTTTGCACTGTATTATGATATTATATTTTGAGTAGTATGATACATTGCTTTATCTCACTTAAGTTTATCATATCCCAAATATATCTTTAGAACTTTTCTTTTTTACTTTGCTCCTAGTAGGGTTTTTCTTTGGGTTTTTTTTCGTTACGAAAGAAATAGCATCTGCTCCTAATTCACTCATGCTCTCCTGTGCTTCTCTTTTTAATGCTCTCTTTATGTTTTCTCCTTTTAATACATTCTTTGCTACACTCACTCCTCCTTTTATCATTCGCTTTCCAATATTTCTTGCAGCACTTTTCAACACTGGTTTGACTAAAGGTATTACCGTCCTGAACAGTCCGCTTAATATATTTCCTAGGCCATATCCTCTTTGATGTTTCTTTCCCATGAAGGGAGTTAAGTGATATCCACGGCCATGTTGTACTAAATATGGATATCTAGATGCTTTATTATATAAATTATCATAGCACACTGCTTTCTTGGAATTTCTGTTATCATTTTTGGGATACATTTTTTCAATCGTTGTTACATTTCTATGTATCTCAATATAGTTTATTTCTTCTTTGATTTCCAATTTCTATCCCATTCACTTTCATCATATCTTTGATTCTTTTTTACTGCACGACCGCTACGTGAGACATAAGATGTACTTCCTCTACTCTCTTTCTTTCCAAAAATGTCTTGTGCTGCAGCAGTATATTTTCCTGCACTTTTAACAGATTTTACTTTAGCAAGAGGTTTTATTTTCGGCTGTTTAATAGCAGGAGATGCTGATACAGCTAGAGAGTAACTCTTATCAGGCTTTGGTGTGGAGTAAGTTGTATCAACTTGTGGTGTAATAGATTGTTGCGGTGTAGTAAATTTTGATGTAGATTGTTCAGGTGTAGTAAACTTTGGTGTAGGAGTTTTTTTTAATTGAATGTCGCTGATAATTTCATTAGGAATTGTATTCTCTTCTTTTTTTGTTTGCATTTCATCTCTTTCTGTTTCTGAGAACTCATCATCAGATGCATCACTTAGTTCAGCTTTTTCCAATTTTTTCTTTACTTTGTTATATTTTTCTCGTAGATATTCCATTTCTGTTTCTTCCATAGGATATGGAGTAGAAACATGGGGTGTAATTATTTTACGTTTACCTATTTTAGGCTTATTTTTAAACCAAGACTTGGGAACATATTTAGACAAATATTTCCATACAATTTCTGTTCCTGTAGGCTCTATAAGAATGCTGGGATTAGAGAAGTATCTCATGACGCTGATTATATTAGAATTAGGTATTACGTTAGATTCTATACTGATTTCTCCTTCTTTGTCCCATACTATATCTAATTCTAACATTTTCCTTAGTATACTTCTTATGTTAGGTACTTGTGCTCCTCTTATTCGACTTAATATGTCTACTATTGGTATTCCTACTCCAAAATCTCTTACATGTAGAGTATCTATATAACCAGTAGATGGAGCATTTTTTTGTATGTTTTGATTTGTAGACAACACAGAATAGGGTGAAACATTATATAGTCTCTGCTTCAACAACTCTTCTTGTCTTTCTATTATTGGACCTTTTTCATGAGACACAATTTCATTTTGAGATGTCACAACATTTTTTTCAGTTTTGTTCCCTTCTTTTTTTTGTAACATTGCTTTGTATGTAGAAAGTGGTATTAGTACACTTTTCTTATATGTAGTGCTCATTTCTCTATTTACGTGAAGCCACTGCCCCAATGATAGAAGGTACTATCCCTCCAAGTAGTTTCACTGCAAGCGGTAGTAAGAAAGGGAGGAATCCTCCTTTCTGTTTCAGTACTTTTTTCCTCTGCTGGTTGTTGACGCCACGGTTCATAAGATACCTCAGGGTCTTTTTATGTTTTTTTAGTTTATTGAAAGTAGTACCACTGATGCGTATATTACCTGACAATACATTAAAAATGCACTGGCATATGGCATCTAAGTCATCTTTACCTGCATAATCAATCAATAAACTTCGTTTCTTTTTCACTTTGGTATTTCCTAAAAGAGAAAGATATGCAGTATGTTTAGATACTCTAGCATATCTTCTATTAGATCCACTTTTCTTTTTCTTTGATACTCTTTTTTTTTTAATTGTTCTTTTTTTTTTCCCTCCATCTGTGTTACAGCACTTTTTTTTGCTTTTTCCCATATTTAATGAAGTAAAAAGGAACTCAATGTTTGTGGTTATCTCAAACACATTTATTGCTTTTTGTTTGGTACGTATACAGTCTGAACATCATTACATATATTTCCTCTGAACTTCAAGTGAGGAGGACTATTCTGATGACCATCTATGAACAAGTAAGAATGCGGACTTTTAGTTGCATCTGTAAAAATGTCATGAAATGTTTTTATGTCTTTCGGCATTAACTTTCTTCCTAGTGATATGGAAATGGTCTGATCTAGTGGAGTGTTAAAAACTACAAGATATGTTGCATTCTTACTTAAAGTTTTACGTTCTTTCCCATCTGAGAATAAATTCTGTGACAGATAAATTACATTCAATTCTTCATGATGACACCTTTGAGTAAAAAATTCTCCTATCATTGAATTGTTTGCACATTCTTTCATTAGATCATCGAATACTATCAGACCATTTAAACCAGGTTTTATATGTTCATCAAAAGATGATGGTAAACCATGTATAAATTTGATGTCTATATCTGATGAAAATGTCAAAGAAGGAATAGTTTGACCATAAAACCATGCAACATAATCAATTTTTTTTTCTATTACTCGATCACAATTCTGTAATACATCGTACACAAAAGTTGTTTTTCCGCTATTGCTGGGTCCTGCTACTATCATAGAAAAAGGGACTTGCAGACATGCATTGAAAACACACAAGCCATTTTCAATTTACATTTTACACAGTCTTAATCTTGTTTAATTCTTCTGCATAGAAACTTCCGGCTAATATCTCATTTTCTGCATCTATTAAAACATATGTTATGGGCCAAGTCCTTAACACATGGGCTATCTGGAATATTTCTTTTTTCCAGTTAGAAATATATCCTCTTCTGAATGCGGTGTTGTATTTCGTTATCCGGACTTTATCTCCAACAGAAAACGCTAGGTTATAACGTTTAGAGTAAAGATACTTCCCATATTGATTTTTCCATATTTCCTTCTCGTTTGATTTGTTTGCTGCAGCAGGTGAAATACCCAATGTTCTATGAATACTATGGTTGTAACTATATACTATGTCTTGTAGTACATCTATATATCTCAATGTATTTTTTGCAGTCATATATTTATATAGTTTATCTTGAAGAGTTCGATTGAACCTCTCTACTATAGCACATTTAGTGTCTTGCGAAGTACTGAAAGATTTAATTTCATTTTCCATTAAAAACTTTTTAAAAACTGCTTTAAATTCGGTTCCTTGATCTAATTGTATCAACCGCGGTTTCACTTTAGCACGATTTAATATTTTCTTGAAACCAACCAACGTTATGTCAGCAGTTTTACGAGTGAGTGGTTCCACATAAGCATATCTAGAAAAGCAATCTATGCAAGCTAATATGTAACCTGTGTTATCATTGGTTTCTCTCAAGTTATATATAGAAATTAAATCTATTTGCCACTGATCATGTAAACCTCGCACAATTGTTTTACGTCGTAAGAATTTATTGCGCACACTTCTATGGGAAGTATATGTTTCACTGTTCTGAAGAAATGTTACAACATCTTTATATTTTAGTTCTGGTTCTATTTCTTTCGCAGCTCTGTATAATTTCCTGGGTGAACTAAAAGAAGCAGGATTCCTTGCATCATAATATATTTTTTTTAATGCGAATATTTTAGATACATTTTTCTTGCTAAGCTGTATTTGTTTCTTCTCTGACATACTTTGTACTTCTGTTCACCTTTCCTCGACAATATTTCTTCCGGTACTTACACGAACACAAAAAATATTATTCCACGCAGGGAGGGGTACATGCTCGAGAAATATCTTCACGTGATTCTATATCATCTCAAGATAATTGTAGTACAAAGTTGATCAGAAGATGGTCTTTTAATTCACGGTTATCCGTTGAATCATATACTATATTTCAGCATTGAAATATATCAGGTATGTGTTTTTAGAAAAGGAAGATAGGTATGTATCCTATTGCTTTCTTGCCTTCCACATTTAATATACCCTTTCCTTTTTTTTCTGCTTCAACTTTTGTTGTCAATTGTTTCTTCACTTTTTTCTTCTCTGCAAGTGGTGACACTTTTTTCGTGTTATTCTTTTTCTTTGTAGATGGGGCAGAACTCTCTGTTTCAGTAATGTTTGCTGCATTGTAATCTGCACACAGCGTTTTAATGTTTTCACTTTCACTTTCACTGATGTCATGTGTCTCGATGTTGATGTCATGTGTCTCGATGTTCTGTAAATTCTTCTTCCTTTTCTTGTTGGAGGTAGAAATAGAAGTAGAGGCTATTTCTTTTCTTTCTGCATCCATTTCTGTTCCTTCTTCCGAACTCTGACTGCTGCTGTCCCCCGTTTCACTTTTTAGTTGTACTGCTGCATGTTTCCTTTTTTTAGAGTTGTTACACTTCTGTATGCTTTTTTTTTCATACCTCTTTTTTTCTTTCTGATATTTAGTATGGCAAGAATTACAACGCTTCTTGCTCTCATCAGAAGAGAAGTAAGTCATAGAGTGATATGGTTTATGACAGCGTATGCATTCTCTCACCATGTTATCCGAACATTTCTTACAATATTTCTTGTCTTGTACCAGGCTTCTTGCTCGTCCACAATATTCACATGGGCTCATTTTTGGGCTCATTTTTTTGTATGTATATTTATGTCTGTGTTGTAGTATGGTAGATGCAGCTGACGTGCTTTACCTCAGGATAATTTTCTTCTGCATCATACATCGCTGTCGCTACTGTCTCCCATTCCATCATCGCTGCTACTTTCACTCTCTCTTTGTTTTTTACTGCTCTCTTTTTCTTTCTTCTTGTTTTTCTTCTCTTTCTCTTCTTCTTCTTTGTTCATGATATTAATTTTTGATACTTTTTTATTTATTTTGTGTCTAAGCTGAAACAATAAATCGAATTCCTCTTTGTTCAGAGTAACACTTTTATCCTTCGCCATATCATGTAGATGGAAGTAGATTTTACCACGGAATGCACCAATGTCTATTCTTTTCCGCTTTCCGAAAGCAATAGTAGGGTACTTCACGTTCTTGCTCATTTTGACTGTATCGTGTTCGGAAGTAGTGTAACATTGATGGTATGGTGTGATGTTTATCTCACATACTTTTCAGTAGTACAACTTTAAGCAGAGGTGCAAGAAACAGGGTGTACTATACTATTTTTATTTTTTTATGTACATGCTGACATTGTTTCTTCTGTTCAGTGACATGGGGGATATTACAGTTACCATATGCCATAGAAGTTATACCATCTTGTAATATATACCGTTTGTCTTCGAAAGGAGACAAAGATAATTTAGTTTGGGACAACATGTACACTCTATGCTTGAAACTCCTTATGCTATCAAATTTTTTGTATACCATTTTACCTTTCAATAATGTTCGTTTAAAATGGCTGTGTTTCATTTCAGCTATTGTACTTTTTTTCACTCCTTTTATCCGCCTTTCTTCTGCTCCAGTTTTATATAAAATGGAATACATTTTCGGTCTGAGTGCGATAAACTGATATATTTCTTTTCCGGCTGATTCGTCTTTGAATTTACCACTTACTTTCTTGTTTTGTGTACTATGTAGCGGGTGTTCTTCATTCAAGTTAGAGAAGTCAAATAAATGGTTCATATGCTGCATCTTTGTAATATAATCCCCATCATTAATGTAGTATATGAGAGAGTCTGTGTCTGTATAAAGAAGTGATATTTCATTTTCTTTGAAAGTGGGTAACATAACATTATAATGGAAATCATACATATGACATTTTGATAATTCTAATATAGTGAATCCTATGTATATTGGCTTGTCAAGTAAAATTGATTCTTTGTGGTATTGTATTCCAACGTAGTCTTCATTGAACACATGTAAAGAATGGAAAGTTGGTTTTTGTATTAACTTAGTGCACATACTTTCATCAGAAGTCAATTTCATGTTGACTCTTTTTTTGACATTCTCCATTGTTTTTCCGAAAGCACTGTTGTTCAATAGTTTAAAGAACTCTTTGTCAAAAGAAGAAGTAGCTGCTGCCCTTTTCTTGTTATTGAAATCTATGTATGGCTTCATCCATTGTTTCTGGCGGAAAGATAATATCCTATGTATCTTCTTCAATTCCATTCCTAGTGCGGTATATAACTTCAGATTTCTATAATGTATAATATATTTTTCTTTCTTTTTTAGATCACATATTAATTTACTCCCACTTTTTTTGTACTGGATGTCATAATCTTGCAATATTTTTTGGGCATATGGAGATAAATCATCATATAATACTTCTTGCTTATGCGGTGCTAAAGGATAGCTATCATGTGCAGAATGTACATTCTCTGGATATAATAAAGTTACTTCTAATATATAACCAATCTCATTGTCATCTTTCACATTTTCCACGTTGAATTTTTTGAATTCTCTCTCATCTACCCACTGAAATGATTTATATGGTAACAATCCGGACATTGCTTTAGAATACAAGCTGACGCAATCTAAATAAACTATCCTATCTTGCTGTCCTTTTACTGTAGCCATCCGGTGAGATACATTGGTTATTCCCCCTCTTATACCCCTCTCTATAAAGTGGTACATTTCTATATCTGTAAGAAGTTCTAGCTTTACTCCAGTATACTTTAACATAGCTTGGTAACTTAAAGCTGGGGCAGTGAGAAATTTGGCAGGATCTAAATCATAATACTTGACGGCTTTATTTCTAAAAGATTCGAATACATCACAAAGTAGTAGCACATCAATTTTTAAATATTCTTTCAGATAATCTTTTATGTTTCGACAATGTAGTATATTGAACATGTTTCGGGCATGCTCATAATCTGCATCAGATATATTCTGTTTAGTCAGCGTGTTATAGAAATATTTTTTTTCAGGTAACTTTTTCTCAGATAACTTATGCCAACTGTCTATATAATCATAACACATTACACCTTTACGAGTGAAATATGGCAGCATTTCTTTCTGTCGTATGTGTTTTTTAGTCTGTATGAAGTCAGCCGCATCATTTTGATGTAAAAGATCAGCTAAATTCGAAAGTGAAGTGGGTAAGAATTGAAATGAATCAATGACATAAAAATTTTCAAAACTAAGTGTCAAAAACTTTTCACAAGATCTAGCTAATACTTTGACATTTCTTTCAATATATTTATATAGTTTTGTTATAAGAAAATGGGAGTCATATTGCATTGCATTATGAAATACTATCGGTATTCTAATTTGATCCATTCTTAGAGAAGTAAACGTTAAATTACAACGGTTACAGGCGTAGTTCACATCTTTCCCATTTCCTTCTCTACCTATGTGTGCGTGGTCTAATACTTTTTTCATGCTAGTATCCTTAAAAGGTATGCCACAAATGTAGCATTTTGTCTGAAGTGTGATACGGCTTATATCTTCCGACGTTAAAGATATTGTTTTCCTGTTATGATGTAGTACATATGCTATTTCTGCCCTTTTCTGATGTAAATATGAAACAAACTTTTGTACTACATTTTTTCCTACATATAAGAATGGCGACTGAGAGTATGAACTATACTTAGATATCATTATTGCTCCAAATGCATTTAATCGGTGCTCAGTTTTTATTTCTGATTTTCCTTTTTTTTCCCCTGTTTTAATTTTCTTATTATATGCCTCAAAATCTGCAAAAATAATGAACGGGGCTCTGACTTGTTTACTGTAATCTTTATATTGTAAATTGGATCCTTTTTCAGGTAATATGTATGCTTGTCCTGTATAAGAAATTTCATTGCAGTTACTTTTAATGTGGGAAGTATATTTTTGTTTTTTGTTGAAAGATAGTAAACATTTGCGACAGAAAAATCTAGTTTTTTTCCAGAAGAAAGGCCGTATGAACATATCTAAATTACGGATAAGATAATAATGGTCATTATGTAATAGTAAGTTCACATGCACTTGAGCTCTGCCTGAAGCAATAACAGGAGTGGTACAATCACTCATACTATAGTTAGAAATATACATAGGATAAGGTTGGAATACACCTTCCTCGCTTCTGAACATGCCGAACACATTTATACTTATACCATTTTTCTTTTCAAATTTATTTATTTTACTTAATTTAACTGGAAAACTCATGTTTGAAATATCTAAATGATGCATGAAAGGGAAGTAGGTACTTGCTCTTGTTCTTTTCTTTTTTACCTTGCTGAACATGGCGGCTAACACGCAGAAAACAAAACATTTTACTCCGCATCCTGTTATGTTAAGCAAAGACTTCTTTTTCTGTAGTATTTCTTTTACTTTTCCTGTATCGCTTCCTCCGAATGGGTTGTACTTATATACAGAAAAGCGCAGCATTATTATCTCTTTTAAGAACCATCCTGATCCCATGTATAAGAATGCGTCAAAGAAGGCTAAAATTGTAGAAAATGAAGATCTGATGACGTCATCTATATTATATTTCGTTAAAACTGTTGTCATGCTACTTTGAAACCATGGATTTATTTCAAAGTTTTCACTGGTTTCTAAGTTATACTTTCCCAGACATAAATTCAAAGATAATTGGTATTTTATTCCTCCATGTATTTTTTTCCATTTCAGTATTTTATTCCTTATTTTTATCATATTTTTGTACAAGAACAAATGAGGATCATATATTGCATTATGCGGAAGTATGTCATATTGTCGAACTACATTTCCCATCGCTTTTCTTCCTTTCATTTTTTCTCTTGTATCCTTTTGAAATGCAATACAAGATACACTGTACCATATTCAAACTTGACTGCTTCTCCTGTTGCGTCACATATTCTGATTTCAATTTCTTGTATCTCACTTTTTTTTATTTTCTTATAGTATGGTGCTGTGAATACTTCTTTGATGTCAGTACCAAATGCACCAGTACAACGAATAGTTCTAAGGAGGGGTACTTCTTGGTTCCCGACTATTTCGTTCGATACAATATTAGTATACAAAAAAATGTTTGAAGTAGTTTTCAAAGAGGGTACCCCATCTGCATGAAAAGCAATATAGTTCTTGGCGTGTATAGTGGTTTCTCTCAACACTTTATAGTCATTATACGTAGTCAGCGGCTGTCCAGAGAAAGATATAGTACCGAACTGATCTTTCTCTGAATCTTCTGCTCTGTCTAATCTCAGAAGGGATGCTAGTTCAACAGACATTGTCACTGTATCTCCTTTTCCTACATATAATATAGGTTTAAGGTTTTGCACCTCCATGTCTAAATATGGTTCTCTAGATATGCGTATATAATCATTGTTCTCATATATTTCAATAGTTTTTAAAGTCCGATTTATGCTATGTAACAAAGATTGTATTGTATCGAAGTTACCATATGGTATTCTTTTTACTTTAAATCTTTTACCAGTGGTAATATCATCTAAAGATTTAATTTTTTTCACCCCCGGTTTTCTTTGGAATTCATTTCTTTCTACAGACACTGTTCTGTCTCTTTCCGGATGTTCAGAGATATCGTACCATGATACTGGTAAGTTAACTTCTACCAAGGCCACGGTCCATTCTCCCTCCAACCGTAATGTAGATGGCATTGGAACATAATAGTGACTCGTTTTATTTTCTCTAGAAGGATGTATCGTGTTAGAAGGAAGACCAACAAAGAAACTGTTTTCATACATAGTTTTATTTACTTGCAACACAAACTAGAGTGGATGTAGTACATCATTCTTATGGTATCTCAACAGAGATGATTAGAATTTCTTGTTTCATTTACTTTTTTTTTACACCATTTCAAATATGCTTCTTCACACTGTAGCTTTCCATGACACCAAACCATATGACAATATACACATCTTTTTTCCCCTGTACGTCTGGTTTTTTCCCAGAAATCAAACAAACATTTTATGTGAACTAATTTGTTGCAACAAGACATGGGTACTGCATCATTTTGTTTTTTCCTCTGTACAAGCAGCGTTTGACACATCATACACATCATATAAGAAGAGCAGAAAATGTATGTTTTTCTCCTTTCCACATCTCTTATTTTTTTACCTAAACGAGATGTTACATATTCTGTTGGTTCTACAAACAATTCATACTGGGTTTTTTTGGGCTTCATCAGTTCTATTACTTCAATGGTGTACCTCATGTCTAAGTGATTACAAGTAAATACCATTATGTCTTGAGTAAATTCATCATGATATCCTAATATAATGTTTGCAGTCTTTATTGCTCCAGGTAATTTCATTAAATCAGCATATAAAATCTCATATATGTTTTCAAAAATAAAAGAGCACTGGAAATACACAGCAAAAAATATAATGGCTTCTATCTCAATTTTGTTCAATCGAGAAATGCAAACAGATGTAGATAAAGCCCTGAATATGTCAGCACACTGTTTTATACACATGTATTTTTGTGATGGAAAATCCACGTTGAGGTATTTGTCCTTTTTTTTGTCATGCAGGTAAAATGCTGACATACATGATATATATTGTACACGATGATGTAGCAATACATTGTCTACATTTATGTACATTGTGTATGTAAAGTTATATGTCAGTGGTTTTCTTTGCAGTAGAAAGAGATGCGATCTTTGAACATTGACTTCCTTTGCTTCTTGTATTTCTTTCTAGTCCATCTTAGCATGTCTTTACCACATGTAGGTTTTCCTAAGAACCATTTTATGCCGCAGTCTTTACATCTAATAATTTCATTCTTCCTGAAATAGCTTTTGAACCGGAAATTGGTATAACACACAGTGTCAGCAGGTGATTTACAGCACGACATATATACTACAGTACTATGCCATGAACTCCTTTTCTCGGTGTGTCGATCCCCCGCTGCGGCACATTGGTATGTTATCGTTTCTGTGTCATAGTTGTGTAGTTCTAATCTACACTGTATTTCACTGTTCAATATATCAGTAGTGTATGAGTTATAATTTGTCCTGTCACATGTTTCTCTTTCACAGTATATGTCTTCTAATACAGCTTGCACACATGGTCTGTCTAAGAACTCTGTAATGAACCACAATAATTTTGTCATATATTTGTTCTCTACGCAACCTGTGTACAGTGCTACTTTCAACATATGTGGTATTTCTTCCAAGTTACTCAACCCTCTTTTATGTAAGTATTTGAATAGCAGATTACATTGAAAAAAACAAGCAAAAAATGTTATAGATGCAACATCTTCTACTTCATCGAAACGAGTGATACATTCCTCTTCGGGCAAAGAGAGAAATGTGACGAACGATACACAACTCTCCACAGACAAGACAGGTTGAGAAGGTATTTCAATGTTCAATTGGGATACATTTTTCTTCATCTTATCATAGAATTCGAAATAATATGCAAAATATAAGCATCTCATAGACAAGAGCCATGCGTCCAGTAGATATTGCTGTACTTCCATTTTGTCTGTGTCCTGTGAAAAAAGTGAAAAAAAAAAAAATTTTAAAGATTAAATCAGTACAGATTTAATTCAATTTTTTAAATAAAAAAAAGAAATAGTATAGTACAAAAGTAAAGTAATCAGGTTAGTATGGGGTGCAGCGCAGTTATATGACGAAGCAGTTCTGTGATACTGAGTTCTCCATATCCGCAATATCTACAAATGTACACACAATGCTTGCTCTCGCTTATGCATACACTACCCATGAAACTGTACACTTCTTTACATCCCAAACATTCCGAATTTGATGTTAACATACTGATGTTCTGTTTTTTTACTCTTGTCTCGCGCATTTTTCTTATATGCGCTATTTCATTGGCATTTTTCTCTAGCTTTCTCCTTTTTCCAACTACCCGCCCAATTTTTTTTTTTTCTACATGAATAGGAGATTTGGGATAACCGTTCTCGCGAGGTAATTTTTCCTCAGAAATAGTATGACTCCGCATTTCTCTCTCTTTCTCCTCGCTGTCTGAATAATAAATTTCTCCTCCCATATCACTGTTTTTTTCATTGTCCTGTTTTATACACCCCGTTATTTTATTTCCTTCTGCAGCAGAACAATTATCTTCTTTTTTTCCATAAGTAGATAGATCTATTGGTGCAAACATGGGAGGGAAAACATGGGATATGCTATCTACTATTCTTTTGACAGAAGTATCATGAGGAGTTAAGATAGTGTTCTCCTGTTCTGTTGTCCCAGTTTCAGCAAGTAGGCTTTGCTCTAGCTCTATTACCGACACAGGTCTGTCATCTACTACTGCATTGGCAGAAGTAACATCAGGCATTGATATAAGTTGCTCCTGTACTGTTGCATCAAGTGAGCATTGCTCTGGCTGTATGACTGAAGTGGTTGTGTTTTCTTCCGACTCTGTTTGAGGGAATGCTGTAACTTCGGGTTCATACTGTGTAGCCTCTTCATCAGCAGTGTAATAAGATGAAGTGCTTTCTTCTGACATATGTGACTCCATTTCGCAGACAGAGGTTTCAATTTTGTTGGGGCTTTGTTCTGATCTTTGTTCTGCGTCATGACACACAGTATTGAGTACAGCAGGAGCCACATTTGAAGCTGTGGGATGGGAAAGCGAATATTGCTCTGACATCCCTGACGGAGCATCTTTTTCCTTCACCCCGCTTTGTACTGCACTATCCGTCATCTTATTCTTCTTTCTTACTATATTTAATGGAAGAAGAAGAAAGTGTCACTTCCCATGTCATGCTATATAGTACATACTACATACCAATCTCAGCATAATATAGAGATAGTATATAGTTCATTTCTTAGAACTAGGCTTAGGCCCGCGACGGTCTTTGGTTGATTTGAGAAGAGCAGCAGAGCAATGCTGTGGACACTTTGCACAAGTATCTATTGCCTCACTTAAAGTGTTTGAAGAGAGTACTTCCAAATGACGACGTATTCTTTCTATCACAGTCATACAGTATTTTATGTTCATTTGATTGATTGCAAGCTCATCTTTATATAATGTTGCCATAGGAGCGAAATTCTTAAGCTTCTTTACTTCATCACTAAAATCCATTTTAATTTTCTGTTTTCCTTTTTTCCCTTTGACATTCATGCTTGGGTTACTACTTTTTTCACATTTTGTCCCATATTCTTCCTCGCTGTCTGAAAGGTGCAAATCTTCTTTCAAGAAATCAAACTCTGGTTCATTCCCAAGACACACTTCAGAAATTTTACTGTGTTTATGTTGTGAAATACCATCTACTTCTGACGAATGTTGCCTCTTTGCCTTCTTCAACCACTTTGTCTTTTCTTTATACTTTGTTTCATTTTCACTGTCTGATGTATCAATAAAATCGGGAGTAAATGTAGTAGAAGGAAAGGATTTCTTTCGTTTTTTTACGTCATTATCACTGTGCGACATACAGTCGTCTTCGGAAGCACTCTGATCAGATATAACTGACTCAGTTGTGTTGGTCAACGATTTGATACTTCTTTTCTATTTTTTGTACATGTCTCAATGTCAGACTCTTCAGATGAGGTACTATATATTCTTTTTTCTTTCTCCTTGTTACCGGAAGTAGTTGCTTCATACAGATGCGAGTCATCGTCCTTTATTTCTTCTATTTCATTTTTGTTAGGATTCCATGATAATGTTATAGCTTTACCGCTCATAAGAGAAGACGCCAGCGGTCTAAATTCTATGGATTTTGTAGGATAAATAATAGTTAATCTTATTCCTAATATTTCAGAAATACACTCTAAGATGATACTATGACCAGAAAGTATATCTCCACGAATTTCTTTGTGATTTTTAGTGATCAAATGTCCATACATATTTCGATATGCCTTGTCTTTCTGCATGTAACTGGACAAAGAATTAATGGCTTGTTCTAGTAACAGAGATGCTACATTATCTTAAATCTGAAATTAAAAGTAGAACTAGAGTCTTTTTTCTTTCCTCTGATGTATGATATGACATGGAACAAGCAATGTTGTTCATTTTTGTTCACTGCGTGCCAATATGTTTTATTTTCGTTGTTTCTGATAGAAAGTATACTTAATATAAGACTCAATATTTCATGTATCTGCGTTTCTTTCATTTTTATTGATGTTGGGAGAAAAGATACAACTTTTTAGCAGTGCACTGACTGACGAGCCTACTTACTGCCTGGTAGAAAATATCGGGTACAGAAGTATGACATCCAGCACTACATGCACATGTGTTAGATAGTACCAGCGAAAGCAATCCAGAGATTTGTAACAGGACAGGGAAAAACAATAACCGTTAAATATATGGTGAGAGATCTATTCAGAGGAATATTTGTTGCTGTGTGAAATATAACAAATACCACAAAAAAGTGTGACAGTGATGATATATACCGGGAAAGGGATGTAGTACTTACAATGGGAAAGTACTGATATAATATTTAGCCTTATATCTGAGAAATAGCTTTTTTAATTTCTGAAGAAAGTAGCAAGAAGAGGGAAATGTCTTTCGTGATACAGCTACCTTTTAAATTATGTGATATGGTTAAAGTGATTTTATCATTGAGTATTCTGAAACTTGAAAGAAAGATGATATCGTTATGCTTTATTTCATCGTATCTTAACCATATAGATTCGAATGTATTAGACTCTTTTATTTTAAACTTATATATATGTTTCAAATTATTGTACAATTGTTCAAATAATCGTATAAATTTAATGGATTTATTTTCTATGAAGAGAGAAATGCTAATTTGGATGTTGACCACATCTATTCTATTTGGTTTAAACCATGTGATGCTGGTTCTAATATGTCACAGCAAATATCGTGCACAAACTTCTCTATCTCCGTCAATATAATGTTGAATAAATTTTTGAGGAATATGTATATGAAGCCGTTCTTAGTAATTTTTATAGAATAACTACTTCTGGATATATTAATAGACCCCCTATACTTTTTTCCCTTTTTTTCTTTCTGCAGTATACTATCAATATCAATATTACTTTTAGGTATAGTAGATATCAATAATATAATATTATTTATAGAATAATCTACATACATATAAAAAGAATTATATATAGATAGATAGAATAAATTTTTCTTGTTGTAAATTCTAGAATAAATTTTTCTTGTTGTAAATTCTATCTCACAAGTCTAAATAGTATATAGTATGCAGAATTTAACCAGAAGCAGTATCAACATTACTGTATCAGAAAAGATGGAAAATCGGAAATGGGTTTTATGACGGTAGGGGGTAGATTCTCGTAATAGAAGAGTCGTGGTGAATAACCTCTGTGTAAAAGCATTGCCCCATACAACTTGGGTAGAGCATCTATTCCAGCATGCAGAGAAACGTTATACCTCCAAATAGCTTGTGAGACAAGGTTATCATCAATGACGTGTCCGAGAAAATCGGTGAAGTATTTTGATTCTACATAAAGGTTATGCACAATTCGAGAACAAAAACCGCATATGCAAATGTTTTCGTCTCTCCTAAAGATAAGATAAGGCATTTCGATACATCAGCTGATATCAAAATAACGTACCAGATATGGGACGAGCTATTTGTCTTTTTAAAGAAATGTCATTAGTGATATTGTACTGTATTTAATATAACAATTGTACCTATAATGCATCCAGGTGTTATAATAACAGGGACGAGGTCTTCATACCTGAATAACTGTAGTTTGAAATGTGGATGCAGAACAATAGCTTTGTATAGCTTCATTAGGGCAGACTCCTTTTTGTTCGAAAAAGCAAAACAAATTTTCCACCGCGCTATTGTAATGTGGATATCAGTTATGACGTTACCAATGAAATCTTTGAACTCTTTACCGTGCACAAATGTTTTATGAACAACATGGGTACAATATTCACACACGCAAGTCTCTTGTTCTGCAGTCTTAAAAATAAGGTATGGCATATCTTGTATTGTACATAGAAAGTATCAGCACCTTTTTCTCTCTTTGACCTTTGTACTGTAGGTCAAACAACCAAGTGGGATTTGTTCTCCGTTTTTATGTTTCCTTTTCGTCTCTCTGCAAAGAGTAAAGAAAACAGAAAATATAAGACAAGAAAGAAATATTTGAATTGTATATAGAATACATATTTTGCTCAATTGTAATAAAGTAATACATTATAAATAATATTTTATGGACATGAAATAAATTCCTATAAAATAATATCATATGGACATGATATAAATTCAGTTCTACTTTTAATCCATTTTGTATAAAGATAAACAGTCAAAATATAATATTCTGAAATACTAAGCAATAGTAAAAGAAAAACTAACCTGTTAGTTTTGTACAGAAAGCGAAGCAACACCTGTTGCTTTATTGGACACTACACGTTAGTACGGCACGCTGCCTTGCCTCACCCTTTTCGATTCTGTTCAAAAAAAATAAAAAAAATAAAATTCAATTCAATGCATACTGGTCTTGATTATATTACTCAGTTAAACCTTGATATAGACAAGTTACTTGAAACATGATGTGAAGAATGGAATAAAAGTACCAACTACAAAATAATATATAATACCAGTGTTATAACAAAACTCACCTGATAGTATGGTATTGAACTAGAGATGCAACGCTTGTTGAAATACAGTGAAGTAGGCGCCCTGTATTGCATACGACTCGTGACTTCCAACTTTACACCATCTTATCCTGTAGTAAAACATAAAAATAAAAGAAATTCAGTTCAATGTTGCATGAAAGAAAATTAATTGTGTGATCGACATCACATGTGACCCAGGGCTCTAATAACAACTAATATAATCCTACTAGTTGGTAGACCTGCATCATGGACCTCTATCACGAACCTCCATCACAGACCTCCATCGTGCACCTCCATCATGCACCTCCATCACACACTTTAGTTGTGCTAAGCAATGCATGTCTATACAGCTAATTTGGCCTTTACAGATCACCTGGTCCCCACTGGCCTTTCTTTAGGGTTGAAATGATACCAAAATCGTCTCATAAAAACGTCTCACCTACTATTTAGCATTGAGCTCTATGGGTGTCTGTGTGAACGTGACTCTTTTAAAGTGATTTTTGGCTGGAAAACTGTCTCACAGAGACCCAGGTACCCTGGGTCAATTACTAAGTACAGTGAAAAAATGTCAGTGTTATAACAGAACTCACCTTATTGTATGGTTTTGTGTCAATGCTGCAACGCTTGTTGATTGTAGCTTACTGCACTGCTTTGTAGTATTGTAGATTTGTTCTGTACTTCACACCATCTCATCCTGTAGTAAATATAAATTTAAAAAAATTCAATTCAATGTTACATAAACATAGGATAAAATAGAGTACGTACTTATATGTGACATAGAATTTTGCGGCGGTGCATGCGTTCATCCCCGCTGCGGCGGGGAATCGAACCAGGGTCGCCCACGTTCTAAGCGGACGCGTTACCACCCCGCCGTGTACACGCGGCGTAACAGACACAGTACCACTGGTAGTATAGTGGTAGGACCCGCGTTCCCTCCCCGCTTAGTCCGGGAATCGAACCCGGGTCGCCCGCGTGTGAAGCGGACGCGATACCGCTAAGCCGTGTAGACGGTGGGTCAATGGACCGGGTTTAAGCCAGAGTATGCCGAGAGCGGCTACACCAGGTAAACACGACTCGCGGTCTGTTTTCCGTGCATCATACAAGCATTTTAACCCTTTAAGCACAACTGTGGTTGAAATATAGCGTATATTATGATAATGCATTCTAATTTTCGTTGTACATTAGTTATCCTGTCCAGATATGAGCTCATTTAGCTGGCCCTTTGTCAGATTCAGTATAGCTCGAGGCTTGGATTAAGACATAACCGAGCGGATGTCAACACGTAGCTGAGGGATGGTCACTCTCCAAGCACAGGTATGTAACACGTCCAGCTAGCTCGGGTTTGTACTAGTACAATACCTGTGCTTGGAGAGTAAATGTAACAATAATAGATACCCGTTCACACGTCAATTGAGTATGGTGCTAGGCGGCGCCAGGCGACATGACCATTTCTTATAATCAACAATCGACATGAGGCCTAGTGACATATGACATTAGGTCCAAAAACATAGTGACAGGCGACATGAGCAATTGTTAAAATCGACATGGGATATGAGCATTATTAAGCGACATTTACATGTGCCATGACCATTTTTAAAGATCGAAATTCGACATGGGGACCCTCCCATCCAGAGCCCCGAATGGTGCTGCCGGCTGGTGGGATAAAAATCAACTACACGTATATTCTACCTATGACGCAGTCTGCTCATAGGCACCATTGGTCACCCAAATAGGTATACGTGTGGGGAGCACCAGACACCAGACGGCGCAGCGCTATTTGTCAACTAAGATATAATTTGGGGTGTATAGACAAACATTTTGTGCCGCATGTGATGATATGCATTGAATACTATCAGTCTATATTATTATAAATGCCTCAATATGTTGTAAGAAGCAGATGAAAATACAATCATTACACTAAGCAATGTGTACTACATTTAATGAAGAGAGAAAAAGATGGACACCTCTTCTATGATATATTGAAAATTACTTATACACCGGAATTTCTTCATGAGAGCAGGATCCATTGGTGCCCCAAAGTTGGGGTGGGCGTCAGCCCACCCACTCAGGCATCAAACCAGGTGTAGACTGGCGAGTCAAACCCCTGCAGCTCTACCTTGAATTTCATATCATCCATCATATCATAGATGGATGAATGAAGCTCCACTATGGATCACCTGGGTAGTGCCCCTAGTAACATGGGGCACAAAAAAGACTCCCTCTTCAGGGAGTCGACAACAAATAAAAAAATAGTCCCCTGTGCTAATGGAATATCCCCTCCTCTCCCCAAGTTTTAGTCGTCATGATGCATGGAGAATGGATGCAGCCCTGACGAGTAACTCGCCAGGGCTGCATTCAAGCATTATTCCAGCAGTATAGGGTTGACGCACTCCCAAAGGATCGGCATGATACACCAATGTAGTACCAATGACTTACTAGCTGGGACTGCATTCATACATCATGACGATAAACAGAATGATTTAGTGAAATCCATCCTTAACGCGTTAACTGACTGACTCAGCTGTCAAATGTTCCCTAACACTATGCGTATATTAACCCTTTCACAATGTCCTAATACATTAAAGCATTATAGTTTTGGTCGCCATGATGGATGGATGCAGTCCTAGCGAGTAACTCGCTAGTACTGCATTCAAGCATAATTCTGAGCCTATGGGGTTCACTCACCCCCAAAGGGTTAGTATTATGGACCAATGTAGTATCGGTGAGTTACTTGCTGGGACTGCATTAATGCATCATGACGACAAACGTAATCATTTAGTGATGTCCATCCTCATAGCATGTTACCGGTACACCATACCATGTCACATAAATGCATACCATGTTGCTACATCACCTTGAATTTGGATCTGCTATACCAGGACAATAATCCATCGAAATACCTCCCTCCCCCACTGACTGCTTCACAAAACAGAATAAAGTTAATACACTAGAGACCCAGCAGGCGACAGTGTGGTCAACAGGGAATAATGTAATACCAGAATGAACCGCTGGGGGGACCCACCTTAATGCAAAGCACCAATAACCCGCGGGTTGTTCATTCCCATATATATATAGTTATGCATTATGTATAATTGGTAGGTGACTTAGTAGGGCTGGATTCATTATACAAAGTGGGGAGAAGAGGATGGTGCCAAAGTAGAGTTATGATACATCTTATACCCCGACTATGTAACTGTCATCATGTACCAATTTAAAAATGCTGCAATAATCCATCAATTTATCACTTCTGGATTAATGCTGTTGCTACATGATGACATTTGTCGTCATGATACATGAATGCACTCCAGAAAAGTGACTGGTCAGTACTGCATTGGGACATCATCATGTGGATCCTTCTGCCATGTCTGAACCCCCAACCCCTAGGCTCAACATGATGCTTGAATGCAGTATGAGCGAGTTACTCGCTACTGCTGCAGTAATATAATCAGCATCAACCCAGAATTATTTAGTGCGGTGCATAACACTTTCTATAATTATAACTATGAGGCACATTGTAACGGCATTCTTAGACAGCGGAGTCTAGATATGGGGGATATAGTTTTACCCCTTATCTCACACTGCAGCATTAGTCACACCCGATAGTGCCACATCATGGGGTGGAGTATGTTGTATCTAGGACTTCCTGCAAATAATATAATGGAGTGTCCTCCCGATACTTTATATCATAACGACTTATATCATATAGAAAATAGCAGTTAGAATAAAATAAGCTTCAGAAATATAGTATGAACAAAGGGGGCAGGAAAAGGAAAGGGGTGAGCTGATACAAGTGATGTGTCACACATCGGTCTGTATTGTAAGGACATTACTACTGTACTGATCAGTAAACCCTATATGTAGTATACTTTCTACACCTCATGCCGTGTTCTATTTAGGGGAAAGTAGGATGATATAATTATTGTGTAGTACGCTGTGCCATGGACAACATGGGTAATTCTCGGTTTGTCTTATTCTGCATTGTTGCTGTGTTCTGCACATTTTGTCATGGAAAAAAGCCTGGAATATCAGACTGCAAATGTACTACCATAAGAGGTGAAATGCTATGTCATGGTACACACGATTGTCTAAGGAGGGAGGTGAGCAGTTCCACAATCAGGACAACTCAAGTAACCATGCTGGCTTGGTTTGATGAAAGGAGATTTACATATGACCACGACGTATTCCCATTCTTAAGCACAGTGTATTCCAGTCAGGCACTGTATAGCTGCGATGCGGGAGAATGCATGTAAGTTGAGTTTAATATGATTGGATATTATCTTAACCATAGCATAGAATGGATAGAGGGATCCCAGGTGGCTGGAGAGGGGCTAACATTTAGCTAGCGACCTGGGGTGTATTGCACGCGACTTGGTGACTTGGTACAATAATTTAACTCACCTGGCGACTTTTGCCAAAAATTGTCGATACAGTAAAACCTGTAAAAGGCGACTTTGGTAGATGAGGCCCTCAATTTCGAGCACTTTCCAACCATAGGCAGAGACCCCTGTACAATTCCCATGCAGAGTATTGGGGAGGTCTCCTCCTCTACATTTCCCATGTCGAATATTCAGGAAACAGGGAAAACCTACTTTTTCAATTAGATCAGGGGCAACGCATGCCATATATCCCCCCACCCCATCCAAGTAAGTTACATAACGAGGTAGCACCCAGTTATGTATACACAAGGGACATTGACATTTGGCATAGTCAAGTGATGCAGCTACTTGTCGTGTGCTAACCTCACATATATATATATCTACCACTGCTTATATGATATAGTATCCATTCTATTTTGTAGAAGAGTGAAGTGGACATACACTGTACCCACTACAGAATTGGATCAGAACAGTACTCCATCCAACCCATCTACGGCCACCCATCTAATCTCAAACCCTAATCTCAATATAGGACAGTAAGTTTTTTCAATATCATTTTATTATTTAAATATAGAACATTGATAGCCTAAACAAGTCATTCGCTTGTGTCTCACCTCATTGTCCTTTATGTTTTCTGAATGCCTCATATCACAATTCTCCATATGAAATAATGTCAATGTGATTTGATACTTGGGTGTTAGGCCTTCTCGCTCTAGATACATGATCAAACATACACACCCATCTCTGCATTTCACCTGTCTACTATTCCTTCTATATCAAAATAAAATATTATCTCAGCGCAATATAATATATTTTGTTGTCATCTCATTCATTGTAGCAGGAGCAGTACACACAGCACAAGATTCAGAACCCGCGGCTCTACTCCTATTGCTACACCTGTCACCAAGACCTCCCATACTGTATACAGTAGCTCTGAACGTGTTACCACTACCCTGGCACCTAACATTATACCCAGCAGTATCAGTACCACACTTCTAGTCAAGAACCCTACATTCAGAAATGTAGGTAAGACATCCTCTACCTCACATTTCCTTAACAATGTACAGACTTCATCTGGAGATACCGACTTGGACTACACTGCTGTACCTACCAACTCTAGGTATGAAGCTGTAGGTAGTATGCCTACTACTACCTCTTGGAACATGATAAATGGTCCTACTGATGTACCCAGCCCATCTCTCCCTTCTTATGTCACTGAGAAAGACAGGTTAGTATATTATATTGTGATTAATTCAATGGTGAACAACATCTGTCTTAATGTGTGTGCTTGTGCCCATGTGTGTTACCCGCATCCCAGCACCCACTGCAGGCTGTGAGGTAGCGCTCACTGGAGGCTGCGCCCCTGGGTGACACCCACTGGAGGAGTGAGGGTGTATAGCACTGGCTGCAGGCCGCGTCCCTGGCACCCGACACAGGAAAGTGAGGGACTAAGTATATTATATTGTAATTAATTCAAAGGTGTACAATATCTGTCTTAATGTCTGTGCTTGTGCCCCTGTATCTTTTGTCCAAGCACCCAAACAGGCTGCGGGTTAGCACCCACTGGAGGCCGCACCAATAGCACCCACTGGAGGCTGCGCTCCTAACACCCACTGGAGGCAGTATAGCACCGGCTGTAGGCCGCGTCCCTAGTACCCAACACAGGAGTAGTACTGTAGGGTATGTCGTCTGCAGCTCCGGGAGGTACTGGAGGAGGGTTAGGGTAGTACTACAGTCCCATATTATAATACTAGCTGCATGCTGCCTGTATTTTCTTCACACAGTGCAGGGGCTACGTGTACTATGGGCGTAAGGATAGGTGACATGAGGCTATAATATATATATATATAACATAATGGGGGTTGATCCCCATCATTTATTCTGAGTTCTGACGATGTAAAGGTCCGATGTAACAGCAAAATACGACACAGCAGCAGGAAATTTAGCTGAGATAGGCTTGAAATTGCAAATCTGACTCCCCCTGAGAAAATGACTATGTCCAGAAATTGAGCAGAAAATGGTCAAAAGTTCCTTTGGTAGAAATGTTCAGAATGCCTTGAAATGCATAGAAAACATAATCTTATCACGGGCATGAAATTGCAAATCTGACTCCCCTTGAGAAAATGGCTATGTCCAGAAATTGACCAGAAAATGGTCAAAAGTTCCTTTGGTAGAAATGTTCAGAATGCCTTAAAATGCATAGAAAACATAATCTTATCACGGGCATGAAATTGCAAATCTGACTCCCCTTGAGAAAATGGCTATGTCCAGAATTTGACCAGAAAATGGTCAAAAGTAGAAATGTTCAGAAATGTTCAGAATGCCTTGAATTGCATAGAAAACATAATTTTATCACACAAACATTGACAAAATTTTACCATCTCCAGCTCCCTGTATTGTCAAACAGGACTGAACCAGCCGACAAATTGCTTATGTCCCGACCGCTTCCAGTCTACAGAAATTCATGACAAAGTAATTCTATGGGTCAGAATTATTGCAGTACTCCACATCATCCACCTTATCTCAGCTTACTTTGTCTCACCCACTTTAACACACAGAATTGGGACTAATATACTGCAGTATGTTTTATTCACAGTTGTGGTGAAATGTAAAATCGCCACATCGACACATGGGACTTATTTCTTTAAATCGGCATACGACATGGACAGTGTTTGAAATACATGAGGACTAGTGACAAGATATAGGGGAAATGGACAAGTGATACAAACATTTCTTTGAATAGATAATTGAGTGACAGGACCCTGTGGTGTGGCATTGTATGATAATACAATGACAGTATACAGTAATTATACAAAAAAAATATAATCCTCCTGTGTGAATTGTATATAAATGATATACACAAGTGTGAAATCCTCCTGTGTAACTTGTGCATATTAAGTAGTAAGATAACGTTGATGTTGTAGAAAAGTACTCACCGTGGATGAGTGGACGGTACAGCAGATGGGTGGGCAGACAACAGGCGCTCGGGAGGTGGAAGAGAGCAGCTCTACTTATATCACACCCCGACAACTTGGCTCCACCCCTTTCCCAGAGGAGCCCGCACTGTCCTCTGGGGGCGGGAGGGAGGCGGACACCGCAACGTCTCATAACCCTTTAAAGACAACCTATATGATATCTGGGTTCTTCGTCATGTTGAGCATTACTATAACTGTTGTTATAATAGGGACAGTATTATATTGCAAGAATAAACAAAGGAGGGTAGTACAAAGAAGTGCAGGGATGCATGACTTGAGAGGTTCCATACCTGAATCAATTGATTCAGACATGGAAATGCAGCCTTTAAATGTTAGACCCCCATCAGAGACGTCAGTATAAATATTTGATAGGAGTATGACATAGGGACGTGCATGACATCCCTTTTTTTGTGGTTCATCCTGTCTCGACTATATATCTGACATGAAAGACTTGTTCGATAGACTAAACTTATCACATTTTCTGTAACACAATGTGATACATAGCCAATGTATAACACAAGGGTTGCGTTAGATACCCCTCGTGACAGGAAGTAGCTTATTTCCGATTGTGATCCATTTCGAGATGTCATATGATACAGATTTGCATATTTACTTCCGCTGCATTACTGTTGACTCCACATTTTTATTTCTGAATCACCCTTCTGTCTCGAATTCCAACTGTCAAGGACACTGTCTGGAAGATACTTTATGTGTCTGGCTCGTGTGACATGTGTTAAGATGAGCTGTCTGATAGATGAAAAATATGTATTTATGTTTCCTGCCCAGAACAAAACAAAATGTGAGGTCAATAGTAGGGTCATTTCCTAGAAAAATAAGCTGCCGAGAACTGGTTATAAATCTAACATGGGAGAAATGTTCTTGTGATACAGCAGGATACAAAAATGAATCCAAATGATGTGACCCTGAAAATGGTGGGTGGGACAATAAAATGACATTTACCATGTTGACATGATACTATATTTTACTATAGATGACACTTTATACAATTGAATCATATTTTTATACATATAATAATATATTGTGGTAAAGTATGTGACAGTAAGTTCTGTACAGCATATACCGTAGAAGGGTTACAATGAGGCACAGTAATACTCAGTAGGGTTCACAATACTCCAGACGTCGAGGTCAACATGTGAGAACTAGAGGTCAGGTGGGGGAATATTGCTTCTGTCCAGGGGTCTGTCTGATGATTGTCAACACAATGTTTTTATCCTGCCTTTACCACATGCATGGGAGAAGGAAGTAGACATTGCGTGATAAATCAGCTGCCTACATATTGCAACCCTATAAGGACACATGTATACAGCGGGGAAAGTTAAATGGAAGTACATCATTATATCTTGTGTGCATTAAAAATGCGATGTACATACCCATGTTATAACATATATATATATATATATAAACTATAGTAAAATATAACAAGAGAAAAAGGATAACATTCTGTTTTATTATATCACGGTGTAGTTAAAGGGTTAGCAACATGTTCAGATAAATACTCCAGCTGTTTCCCACATCACGCAGAAATAGTGTGTGATACTGGAGGTTGTTAGATACAGCACGTGTCTATATTTTGTCTTAGTCCTAACCCTTGTATAAAGTCGAGTCATACAACGAGATAGCTAAAAAATGCAGACATAAATGTTTAGATGTGATACATAAAATGAAACATTGAAAACATGTCATTGACATATATTGTACGCCAAAGTTATATAAATAAAGATACATATATATATAAACTGTATACTGGCTCATATTTATATTACAGTAATGCATCCATATAGGGTTATTTTATTTCCGGGGATAGGTAAAATAAGTTGGGACGTAATGAGTTTTTTTGTCACAAGGGGAAACACGCAGTATTCCGGGGGATGAAAGGACAAGCAAGACATGACGTACTGACATGGGGACAGGGTGATATGTGTAGTAATCTATCCATCCTGAGACACAGAAAAAAAAGGCTTTGTTCATTCCAGTGGAAGGTGCGTCACCAAAATATAGGAACGGGCAGTTAGAACCCCTGCTTGGATATGCCTGTGAAATAATTTATAGCATCCAGATGGGGGAGAAGCGTCCCCCAGGGAGACGACTGTTACATTTATAATCACTATTTAGTAAGTCGCGTGCCCCTTCTGTGACAAGGGTGCATGATGTAATTATACTGGGGACGAGGTAAAATGCTGATGCTAGAAAAAACATGTAAATACAGCCGGGAAGGGGTAGGACAACATGCATGCATGATGATACAGATACTAGCTGATTACATTCAGTACTGGATAACACCTTCTATCGTGACTGCACCTGCCATGCAACATAAATATAGTTTTTTCCTCAGAACCCTCTCTTTGTGTGCAGTAAATAATGTTAGATAGCTGGAAGTAGACAAAACTAAAGGTGTGATAGGTCAGGATTCCCATTCCGAGAAAAGTACCATGCGGAGAAGGGGTCCATGTTTTTATCCTACATTTGACAAAAGGCAATGCGACACAGCTGAATCTGTCCACCCTATTCTAGAAAAAAAAAACTAATAACTAGATTTGTGACAAGTCTGTGCAGCAGCCTATCCTAGAAGACAAAAGTAATAAATTAGATTTGTGACAACTTCTAAACAAAGAGGACTATCTGAATATATTAGGGGTAAAACTAACCTGACCATTCATTGGTTCATCTAGGAAGAACTTAAAAAGGATACAATAAAATAGACAAAATGCAACGTATATATTGTATCAACAAAACAGGTGCAGCTAACTTCTTGAACCACACTTCAAGAAGATGGCTAACCATACTACGCTAGAACAAATCTTGAATGTGTTTGCTCCCGTTTTAGGACAAACATTGAGACATCAAGAGAGAGTGCTGCATCATCATGAAGTAAGTATTTCCAGCAGTTATAGAAATCCTGGGCATTGGGGGTACAAACCCCCTGTCTGCGGTTGTTTAGATGGGTCAAAATTTCCATGTGGGAATCCTTGTATTCGAAGAAATAGAAAACAGAAAAAAAAAGTGAGGATGTGCAAATATCATGATATGATAAGTCAAACATCGCATAAGTTGTACAAAATGGCAGGGTCTCTGTGCAAGAAAGAACGAGACCCTAGTAAAAAAGTTATGTACAAATGTGTAGAGTCTGCTTTAAGAATACTTCATACTGTATTCTTGTTCAGTGGGAAAATGGACTCAGGACATTCCACCTTCACATCACAGATGCTGGCAACATTGGTGCATCATAGCAACATGACATTCGCTGTGAGATCATGCACATATCAGTCTAACACTGTAGGGTAAATGTGGGTAATATCGCGCATGTGGTAATATCGCGCACCCCCCCTAAAAGGCACATTTTTCAAACAATTTTTTTTTTTTTTTTTTTTTTAGTTAGCGACTTTATATTAAGTATCCTTTCAATGTATTTCATTTACCTGTGCTATACATGTATTTGGGGAGCCAGAGATGAACAAAATAACCTAATATTTGGTATTTTCAATACTTGCTAAATCAGCAGTTTCTATACTAAATCCCATAGAGCTTATATCGCTCAGGCATGTTGTTATATCGCTCACATGTTTATACAATAGAAAATAATATATCAAATAATAATGAAATAAGTGGACTAGTTTCACAGGGTAGATTTGTATGTTGTCTAACACTGGTGTAAATTTGGATATATTGCTACTGACCATACAGGTGTGAGAGCATTTGGGGTGAGGCACCCTGTTTTCACACTTTTGGGTGTGAAAACAGGTGAGCGGAATTACCCATATGGTCAAATGCATTGTTTTTCAATGGGTGAGCGATATAACACAATGGTGTGAGCGATATAACAACAACTATAACGATATAACCCAAATATTTTGTCACTTTTAGGCCCCTGTTTAACCTACAGGGGGTTGCTATTGGAGTACATTTTTTTCTTGATTTTTTTATATTTTTAATTATTTTTTTGAAAAAACACATAAAAAAAGTTTTTTAATGACAGCAAGTTACCTAAATTTGGAACATTTGGGTAATATCGTCACTATGTGCGCGATATTACCCACATTTACCCTATATGCCATAAAACAGCTGTATTCTATGCAAGAAATACAAGAGATATTCCAAATTCATTTAAGAATCATATTACAAGAGGGGGACTACTTTTCACACCGCAAGATGTTCTTCAATGAAGACTTGTATATCCGACCACTGGATATTACAATGGTTTGGATTAAAGCCATAGAACAGAATGGCCTAAACCATTACATCAAAGAGTTTTCATTTCTTCAACTGCTGAGAAATACTTTAGATCATGAGGGATTGACTAAATTAGATCTAGACAATTAAATCAGCGTAGAAAAGGATATTGCTATTTGTTTTTGGTTTTATATATGAGAAAAGGATACCGTCAAAAGGATACCGTCATATTGTAAGTACATTATGCAATATTGCATACTCCGACATTACAGTTAGATTATGTCATATAAAGCATAATATAGTACATCAATGTGTTACATATCTAGACAAATTGTTAGGATGCGCAACACAGTGATCATAGACAGTGAGACTCTCCTTTCTCATTCTATTCACACCAAAAACATTAAAAGCAATACTCTTTCTTGGTAAAATTATTCATGTAAGACAGGGAATAATTTGGACTAATAGCCAAAATTTCAGATGGTGAACTAAAATGGTTTGGGCTCCTCGTGCCGTTCACTGGAAATATACCATAAGTTGATATCAACTTAATGTATATTACTAACGAAACCATACAAAAAAGTCTATATATATATATACATATTATTCACCCTAAAAAACACCTCTCCTCTGGGACACTTTTATAATAATTTAGTAATATTTGAAAGTGTCCCAGGGGAGAGGTGTCTATATACTACTAGCACCCTTTTTATGGGAAATTGACCAGAAATCATACCTCAATCAAAGGAGACCAAGAAAAATATGTAATCCTTATCACGGGTGACAATAGAAAAAATACACTAAATTATGGGTGGTCATTAAATATGATAGCAAAAAAGGGCAGAAGTTCCCCTTGTAAACTCTCAAATGGTCTTAAAATGTACCCCTTTCCCTCCAAATTTGCCTAAAAGGCACCCCTAATCAAGGGCCCTCGCGGGTCCGTGCCCAGGGCCCAAAAACGGACCCTATCCCTTGAAATCGTGTTCACACATGGTATCAATATCTGGGAGAGTGGCCCCCCCGGGATCATGCATCATGCTCACAAATGTTGATAGCATAGGAACTTTGGGCACATGTTTTTCGCTAACGGTTGTTCAAAAGTTAGTAAAACCTACTAACTTTTGACTAACATTTGAGATTCATTATTTTCAATGTATGTAATTGTTGTATTTTTGAATATGAATATTCATATTGGCGTGGATATATGGCTTGCCATAGACCTGATGGAGCTCATAACTCAGTTCACTGCATCCAGGGGGCGGCAGCGTCAGGCCGACTGACCTAGTTACACTTTTACAGAACAGCTGAGAGGGCTTCCCCAGGGATACCCGACAGTAGGAGTAGCAGTAGTGTAGGATAGTTTAATACAGACAGAATACACACAACTCAACAATGTCAATGAAGGTAGCAAGAGCCTGCAAGTCTCTGCTATGGGCGTGGAACTCCAGGAGTCCCCTTGTAGCATGGAATGCCACAACAACACGTTATCTGCACGTGGGGGCCATTTGGCGGGCTGCTAGCACTGTAAACATGGTAGGTGTACTACACTACAGTAGTGTGAGGATGATTTATACCCTTTGATCCTTATGGGGGTGGATGGCTAAATTCGACACGGCGACATGGCCATTTCTTAAAATCGACATGCGACATGGGGCTTAGTGACATGAGGAAAAAATAAGTGACATGACATGGGGTGTTTCTTAAAATCGACATGGGACATGACAGGTTCTTAGGGGCCATTCAAATATTACGTAACACAATTTTGGTCACTTTTTGACCCCCCCTCCCCCCCTTGTAACACACTGTAACAAAATGCCAGACCCCCCCTCCATAATTACGTAACACAGGCCTGTACCCCCCCCCCCACATCATTTTATGAGTTGTATTCGCAGGCCTATGTCTGAAAGCAGGCCTATGTGTATTACTTTGTTCTCTTTGTTATTTCTCAACCTTTAAATTTCTGTTATTTCAATGAAGTTATAGTGTAACAGTGCATGCTGAGCACTAGCTGTAACTAGGTCAATGGCCTGTCTGTAGCTTGCACATTACATCAGCTACAATCACTACGTTAGTTACAGACGGACATTAAATTAGTTAGGGAGTGATCATTTTTTAACAACAGGGGGGGGGTGTTTTTCCGCGCAGAGCGTGCGAAATTTTTTTCACCCCCCCGGTCAAAGGGTCAACATTTTTTAACCCCCCCCTACGGGTCGGAAATCGGTGCGCGCGCAGGCCTTTTGAAGCATAGTAACGCGCAGGCTTTTTGGCCCAAACAGGTTAAATTTTTTTGACCCCCCCCCAAGAGGGGTCCAAATTTTTTACACCCCCCCGGTCAAGGGGTCCTAATTTTTTTGACCCCCCCCCCCAAACCACCCCCCCCCCCCCTGTTGATAAAAAATGATCACTCCCTTACTCCAGCACAGTTTTATAAAGACAATAGAATACTCCTTCTTCACATCTCGACTGTCTGTTATGAAGGCTCGACACCATCCTGCGTTATAGGCCAACAGATAGTCTCGACGCGAAGAACATCGTTTTCTATTCTCTAATTATATAATGTTATAAAATGTTTTAAAACATTTTTTGTTTACTGGGTTCTCGCAGAGATGCGAAAATCTTTAATCCCCCCCCCCCCACTCGACAGTGCGTGGAAGATTGCGTGCCCCCCTCGCCCCTCAAATACTTTTTGCCCCCCTTCTTTGAACTATAGTAACGTAGAGCTTTTTGGCTAAAAAGGGGCATAACGATTACGCCCCCCCCTCCGATTTTTATGCCACCTCCCCCCGTAACTAATAAATGAACCACAGACCAGAGGTGTAGGATATAGATTTCCTCAAAGTCTGAAACCAGGTGAAACTGATTTGTCCCCCCCCCCCTCCCAATTCCCTTATAACCTCCTTAGGGAGTGGTCATTTTTTAACAACAGGGGGGGTTGGTGGATTTGGGGGGGGAACCAACAAAATTTGGACCCCTTGAATGGGGGGGACCAAAAAAATGTTTGGCCCCTTTTGAAGGGGAGACCAAAAAAATTACACCCTTTTTAGCAGAAAAGCCTACGCGTTATTATAGCTCCCCGGGTATAGCTCAAAGGGGTCGGCCGCGCTCAATTTCAACCTGCCTGGACAAATTCCGACCCGCTCGGGCAACAATCCACCAACCCCCACCCCCCCCTGTTGTTAAAAAATGACCACTCCCTTAGTGCAAAAAAAGTTGTAATCCAGTGATCTACGATTACTGGTTAATTAATATCCTTATTATTATATATTAGGGGAGACCTGAGGTTGTGCTTCCTCTACCCTGTCCAGTGTTCCAAGATCAGATCCGGATCAGGAGATGAGGCCATTTCACAAAATCAATAGGCCTACGTACCTTTTTTTGGCAGGGCAGGTCCGGGGGGAGGGCCAATATTTTGTATACAATATTACAGGGATGAGGTGAGAGAAACATAATGTTGCTGAGACCTGGCTGTTAGATGGTGGTGCATTTTCCAAAATTGGAGATTTCTTTCTCGTATATATATTTTTTTGAAAATTGTTATGTAACACTTAGCTAGACCCCCCCCCTCCCCCCTGTAACACTTTGTAACAAACTTCATGACCCCCCCTTCCCCCCTATGCTGTTACGTAATATTTGAATGGCCCCTTAAAGGGCGACATGGGACATGAGGATTTAAGGGACAGGCGACATGACCATTTCTTAAAATCGACATGCGACATGGGGACCCCCCCATCTACACGCCCATCCTTGTGAGTATTTTTGGTATCCCTTTGGTGTAAACTTTGCTGGTTGATGTTTCTATAAACCCACGTCTGTGTTCACTGCTATATGATAAGACAATCTAGAATCTTTAAAGTTTGAAATAATACTAGGACGTTTCAGTTTTGGCGATATTAAAGATTTGTCACTAAAATACAGGGGATATAGTGTAGCATAGAAGAGCTACAGCATAGGCCCTACTGTGGCAATGGCAAGCCATTTATTTGCCCTCGATATCAACGTTTGATATTATGATATCACCGTAGAAACTCTGACATCAGAGTTTTAGACTTGAAGAGGCCTATCAGAGTTTAAGATTTTGATATCAGAGTAATAAGTATACAGGATTTGTTTAAGTTCTGTATTTCCCCGACAGATTGACATCGAAAGCCCCCGTATTTCGTTGAAACCCTTTATAAGGGTTGAAACGAAATACGGGGGCTTGAAATGTCAATCTGTCGGGGAAATACAGAACTTACACTGATCCTGTATTTATTTTTAAATGCATTTGTCACATATTAAAGGAAAAAAAGACAATTTATTAACCTACATCGTCCCCAAACACGTCCGAACGCCGCCATGACACCTTGCTCGCCCTCACTTCCGGTATCTGCGCATGTGTGACTTGGTTTCACAAAAAAAAGTTCCCCCCTCCCTATCGTCTGTATTAACTTTAATCATACAAATTAGGTCTGATATACGATTAAAATATGTTAATTTATCAAAAAGGAAGACGATTAAACGATAATCCAGTTAAAAAAGATTATTTACTTTAAAAAAACATACGATCGAACTCGCAAAAAAAAAAAAAAGTCGTTAATATGTCAGAAACGTCCGGGAATCGAACCCCGGCCGACGCGGCGGAGGGCGAGAGCGCATACCACTAGACCATCTCGGACTCGCTGCTGTGGGTACATCAATTGGGTACTTTGAATGCACTTTGAACCGCTGACCTTAGATATCCTTACGCTATACCGGAAGTGAAGTTTTTGCGAAATACGGAGGTTTGAGGAAATACGGGGGCTAGTTATTCAGCTTTTGCGAAATACGAGGCTCAGTGCTTTACTCCACCTGGCTTGATATTTCGTCAAACCATTTGAAAATAAACTTTGGTATCAGAGTTAAAAACACTGATATCAGAGTTAGGAACTCTGATAACAGAGTTAGAAACTCTGATATCACAGCGCTGGAATGGGGGGGGGGGCAGCGTGCGCCCCCTATTTTTCTGTACATTTTAATGTAAAAATTTCCAATACCCCCAGTACATTGCCTATATCATGCCCCCCCCCCCCTTTTCCAAAACGTTGGATCCGCCCCTGTATCAGTGTTAGAAACTCTGATATCGCAGTTAGAAGCTCCGATGTCAGAGTTAGAAACGGTGATATCACAGTTAGAAACTGTGATAACAAAATTAGAAACTCTAATATCGAGGGTGAACATATCCCTTGCCATACAAGTCTACAGTATAGTTCGGCCACCACCAGATAGGTGGCACCATAGTCTGAGACTAGCGTAGGCCAGTAGCCTTTTCTTTTTGGTGGCATTAGCATTGGATTAACTGCTTTAATCTGTCCTTGTACTCCACCTTCTTGCTCTACCGGTACATCATATTGGGAACATAGATAGGCCTAAATCCACATTGACGTTTTTGTCCGAAAGTCCGCATGGCTGCTAAACCTCAAGTAAGTTAAAAAAGCAACCTTGAAGTGTCTGGGATATATGGTCCTTTTGGCTCTTCACATTTGAAGTTTTTCATATCTGTAACTGTCTTCCACTAACACTGTTTGAACCCTATATCACCAGGTGCTATATAATTCAGATAGTGCCATATATAACTTGTATACACAACGTTATCACTGTGACGCCCTGCTACAACATTATCAACGTTATCATTGTGATGTAATTATGAATAATAATGTGATAGTGTGCTGGGAAAGTTGATAGGCCTCTTATGAATATAGTGCATTGGTACTATATTGGTTAACAATGCCCATGTCATATCAGGCCCATAACTAGGTGGTTCGTTTTTTGATAAGGTGGAACTATATTAATTCAATGGTGGAACTTACTAGTAGGTAGCACAACGCTATTTTAAAAAATGGTCGGAATGTATCCTATGGTACCTCGAAATGACGGGGAGGTCAAGTGAAATCCAAATATGTAACTATTATTGATCTGCTGTTGATACAATATTTTTTACGATTTTTTGAAAAAGAAAAGTTGGCACCATGCACCTGTCAATGGTTGTAGCAGGGGTGCAAGGGCACACAGGGAGGCCGCACTGACCCTCACCCACCGGGACCTGCAGCCACAGGCCTGGGTAACCACAGTTGGTCCATGAAATATGACGGAAATATTAGAAATAATTCAATTAAAGTTGAATATATAGAAAGCCCATTCTGTTGGGTATAATTCATCAAGGAATGGTTAGATACATTCACAGTAGACCCCTCTTTTACCTTAAACCGCACACCATGGAGTCCTGGTCCTCGAACTACCTAATTACAGGAAACCCCCTGTCGCCAATTTTCGCCAGGATATTTCTACACCAAATTAAAAAAATATTTCTCACAAACTATATTCTACCTAATGGTTGGGGTTTCGGAGGGTTGTAGGGGGTACTTGACTATATGAATTGCCTGCAAAGGTGATGTAATTTAATCACAAATAGTTTTATATAGTAATTGTTGTGACAGAAAGCAAAATAAAATACCTACACAATCAACTCTGTCAGGAGAGTCTATATGTATAAGATACCACAAATATAACAAAGGGTAAGGGTTGTTGACCTCGCCTTTCTGTGAAGGCAGCACCAGTGGCTTCCCGTTTAGAAACCGTTCCAATCTACCTGTCTGCAGTGCAGTTGTATTTATTTTACCAATTTATATCTCAGTATCTATTGCCCTGACAGCTATAGATAGGTCAGAAAGAAAAAGAGCCAGTCTTCCCCCTCCTGTAATATGCCATTTGATATTGTAAGATGTTTCATTGCTGAGTAATGAATTATTTCATTAGGCTTGCTTAGCACTATGACACATATAGACCCGGTAAAGCGGCTCCTGATTGACCTACCTATTACTAGATTTTCATTTACCGTAAAACCTCGCGTATAAGCCTAACTCGCGTATAAGCCGCACCCCGACTTTGAGTTGATCCTATTAGCCGCACCAGCGATCTGATTCTGGTGACTTTTATACTGTACTATAGGAGCAAAAACTCGCGTATAAGCCGCACCCTGACTCTGTGCCGATCCTATAGGCCGCACTAGCGATCTGATTCGCGTACAAGCCGCGGCCTATACGCGAGGTTTTACGGTACTTGATTTGTACTCAAAACTATAATTTGAATGAGCCATATTAAAAAATTGACTATGCTCTCACAGTTTAGTCTCTAGGGACCTTACTAATTATCCGATTAACAAGCCTCGAAAAATGGCATGGAGCTAATTATCTCCACTTTCAGGTGAGCTAGGGTGGAACTATTTGGTCCAACAGGGCGGTGGGGGGGGTCGTTCAAACCGACGACCCCCCCCCCCCCCTAGTTACGGACCTGCATATGTCGACCTGCATATGTCTCCTGTCACTTACTTTTTAAGCCCCCTGTTGCATGTCAGTAGGCCCCATGTCGCATGTCGATTTTAAGAAAAGGCCATGTCGCCGTGTCAAATTTAGGGGTCTACCCCCTTACATTGGCACACTGACCCGCTTAGATTTACAGAAAGTTTTGAAACCGTTGTATAACCTTAATATCAACTCTAAACTTGACTTTGTCTTTTATCCAACGTCTATGTTGACTCTTCGCACTACAATCTCATTCTCTCTCCTTCAGCCCATCACGTGTAAGGCCGCTGTGGCCTGGGAGGAGAAGAAACCGCTCGTCATCGAGACTGTCGAGGTCGCGCCCCCTAAGGCACATGAAGTCCGTATTAAGGTGAGCAGCGCTGTTATCAACAGACGTTTATACCATCGACTACTGGGATGAAATGACATATTTTTAGGCAAATACATTTTTTCTAGTGCAAGTAATTTTTAATGATAATTCCAAAAATGCCTTCCAAAAGAAAAAAAAAGATAAGCTCAAAAGAACTGCTTTAAAAAAAAAATCTAGGCCGAAGTGGCATTGCCTCATTCAAAAATAGCACAATTATTATCATGAACTTCAGTCTTTACACTGAATTGACGAGTCTAAAGTCGATCCTACAGGAAACTACAAGGACAATCAAGATCTATGATTGTGATAAGTTGGTGTGATAACGAGAGTGATAAGGACCTACATAGCATGGCTGCCCCATTGAAGACACATGTTTGGTCTTGTGTAGATATTGGACTGTGGCCTACTAGACTGTACACATAACCCTGTGCAAATACTGGTCTAGACAGGAAAGTAGGTCATAGGCCACATTTTTTATGGTGAGCTGTATTAGCAAAAAATTGAAAAATTAAAAGCGAGCCTTGACAAAAGATATATCATGTGAAGTCTTAGGCATATGTAGTTATAATAGATCTTGAAGGATACAATATTGTGCCTCTACATGGGTACCCAACTTTTTGGCCGTGTCGCCATGTCGATCTTTAGCAAGAAGGTTGAGTCATCGTGTCGATTTTTAGACATATAAGACATAGTAGAACCTCATAGAAATGTCTGTGTCTGTCGATTTTTAAAAGGGCCGTGTCGCACGTGTCGATTTTTAAAAGGGCCGTGTCGCCGTGTCGCACGTGTCGAATTTTACCCCATGTAGAGGCACAATATTGGTTCTAACCTTTCATATAGTATATATATATAGACAAATGCCAACGCCCATTGATACTGTCTCTGCCGTATTTCACGAGCGGGGGCTGGGGCCATATCCCACAAGGCCGCAGGCTGAGTGGGATATGCCCCAGCCCCCACGAGTGAAATACGGCAGAGAGGTATCAATGTAGTTGGCATTTGCATTTATTTTTTTATTTTAAGCCATTTAATGAAGAAAGGATAGCTTTTTCTTAGCCCATTGAATACGGCCACATTGTATTCAATGGTGGGCATTGAATACGGCCCTTCCTAGAGTTAAACATAGTAAATCTTGTATTTCCAAAAAAAAAAAAGGAAAAAAAAAAAAAAAAAAAAAAATATATATATATATATATATATATATATATATATATGATATTTATGTAATTAGAGTCGCCATCTTGAGCTTTTCAGTTCATCTTAGCAGGGGCTGTATTACTGGCTGCAGTTGATTGGACTAATCGCTTATGCATGGTCACTAGACGGACCCTAGTTTGAGAAAAAAACTACCGTAAAACTCCTCCTTTAAGACAACCCCGCCTTTAGGACAACCCCCTACTTTGAGAAGAAAATTTGTCTTGTATGAAAAAAAACTTTAAATTTGTCCCTGTTTGATCCTACATATCAAAACCCCACCTTTAAGACGACCCCCTTCTTTCAGATAAAAATCTGTCTTGTAGGAAAAATAAATCCCAAAATAAATCCGTGTTAAAGGCGGGGTTTTACGGTATGTATGGTAGGAAAATATCTTGACATTTTGCAAAACCCCTTTATTAAAACAGTTTTAGAAATAATTATCCCAAATAAAATCTGTCATAAAGATGGTCTCACACTACTCATTGTTGTTATCCCTAACAGCTTCTGGCCACCGGTGTATGCCACACAGATGCCTATACGCTAAACGGCTTGGACTCTGAGGGAAAGTTCCCCGTTATCCTGGGCCATGAGGGAGGCGGTATCGTGGAGAGCATTGGGGAGGGAGTCACTAACGTTGCTGTTGGTACGTATTTCGGATTCCCATCTGCAGTTGATCCAATTTATTACAAACTTGTATTGGGTATAAGAGGGTGGGTGAGACCCCTCCCCCTCTCCCCACCTCAAGACCTACTATAGACACTTTTGGCTCAAAGGTCAAAGTAACTTCAAACAATGATATCTAGCTGGATATCTACCTGGTTCTTGTAAGCATTTGTTATGACTGAAGCTATTTAAATTTAGATTGACAGTAAAGACTAAGACAGATCTAGTATGATTATTAAAAAAAGTATTTAAAAGTGCCTTAGTTGAGAGTGATTTTACCACTGGTTATTGAACCAATAACTAGTGGTCATTAATGACCACATGCCTAGGAGTCTTGAAATAAATGAAAATGACATAATATAATTTACTTCCTCAGGTGACCATGTTATCCCGCTGTACATCCCCGAGTGTGGAAACTGTAAGTTCTGTAAAAGCACCAAGACCAACCTGTGCTCCAAGATCCGTGACACCCAGGGGGCGGGGGTGATGCCAGACGGCACCAGTCGCTTCACATGTAAGGGACAGAACCTCTACCACTTCATGGGCTGCTCCTCCTTCAGTGAGTACACTGTGGTAGCCGACATCTCCGTCTGCAAGGTTAGTGTTTAGGCCAGACCAAAAAATAAAGTTGGTCAATGGATTTAGCGCACCTTATTTTGGGAAATGGAATTCATTTTGAAAAAGAAATTGTCAATGGATTTTGCTTGCCTCATTTTTTGAAAAATCAAGAATTCTTTTTTTTAAAAGCTTTTTTTCTGTTGAGTCCCGTAGATGAACCAATTAAAATCTTTGGCCATGAGTCCAAAATAAGAAACACCACATAGGTAACAAATATAAACTTATAACATTGAATTTATGTATTGTCGTCTTGAGATTTGGATTTTAAATTGTGGATCTCCTGCTAGAGGTTAATTAGAGTCAGAGTAATATATCGTACAAGAGACATGAATTATCAACATCTGAATTAGTACATACGTTGCACTATCTGGTTCAAAAGATTAGTTTGATCTTAATTTTGAGGAATGATGATGATCGATTACTTAAGACTGTCTTGGTTTGTGTAGGTTGATGAGAAGGCCCCTCTCGACAAAGTCTGTCTACTTGGGTGTGGAATTGCCACCGGGTATGGAGCAGCCCTAAACACAGCCAAGGTAGGACTCCTGCCTTTACTGGACGATTGTTGTATATTTCATGAATAATAGGTAGACACTGAAACATTCAGACACTGAAACATTAGAATAATTTAGAAATGAAAAGATTAATAATGAATACAAAAGAAGGCTTTATCAAATGAATGTTTCAGCTAATGCGGTTAAAAGCAAATATTTGTGATTGAAAACTACTGGTAATAATTACTTTCTTTGGGTTTTGACTGATTTGAGGAGATCTCTGTATTTATTTCATATGATTATTGATTAATTTCTATTAGAAAGGATTGGCTTTATAGCTAAATTGAAGACGTCTCCATTGAAGACATCTCCAAGGAGAACGTAGCCAGGGACAACTGGATCTAGTTTCTAAATGCCCCTTTGGATAAAGAGTCTCCCCATGATTCAGTATTGAGATGCTTATTCAACATATAAAATAACATTGTTTTGATTCATGTAGGTTAACTCTTGTAGGTTGAACCTGGCAGCACATGCGCCGTGTGGGGCTTGGGTGCAGTCGGACTTGCCATTCTGATGGGGTGCAAGAAGGCAGGCGCCTCCCGTATCATTGGTATCGACATCAACCCAGACAAGTTCGAGACAGGTAAAATAATGTATAGACAATAAACCGTGCTGGAATGAAGTTGCAAAGCTACAGCACTAATCGTACATGTAATTCATATGTATATAAGCTTCCTCCGCCCCTCAGAACCCCAAGACAATAAGGAGAAAATCAAAAAATGATTAGGGGTAGTGCTACATCTATTTCTTTCTTAGGAGTTGAATGTGTTAAGATATTGGAGAAAAGAAATGAATCCTGGTAGTTTACATATTTATCCCTGAAAATTGGGGAATCTTTCCGAATCCAGATTGTATCTCCGTGGTTGTTTTGCTCATGACCTTAACTTGGATTTGCCAAGAGCAATCTGCAGAGGAAGTAGCACAAGCCCAAAAAATGCTAAATAAAGCCTCTCATCCCAATGGTTTTTCTATGATGTGACAGGCCTCATTGTATGTTCCAGCTAAGAAGTTTGGTATGACCGAGGGAATAAACCCCAAGGACTTTGACAGGCCTATACAGGACGTTCTGGTAGAGATGACTGATGGAGGTCTAGACTACACGTTTGAGTGTGTAGGAAACACTGCTACCATGGTAGGATTTATATATATTTATGACACAAACCCACGAATATATGATAAGAGTCAAATAATCATTGCACATTTGTGCATGATAAAATATGCATAGATCGAATGTGGTCAAGACTTTTATAATACAAAGTGCAATTTTATGCTGCTTCTTCAGAAATAAAGCAGCTAGATACAATAGCCTATAGTGGAGGAACATAATGTAGAAAAATGCTACAGAAATATATGTATTAGTCTTGTTTTTTTACGGTAACCATAATCATAGGCCACAAAAGAGATTCTAAAGAAATATTTGAGTGTCCTTATAATCCACTGAATATGTATTCAACCCAAAGAGGATTATTGATAAATTTGAGAAACTGTATCTGATTGCATGTTTTCCCTGTACTATTCCCCTTACAGAGGTCCGCCCTGGAGGCCTGCCACAAGGGCTGGGGTACCTCGGTCATCCTCGGGGTCGCCCCCGCAGGAGCAGAGATCAGCACCCGCCCCTTCCAGCTCGTCACCGGACGCACGTGGAAAGGAAGTGCCTTCGGTGGTAAGTAAATTCATGTAGATATTTTCCTCACATAGTTTCATCAATAACTTTGTACAAGATCCCTTGCCTTTGTTAAGCATTTTCTACTCACACATACATTCATTATACATGACTGGCTGTCAGTTCTCATCACTAAAATGATTTTATAATCAGAAAAAAAGAAGTCTAAATGTATAATGCTCTACATTTGTCTATGATTGCATATAAATAGGATGTAGTGTTCGACTTGTCCTTGAGTCAATATCTTTCTTTCCTTGAGAGGCCCTGGCAGAGGGCCTCGATGAAAATACGCAATTCTAGGTACTTCATGATGTATTATATCATTAAGGACATCAAAAAGGCCTTTGATCTAATGCACGCTGGAGAAAGGTATACACAACACAAACCATTATTTTCAATATACATTGATATACTAGGGGTATACCGTATAACATCATAAATCTAACTATGTGCTACTCGGTGTGGGTTTAGGGGGTATGATACATCTAACTATGTCTTACTCTGGTTACAGGCTGGAAGAGTGTGAGCAGTGTCCCTAAGCTGGTTGACACATTTATACTCTATGTGTGGGTAGGGGGTTTATAACATTATACATCTAACTATGTCTTAATCTGGTTACAGGCTGGAAGAGTGTGAGCAGTGTCCCTAAGCTGGTTGACGCCTACATGCAGAAGGACTTGATGGTGGATGAGTTTGTGACACACAACATGGGACTTGACGACATCAACAAAGCCTTCGACCTCATGCAAGCTGGAGAAAGGTATACACAACAGAAACCATTATTTTCAATATACATTGATATATGAGAGGTATACTTATTTAACATAATGGTGGGGCAATAATTGTATAACATAATGTTCAAACACATAGCATGCACCGTCCACCAAACCTTATTATATTGTAGAATTCTTTTTCTTGGCCAATCCTAGTAGCATGTTAACCCCTGCTTGCAAGTTCTGAAAGAACATGAAAATCTTAATTCTTTTATCAAACAATGAATATATGTTTTGCTGACAATTAAAATGTTCTTTTCAGCATCCGTACCATCGTCCACTTCTAGAAGATACCAGGTGGTGTAATCTATGCAGCCTTGTTCAAGTTTGGTGCCAAATCGTAAATAATGTGTCTTCTGTGATGACAAAAATATATTTCAACAGTTTGGATTTCTAATCATGTGTCAACTGGACATTAAACTACCCAAACAATAAATAAATAAAAACAAAAAACTTAGTCTTACTAAAAGTACAAGCAATGATGATAGTTACTGTGTAAACTGATGCTGATAGTTACCATGTTTGATGATGCAAAGGGAGTGGTAATTTTTTAAGAACAGGGGGTGGTCGGTGGATTTTTGCGTGAGTGGGTTGAAATTTTGTTGGTCCCCCCCACAGGAGGGGTCAAAATTTTTTTGGTCCCCCCGCAGGCAAGTTGAAATTCATTGCGGCCGACCCCTTTGAGCTATAGTAACGCGCGGGCTTTTTCATAAGGGGTTCAAATTTTTTGGTTCCCCCCCTCAAGAGGGGTTCAAATTTTTTTGGTCCCCCCCTTCAAGGGGCCCAAATTTTTTTGGTCCCCCCCCAAATCCAAAAATAACCACTCCCTAACGGTAATATGTATAATGTCTAGGGTAACAGTTCTGTACAAAACCGGTGTTCTTCGTCTCATATATGCCGCAGGGCAATGCTTAAGTGTTGGTGCTAACTCTTACAAAGTCAATAAAACTGGGGGCGTCCCTCCATGTCTGAAATCCGCTTGTTGTTGATGTTATGTATCTGGGAAAACGAAAAGTTGTTGGTACAAATATATGCAGAATGATGTAATCGCTGGAATATGAATTTTAATTTTTTATGGAATATGGCAGCCTCATTGATTGAACACTCATTTTAGGCTGTTGACTGGGTTATATCACTTATTTATTGGCTGCTGCAGGAGCCAATGCGTGAAATAACCCAGTCAACTCGTGGTCAACCTTTGTCCATATACTGCATATGCGGAAGTGTCCACATAAATGGATGAAGACCATTTAACTGTATTTAAACCACGGTGGTGGGGCAGAACAATAGACTTCGCACCTTGGTTATATAGCATACCCTGGTTTAAAACAGATAGACAATGGTTATGAAAAGGTATGTAGATTAACCACAGCTTGCTGGTAGGGCGACTTGGGCTTCGCCCTCGTCTGGCCCCCACCAGCAAGCTGTGGTTAATTCTACATACCTTTTCATAACCATTGTCTATCTATTACGTACCATACTCAACTAGGTAAATTACTAGTAATTCCCCTATATATAAAACGGCAATATTTGGCCGCTGGTACCCACCCCATTGAATCAGCCTTGAGGTGCTTGACAGGACCAGATGAACCAAAAGAGGCTAGATGAAGATATGTACTTTTTTCAAAGCTAACTAGATTTTCTTCTCGATTTTGCCTCAACTATTATTTGGAGTCCTTTGTATATGATTCTTCTTCTTTCTATCACACTAATTCTCAGAATTTCATTTTATTTAAAAGACAAACAACATAAATACATACTGATACAAATACTCTCGCACAGTAGTGCTGCAGCATTGGAGAGCTAGGGGCATTATTTCTGGCGACACCCATCACCAAAAAAGACTAAAGGTCACCATATACCACTGGAAAGCTCTGATCCTGGGCTTTTCAGATATGGTGAGTGTTAAGAGAAAGGTTGCGAGGAATCCAAGATGGCCGCCAAAATTCAAGATGGCTGCCAAAATATCAGAATTCCACCTGCTATGACCGCATATGGCTTAGAATATTATTTCAACACTACCTACCCCCCCTAATTTGGACCCAAGGAATTCAATGATTCTATTGGTTTGTTGCTAAGACAGCTGGTTGTTTAGCAACAGCTATTCTAATTGTTTATCTGCCTAGCAACACATATTTCCATGGTCCTGAGGTTGATTATAATCATACCTACCCACCCTAAATTGGACCCAAGAAATTCAATGTTTCTATTGGTTTGTTGCTAAGACAGCTGGTTGCTAAGCACTAGCTAATCTAATAGTTTATCTGCCTAGCAACACATATTTCCATAGTCCTAAGGTTGATTATAATCATACCTATGCCCATAAACTGGACCTATGGTTCTATTGATTTGTTGCTAATACAGCTGGTTGCCTAGATACAACTGTTTTTATTGTTTATTTCCAAACTAAACAACCTTGGCTCCAGGTTATTCTGTGGTGTGAGGTCAATAAAGAAACATTATGGCTGTTGCTTAGTGACTAGGTATATCAGCTAGATACATTTGCACGGTCCCTAAGAACCCTTGGGCTTCTTATGGTGGGGGTAGGTATTGTAATAAAACTTGATTGCAATGGAACCCTTCCAGTGGCTCTGGGGAACCCCTCAGCAGTGCTGTGGAGCCTTCCAGCAGCTCTGTACACCCATTTAGTGACTCCGGGGACTTCTTCAGCAGCTCTTCGGACTCTTCCAGTAGCTCTGGGGACCCCTTCAGTGACACTGGGAACCCCTTCAGTGACTCTTTGGACCCTACCAGCAGCTCTTGGGACCCCTTCAGCAGCCCTTGGGACCCCTTCAGCGGCTCTTGGGACCCTCCAAGTGGCTCTGGGGACCCTCCCAGAGGCTTTTGAGGCCATTCCAGTTGCTCTGGGGACCCTAGAAGTGGCTCTGGGGACCCTCCCAGCGGCCTTGTGGTCCCTTCCAGTAGCTCTTGGGACCTCTTCAGCTGCTTTGGGGAACCCTTCAGTGACACTGGGGACCCTCAAAGCAGCTCTGGGGACCCTACCAGTGGGTCTTGGGACCCCTTCAGCAAATTCTGAGACCCTCCAAGCAGTTCTTGGGACCCCTTCAGGGGCTCTTGGGACCCTTAAAGCGGCTCTCTGGACCCTCCCGGAGACTTTAAGGACTCCTCCAGTAGCTCTTGGGACCCCATTAAAGACTCTGGGGACCCCTTCAGCTGCGCTCTGGGAGCCTACAAACGGCTCTGGGGACCCTCCCAGCGGCTCTTTAGACCCTTCCAGTAGTTCTGGGGATCCATTCTGCCACTTTGTTGACCCTTCCAGTATCTCATGGGACCCTTCTGATGGCTTCAGGAGGACCCTTCCGCTGAGCTCTGGGACCTTACAGGCGGCTCTGGGGACCCTCCCAGCGGCTCTGTGGACCCTTCCATGGGCTCTGGGGATCCCTTCTGCCGCTTTGTGGACCCTTCCAGTGGCTCATGGGACCCTTCTGGTGGCTCCAAGAGGACCTCTGTAGACTGTGGTGATGCCTCAGGTGGCTGTGGGTGCATCTTTACTGATTCTCTGAGCAACTCTAGTCCTTGAAACACCCATACCAGCTCTGGGTATGCATACCCTGGAACTAGTAAATGTCCACTAGCTCTGAAAACCTCTTTGCTGGTACTAAGGACGACTCCTCCCCCTGTACCAGGGATGACTAGAGCCTCTTCCCCTGTACCAGGAATGACTCGATTATCTTCCCCTCTACAGTCTGGATTATATCACAGATGTTGCAAGTTGGGGGACTGCTGGTTCAGAGTCTCCTCTCTTAATTAGTAATAAGTCAGGCGCAGATCCAGGGGGCAGGAGCGGGGGGGGGGCATGCCCCCACCCCCCACCAAAGAAAAAGGGGAGGAGGAGAAGGAGGAAGGGGGAGAAAGGGGAAAAAAAAGGGAAAAACGTGTTTGTGGCCTCATCCCCCTCATGTCCTTACTTAGTGCTCACAAGTTACATTATGTGGAGATATTGCATATAAATGTAGGGGCAGGCTAGGGATCTGAGATCTACAGGTACTTATAAATGTAGGGGCAGGCTAGACTTTTCCTTCAATGTGCCTGTAATGTGCAATGTGTACAGGGAGCCCATTCAGGGCTATCTCTGGAATAATTTGCGCTTGCGGTAGTCCATTCCTTGCCAACTACTCTCAGCCAGATCTTGCCCCCCCTGAAGCTGTGAACATGGTGTCGATGAGTTTTCATAGGTCTGTCCTTCAGGACTACTTCTCTTAGACTTGGTTTTGTCTCAGGATGTCCAGCCTTGTACACTGTAAAAAAATTTCCGTTAAAATAACGGAGATTCACTGGCACCACTGGGTGCCGGACTTTCACCGTTATTTTTACGGTCACCGTTTTTTCCTAAGTCACCGTTATTTTTACGGAACTGTCACCGTTATTTTAAACAAGAAATCTCTGTTATAAAATTTTTTAACAGTGATTCTCAGTACCGTTAAAAAAACGGTGATTCACTGGCACCACTGGGTGCCGGATTTTCACCGTTATTTTCACGGTCACCGTTTTTCCCAAAGTCACCGTCATTTCTACGGAACTGTGAATCACCATTATTTTAACAGAATACAAAACATCACTGTATTCTGATTCAGTGCCTAAACAATAATTGTAATGGTATTTTGTGTAATTTAACTGATTTGTCCCAGTGTTATTCAGTTCATTTATCCCCTTATACCTAACTCCATGCTCAATATGGTTCCAAATCCAATTTGGTACCAATCAGCAATATCATCTTAGTGTCAAGACTTCAGACCTAATCATTAGGAATAAGTCTATGAAAGCCTTATAGAATGCTTCATGACACTTTGTAATACCAGTCCATGAGCAGAAGTCACTCTAGGATGGCTACAGAGCAAACATATTGTATATATTTTTCTTATCACCACAAAAATGGTGTTCCTAGCATCTAGAAAAATCTCTTCATGAACCAAACTGCCACCTGGTGTGATAAAACTGAAATCAATTAAACGTAGCTTCACTGTAAAATAAACTGTGTTTCACTGTAAAAATATACGGTGTTTCACTGTACTGGATTACGGATATTCAAAGTAAAACCGATTGATTTTACATTGCCTCACCGTAATCATATGTTATGATGAATCACCGTAAAATTTTACACTGATTCTCCGTATATTCAACGGAATATTTTGTAATAAAGCCAATGTTATTTGTCCCGTCTTGTCTGGTGTATTACTTACATCTTATCATTTCATTTATATTTTTCACAACCACATTGTATTAACATATATTCATATATATTCATATATATGTGTAACTGATTGAGTTTATACCAGGGATGACTAGATCATCTTCCCAGGTACCAAGGACGACTAACCATCTCCCTCAGTACAAGGGCTCAGTACCAGGGCTGTAGCTGAAGGGTCCCCAGAGTCACTAAAGGGCTCCCTAGAGTCACTGAAGGGGCCCACAGAGCTGCTGGAAGGGTCCACAGAGCCACTGGAAGGGTCCCCAGAGTCACTGAAGTGGCCCTAGAGTCACGGAAGGGGCCCATAGAGCTGCTGGTAGGGTCCACATAGCCCCTGGAAGGGTCCCGAGGTCCCCAGAATCACTGAAGGAGTTCCTAGAGTCACTGAAGGGTCAACAGAGCTGCTGGAAGAGTCCCCAAAGCTACTGGAAAGGTCCCCAGAGTCACTGAATGGGTCTACAGAGCTGCTAGAAGGGTTCACATTGCAACTAAAGGGGTCCCCAGAGTTGCTGGTAGAGTCCTCATGCAACCAAGTTTTATTACAATACCTACCCCCACCATAAGAAGCTCAACGGCTCTAAGGGGTCATGCACATGTAGGCAGTAGCTGAAACTCCTAGCTAAGCGACAGCCATTATGTTTCTTTATCGACCTCACACCACAGAATTACCTGGATCCAAGGTTATTTAGTCATTGCCATATTTGTTGATAATGAACCTCAGGAGGATGGAAATATATGTGTTGTTAGGGAAATAAGCAATAGCAACCAGCTAGGCAACCAGTTGTATTAGCAACAAACCAATAGAACCATTGAATTCCTTGGGTGCATTTTAGAGGGGTCATCAACCTTAGGACCATGGAAATGTGTTGCTAGGCATATAAATAGTTAGAATAGCTGTTGCTAAGCAACCAGCTGACTTAGCAACAAACCATTGAATTCCTTGGGTCCAAATTAGGGGGGGTAGGTAGTGTTAAAATAATATTCTAAGCCATATCTGGGTCATAGGAGATGGAATTCTGATATTTTGGCGGCCATCTTGAATTTTGGCGGCCATCTTGGATTCCTCGCAACCTTTCTCTTAACACTCACCATATCTGAAAAGCCCATGATCAGAGCTTTCCAGTGGCATATAGTGACCTTTAGTCTTTTTTGGTGATGGGTGTTCAGCTAATCAGGCTTTAATGCTGCAGCACTACAGATACTGTAGCAACAAGAGAAGACAAATTTCCCAAATTTCCGCCATTGTTTACTCAAATTAAATGCAACTATAATAAGGCACATATCGAAGCATATAGATCAAATACAATGGGATTACACAGTACATGTGCATTCAAGCCTCCCCTGCAAGTATCACACAGTATAACATTCTAATATTTGAGACAATGAAGACTAACATTTTCAATCGACACTCCTCCGAGGCTACGGCTACGAGCGGTTCCGCTGGGTTGATAGGGACTCATCAGCATGACAACATCTCTAGGGGTAATCTGGGGCCCACGGACGCCGCTCCCAGCCTCACTACAGGTGGCGCACTTAGTAGCGCTAGCTGCGTCCGTGAGAGTTTCCCGCGCTCTGCAGTAGCAGGAGCTGCGTTATACATGTATGGGGGGGGGGGGGGGGGGGTCAACAGCGACCTGGCTACCTGGGCTGTTTTAGAGGCGACTTCCAACCTAAAATATAAGCGACCTGGCGACTTTTAATCAAAATTTACAAAAGAATAAAGGGTCCAAAAAAGCGACTTTTCGACCTGGGCCCCTTAATTTTGGCGACTTTCCGATCTCAGGGGGTACCCCTCTGCACCCTCAGGGATGGAGAGCAGGAGATAGGCCTATAGACTATGCCCCCACCCACAATCCCGGCCCCCGAAGGGGCTGGTTGAGTTGTAAATCGCAAAAACGTGATAGATCTCCTGGGTGCATGGACAACATTTTAAGCAAAGGCCTACTCTTAACAATCCTAATCTATAATCTTTGGGTTAGAGTTAGGGTAAGGGTGTTTTAAGATACTGTTCTTTTAAAGATTATGATTAGAACATTTGTCCACGCACCCAGGAGAGCTAGACCTGACAAACCTGCTAAACCAATTCAATTCAATTCAATTTTATTCACACACAACCCCTTTCGGGGCAAAGGAGAAAGGATAAGATAATACATGCCGGGTGTAGCCGAAAGTTACGTTGGCATCACCGGATACATATATGCCATAAACATATGTTTATAGGTGTAGCATATAAAATAAGTTAAATACATAAATGGACTAGATACATTGAGTAGCACCATTCCTAGTCAGATCTATGATAATGAGGTTGAACATAAATGTGTTCACTGTACAAACATTGCTGTCATGCGTAGTTTCAATGGACGACTAACCTGAATACAGAGGTGACTAATCTACATGTACATATATTACAAGTCAAACTATTGTTGTGTTAGACAGCAAAATATAAATAAAGCTGACATGGTCTCGCAAGAAAAGGATGGGACAGAGCATGCAGTCACCTGAATGAGTGAAGAGGACATAGCACCATGCCACCCATATTAGCACCTCAGTTCAGATTTGAACTGTTGTTTATTTTGTAGGTTTCTGTTGTCTCTTTTCCATCCTTTTCTTCACCAACTTATTCTTGAGTTGCAAAGCCTTCAAAGTACTAAAAGATTGCTTTATAGAATTTTTCTTCTTAGGCAGGTGTTTATTATTGGTGTTATTGCGGGCTTTATTGTCACTTTTGGCCCTGTTGTGCACCATGCTTTTAAAACTGGCCATGATAATCCTACAAAATTTGGACAAGTTCGATAAAACCTTTGGGTCTTGGCTATGAAAAAGCCTTTCCATCATCCCGATGTTAGGGTTTGATGTGGATTCCTTGTTGATTAGTAAAAGTCTCTCGCTATTGAAGGCTTTGCATACAAATAGATAGTGAAACTTATCACCAATTTCGTTCTGGTCACATAATGTGCATTTTCGCTTCTCTCTTTCAATACCATTGTACCTACCAGCCACTACTGGTAGGTGGTGGTTACTACATCTGAACCTGCACAGATCAGTTGCCTCCTTTCTGTTTAGTATTGTAAGGTAGTTTTCAAGTTCTAGGGTTATATTGAGTAGTTTGTACAACGACTAGAATCTGAAATTTTACTGTTCCAATTTTGCTTTTCTATACATAGTATTCTGTCTTTAAAAACATGTTTCTTACCAGTACTGACTAAGGTCAGGATATCAATGTAGAGGGCTCAGGGGCCTCAACACATAGACAAAGGTGCACTCGTATAGAGTTCCTCACTGAGGGTTATTTCATGGTGCGAAGCCGGGTGAAATAACAATATTCATCAAAATTCCTCTGATAGGAGCAGGACCACCCTGAAACCTGAATTAACCCTTTACGGATGGCATAATCCCTTAAAAGTATTTCACACAATCTAGCTAATTTTAGATCGACCAACAATTTTCCAATATGTTTTTCAATGAAAACTCCCTAACATATACCCCTGTACCTCCCCTTTTCCCAGTCTCCCAGTCACCACATACTCTTTGGTTTGTCAGGTTCCATCGTCCTGCCTCAGGACAGTTCTGGGCTCGATATGGCACTGTGTCAACTCATGGCTGAGGACGGTGAGGAATCAATAATCAATAATCAATAATGACCTAGCCGATCAACCGCAACGGTTGTATGAGCAACTCACACTTCCTTAGGGAGTGGTAATCTTTTAACAACAGGGGGGGGTTGGTGGATTTTCGCTCGAGCGGGTCGGAATTTTTTTGGTCTCCCCCACGAGAGGGGCCGAAATGTTTTCAGTCCCCCCCCCCCTCCAGGCAGGTTGAAATTGAGCGCGGCCGACCCCTTTGAGCTATAGTAACATGCGGGCTTTTCCAATAAAAAGGGGTGTAAATTTTTTGGTCCCCCCCTTAGGAGAGGTCCATATTTTTCTGGTCCCCCCCTTCAAGGGGTCCATATTTTTTTGGTCCCCCCCCAATCCACCACCCCCCCCTGTTGTTAAAAAATGACCACTCCCTTAGTACAGAGTGAGTGGATGTGAGTTCAGAACACGCCAGTCAGTGTCAACATCAGGAACTGAAGGTAAGATACAGATCGAACACTATTTTATTTATTTTCATATTTCTTATAAATGTTCAAAATTCACCGGGCTGTATCTCAAAAACTATTTCCCTAATGATATCCATTCTTGGTATGCATGAAGATATATGTTGCCCCAGCTGGTATACCAGATTATTAGTAGCTGTGATGTTTTTGAGGCATAATGTACATAAACATGTATTTTTCGTCACGGAGTCACCCGAATCGCGGACGATATACTTCATGAGGCGATAAACACTGAACTGCTAGGGTCACAGATGTATCACAAAGTGTTCTGAGGAGCCAAAATATATACCTTTCAATATGATAAACTTGTTTAAACATATTAAAAACTTTCTGATTTGCCCTTCCTCTATCCTAAAACAACATAAGTCAGGGGTTTGAGCCATTTACATTTTGTATGTGTATTGACTAGTAATGTAAGCATTATGTGATGAGGCATCTGTGGGACTTTTGCTTTGGTTATGTAGTATGTTAAAGGTTGGAAAATAATGCATGCTTTGTCTCCAGGTCTCTGTTCGCCTCCCTGTCTCTATATTCCTGTCTTTGTCTAATGCTGATCACAAAGCTCTGCCTTTGTAATTTTCTGTACTGTATCCCCGCATTAAAAGAATCTATGGCTGTGAGGCTACTAACATTGACAATATTTTCCCCCCTCTATTTCCAATTTAAGTGATACTGTACTGATCAAAAATTCATTCATGATTCTACAATTATTCTGTGATTATGGGCATACTATGACTGACTCTATAAGCAGCATAACACATGCATTCTGGTGATTAACTCACCAGTGTTCATCTGGTTGATAATTGATGCATTAGGCAAAAAAGAAGGTATTTTTGAAGGCAATTTAGTCCAAACGATAAGGGTAGGTTGGTCGGATTAAATGATAACTATCTTTTTAGTTGCAAGATTTAGAAAAAAAAACTTTTTTTAAAAAATCCCAGAAATTGCGGAAAAAAAACTGTCGTTCCTTTTTAAAGCTAAGGTCAGTTTGCCTGAAAGATGCTTTTTTTTTCTTTTCATTGCCTTCTGATGATAAAGAGACATGAAGCCTTGAGGCGTCGTGCTTTCATTCAATGGTTACCATGTATATGTACACCTCATATTTTTATATTTTCAGAATTCCCATAACACCAGCCATCATGAAGACTCGCTCTGTGAAGGTGGAACCTTACCAGGAGAAGCCACCCCTGGACAATAGTAAGTAATAGAAGGACAACAACAGAAACTAAATTTTATTTAGTTTCTGTTAAGCCTAATAAGAAATAGATATTAAGCTTTTTAAAATGTTGCTAAAAGATGACATTTGTCGTCACAATACGAATGCAGGCCGGCGTAACTTGCAGGTGCTGCATTGGTGCACCATGTTGACCCTTCGGGAGTGTCTCAACCCCAGAGGTTTTGTATCATGGTTTATACAGCTATGGCGAGTTACTCGCCAGGACTGCATTCATGCATCATGACTACCAAGGGCATGACGCATTAAGGCATGATGTAGAATAGGGAGTAAAAGTTATAGACGATTACATCTCATAAATTTCATCAAGGCATTTTCTGACAATCAAGCTTAAATCTAAAGCTTTAATCCTAGCATTGATGTTAAAGCACTACGTGACCCGCACGCCCGTGCTAGCTCTCCTAAGCGCGCGTACAAACGTTAAGAGCGCAATGTTAACCTAAGAAATAAGATAGTCTTAATTGTCTTAACCTATCTTAATCCTATCTCAAATTATCTAAGACTATTTTAAAAATGTTTCTAAGCAAATGAAGACGGCGCCACTAGTAGTGATATGCCTACACAGTCCATGGTAGGATAGGCTAATTATCTAGTATGTAATGGGGGGCTCTGCCCCCCAGCCCCCGTTTTTTTCTTCTTTTTCTTTCCTTTTAGATGTTTCTATTGTCTCAGCTGGGTGCAGGGTACATACTATAAAGGCAAAACTCAGGTAGTATAGTGTGGGTATGTGACACTAGGTGGCAGATACACTATCCAGTTAAGACATTTTAAGATGTCTTAATTAAGATTGCGCTTTTAACGTTTGTACCCGCACCTAGGAGAGCTAGCACGTATTTGCATGTGACCCCATACAGGACGGTATCCAAACGCTTCTAAAGGGAAGTATATATATGCAGATTTACTTCCTGCTACAGAGCATAGTGCATAAATCATGATGCATGAATGCAGGCCTGGCTAGTGACTCACCAGAGCTGCATTCATGCATCATGCAGTCTTTGCGAAAACATGCAGGACAGTGGCAATGCCCTTCTAAAATGCCACCGGTCCAGCAGATTCACAAGTGTAGCAGGACCGAATGTCCAGTCACATTTTGGCTTTTCTATACTTAAAATGCAGAAATTATCAGATATGTGGCTATCCGGTCCTCCAAAAATGTAGCCGGTCCTTCAACATTGAAAATTTGCAGGACAGAATGTCCTGTGCGATGAAAAAGTTTTCGCAAAGACTGCATCATGCCAACCCTACAAGGTTGATGTATACACTCCCGAAGGGACAGCATGGCTCATAAATGCAGAATTGGTGAATATCTTGCCAGATCTGCATTCATGCATCACAGCAACCTAAGAGCATTATGCATTAAAGCACTATGCATCCCTTAAAGGCTTAATCAGAACTATGAATTATCCATGACCCATAAAGACACTACATCATACATGGGAGACTGAGGTAATCAATATGTCTGAAATATATATTGGTTTATTTGACCTCGTTTAACTCTACTGTCATATGTCAACTGAGATGTGAAGAGTGTCCTCACCTTTTACACTCATTGTTGGAATGTGCACGGTTTACAAGTTCAAGCATTAAGGTGGGTCGCTACCCTTTGGTTTCTTCCAAAATCTGTCAGAATGGGCTAATATTGTATAGCAAGATACATAAAAAATTCTGTTAATACTGAATACTATTTTTAGCCACTAAGGCTACAAATAATGATGATTTCTTTGTATTCTTTCCCGAAACCCCATACCCAGAATGCCATGGCGTAAAATTGTAAAATTATTTTTTCAGTAAAGGAGAACATATACGTGTCTAACATGTGATGTTTTACATTTCTGCGCATAATGGTTGATATAAAAAGAAGTCATGGAAGTTTTCACATTTTTTCTCATTTTCAGAAAAAAAACAAAAAACTTTAATTTTTCAAAATTCTATATCTAAAAAAGTAGTTCGGGACCCCCTATTTTTCTTTGCATTTTCCATTCTATATAATTTGAATTGCCTGTAAAAAAGAAAATTGTGAGATTCTGTTAACTTTCGGTGACTTTGACCCAAGGGTAGCGACCCACCTTAAGCAGATAAAACCACAGTATTTCTCTCTCTGCTTCATATACAATGTATCCGTCTGTTTCACGCTAAAAGCAGCAGGAATGGTGGACATGTTTTAACAAGGAAGGGGCAGAGAGGGTATGGAAAAAAACATGATTGGTCCCTCTTGAGAAAGGGGAGGGCTTCATGACAATAAACTTTACAGCAGAGAAAGGGGTCAGGATTAGAGCATATCATGCCAAAATGTGTGTTTCCTGTTAAATCAGGGGTAGATATGTCAAATACTTTACCTAAGCATTGAAAGTATCTAGGGATCCTGGCATCAGGGACTACTAATTAATGCACCTGCAAATGCCCCAAAATGGCCCAGAACTTCTCTTGTAATGAAAACAACTTCGGTCAAGTTTCGAGAGTAGATATAACATTGCTTGGTAGGATCTTTTTTCTTTTTCAGTCTTACCTTGTGTCGAACTGAAAACTTAACCAATTCCGGAAATATAGAATACTTTCATATTATAATTTACAATGTAAATATTGCTTCTTCACAGACCCCACACCACCACCCACCACTACCCCCATCATAAAGATGCGGAAGCGGAAACCTTACAACCCTCACTTCAAACAAATCATCTCTTCCCTTCCAAGCCGAGTCGGTGGACATCACCAAATAACCCTAAAACAGGCTAAACGAAGAGAACGCAGGAGAATGACCTACAGGAAAAAGAAAAGTAACCAGGGTTCATGCATAAACTACCTGGTAACCAAGTCTGAGGTAAGGCCTTACCTTTTTCAGCAAAATAGGGCCCAATGTTAGCCCAAATTATACAAAATAATATCTTTAAATATCCATATTATCTCCTAATTTCATCATTTTTAGATTGAAAGCAAAAGTGAAGAGTTCCATATAAAAGATTGTGAAATGTGAAATGTGTTGGATTAAGTGAACATATAAATCCTGTGAAGATTGAAAGGTTCTTTACTGGAGTGACCTTGAAAACTGTCTTGTCATCATGTACAGGAAGCCAAACTCCCCCAAGCAAAAAAGGTGCAAAGTGTAACCCACTACAACCATATAGTTCTTGGCAGACTTTGCTTGAACCGTTACTTAAGCATAGTAAATCTTGTATCTCAAATAAATTAAATACCATTGGTCTCCCACAGCTGCTGCAGGAGGGGGAGACGCGGCACCTGGGGAGGCTGAACCCGGAGGACCTGGAGGCCCTGGCCCTGGAGGAAGACCCACTCATCCAGCTGGAGGCCCTTAAAGCGTTACCCACACTCCTACTGGGGAAACGCATCATCAGGTAGGTCTGCACTGAGGGAAACATGAGCATCAGCCCAAAAAGCACACAAGGATAAGACTGTCTCACGAGTTCTGACCAATGTTAACGTCTTTGACCGGGTGCCAGCTTTGACCGGGTGCCAGCTTTGACCAGGTGACAGCTTTGAACAGGCTGGGTAAATCCTGGCATTCATACCGTGCAGGGAAAAAAGAGAATGAGGGGGTTTCTCCCCTTGATTTCGGGTTAATCTAAATGTAATTCAGTAAATCAAATTTGCTGATGTCTAAACATTATTTGCTGAAAGTGATTAACCCATGTGCAGGTAGACAATGTGTTTATCTTGGTATATGTGAATGGGCTTGTATTTCGGTTTTGTATTTCGTGAAATATATTGATTTGAATGACAGAATATAGCCGAAATAAGGTACATTTATATGTGGAACCCCCTCCCCCCTTACCCCTCCCATACCATCACACCTGTATAAGATACTGCACTGGGAGATTCCCCCTTGGTGGGGCGGACCGGCGGCGGCCCTTATCTCTCCCGGCGGCTCTTATCTATACAGAGATAAGGGCAGGAGACCGACCTGGGGGCTGCACTAAGTAAGGGGAGATTTGCCCTTGCTGGAAGAAACTCCCCTATAGGCTAATATACCTGTAATGGTAAATGTCCCGGATTGTCCAGGCCTGTTGAACGGCCACCATAAAAAACAAGATTTAAAAAAAAATCCTTCTTTGATATGTAAGGGATAAAATAAAGAAGATGGCGGTGATAATATCTCCATTTACATCTTCACCTGCCCTAAAATAACATTTTCTGTCAGGAGGTCAAAGATGGCACCCGGTCAATGCTGGCACCTGGTCAAAGACGTTTGCATTGGCCCAAAGTGGTGATACACGGCCATCAGGCACTGCTGGACTATAATAAATGATCCAAGGGCTACTTTAATGAGGGTCAGGCTATGGTGTACCTTCAATAATAGGTAGGACTATCGCAAAATTGCTTGAGAGTGTGGCCATGCCAGAGTCTGACAGTGCTGGACTCTTGTAGGGTGAAAGAGACTCTCCTAGAGTCCAACATGGCCAGATGTCGACGTAAGGATCCAGCATGGCCAGACTCTTGAGCTCTTTGGGTGAGTCCAGCAATGCCTGAACATTGTAGGAGAGTCCTTTTGGTGACACAGCCACCGTCCAGCGGACATATTTTTTCTGAGTGTGTCTGTGTATATAGCTATATAGGATGGGGGAAACTGATGCATTCCACAGTCCTAACACACAGTTGAAAATGGTGAAATGCTCGAAACATTTCTGTTATCATATCCAAGCTTAACTCTGTAATGCAAAGTGCTTTTGAATAAATCATTGGGGTGGGGAATCGAGTAGTATCGTGGCTCAGATTCTGATGTATGATATGTATAGGTTCAACACTTTTCTACTTACTATATCATACACGCTACAATGTTTTAATATAGGCACCATATCCCATATATTTCAGTTCTGTATGACCTAAATAAGGTAATAATGTTCATATCATCAATTAGCACAAAAAGGCAATGACCATTATTTGTTTGTATCAACAATTTGGTGGCATATTATTGCTCTGCAGGCTTTGCACTTTGCCCTTTTGTCGTCATGATGGCTATAACTGCAGCCCTGGTGAGTAATTCACTGGCACTGTATTCATGCATCATTCCATTCCTACACTGTTAGGAGTAAGTGGTGTAGCTGCACAGTATAAAAGAAAGTATCTTTTGTTTGCAGTAGTATATGCTGTAGGTTTCACAACATTGTACTGTAGCTGCAGGTCAATCCAAAGATCAAATCTCCGTCAGGCTACCAGTATAACAAGTATTTTTCCACTTATTTCAAACGTTAATCTATCTATAGCAAAACTAATCTTTCAGTTCTTGAGTAGGTTCATAGGCATAATTCAGGTATACTCTGATAGTAATATATATTGTGCCCAGTAGAGACTCGAACCCAGGTCCTCCGATGTGTGGGTTTACAATAGGTGTGTATAGCTTAATAGTGTGTGATACTTGAAACCAGAAATATGTCTTTCTATACTGTAGATCTACAGTGTATCTCACTGTGCAGCTACACTAACTTCTGACAGTGTATACAATGCTGGTTGAGAACTTCCTGACATCAAATATGTGCATCTTGCTGCCTCCTAAGGGTTAAGAGGTACTGCAGCAATGTGTCCCCTGCTGTCGCTGTTTGATTTACTCCCTGATTACAGTTAGAGGTGCTGGGTGAGGATCAACACGACAGAGGACAGTTATATCCATTGGGAGCATGGGATGGGGTAGATGTGGGACTCTGCACTCTATACACAACATCTCTTCACTCTCCGAACTGAACCTCCACTCCCTTGGCCATCATATTTGGACTCAGATGATTTGCTTCCTCACAAACTTTTCCTTGCAAAATCTTAGGAAGTGGGAGCTGACCACATACAACTTGGCTAATACTCCGACGTTTACAACCATACAGACAGACCAATTAACCACCTATATCTATACTGAATGGAATAGAGAAAAGAATTAAGGAAAGTAACGCAATGCCTAATCGGCCAACCCTCTGAGATGTCGAGGCTACTCACAGCATAATGTCCATGGAGACACTTAATTGCAACCAAATGAGATACTCCAATAAGAATGAGAAATAGAACAACTGCCCATTTCTTATTTGAACAGGTAGGTTTGGGTAGAGGTACAATTTAACACCAATACCATACTAATGAGTACTGCTGAGAGTGAGCGATGGCTGTTGATGTGCTGTGTTGTTTGTTAATACAACATTGGACGACCCACCCCGGGTCCCTCAGGGCCATGTGCAGCCTGCAGCAGATGAGTTGAAGTAATACGCTGATAAACCATGGCAGCCACAGGTCATGCAGCAGAGTGCTAGAGTGCTGGGTGTGTGGGGTGGGCTGCATGATGTACTTATCATATGCATTAAGCCTGTAATCCACTGAGAGCCAGTACAGTGGTGTTGGTACATGCATAGAGCAGGTTGGTGCATAACATCTTGTTCCTTCTGGTATGCAGTCAAAAGCCTAGACTTAACTACAATATAGCTCCAGTCCAGGCAGACATACTGGCATTAGCATAATATCTTGGTAACACAAGCAAAATTCATAAACCTTTTCATCAAAAGAAGGAAGATGGTCTTCATGCTGCAACTAGTGGAAATACCAGAATGAAGGGAGATCAGGGGGCTGGTGGAAGTTGGCCTTTATGCTGTGACTAGTTTCCGTACCAGAGTGTAGGGTGGGCATTATATTGCAACTAGTGGTGTCGGGGGGCAGGCAGGCCAGGAGGTTTGCCTCAGAGATGATAGCAGATGTCTCCTGGAAAAGGACACAGTTAGCAACATCTATACGACATTATATTGATATCTGTATATATTCAAGAACTTTATCAGAAATCAATATATCTATTGAATGCAACATAGGATGTGGGGGACCATTTCTGTCTGTGGTCACTGAGTAAAGCAGGTGTTGGTTTAGATAACTGCTATATGGACTATTTTACTGTGAGGAATCATTTCGATTGGACTAATGTTTCACTTCATGGGAAATAACCCTTGGTGTACAGAATCACTACAGCCATCGTCAGATATGGATATCTAGTTGAGAAGTGCTTTCATCCTAACTGGATATTATGTATAATTACACAGGAATGCACAATCAGCAAAAAGGAGTAACCAACTAATAACCCAACTAATTCAATTTATTTGAATTTGAACTGAATGAATTTGCAAAAATACCCAAATCCTCAAAAATATACATATATCCCATTATCAAGTCCCTCTTGATGCGTGACTCCATGGGGCACTGTGATTACCAGATGGATAGTTTGGATGATGAGTGTAAACAGACGTATGACGCCCGGAGGAAGGCACGCCGCCTCCTGGGCTTCACCGGGAGGGCCGACTGGGCCAAGTACACTGCCAGGGAGCCATTGATGTAAGCTTCCTATCTTTTTAAGGACATTTTCCTTGTTGGTTCATGGCTAATGGAAACTTACCCCTCTTACAGGGAACCGAGAAAGAAATTGATGCTCTTTGATGAAAATCGATCAACACCCCCTATGACCGCTTCCTAAAACTACCGTAAAACCTCACGTATAAGCCTAACTCGCATATAAGCCGCACCCCGACTTTGGGCCGATCCTATAAGCCGCACCAGCGATCTGATTATGGTGACTTTTATACTGTACTATAGGAGCAAAAACTCGCGTATAAGCCGCACCCTGACTTTGTGCCGATCCTATAAGCCGCACTGGCGATCTGATTCGCGTACAAGCCGCGGCTTATACGCGAGGTTTTAGGGTATTGTTTTTGTATTTTTCAGATTGTGACTGCTTAGGGCTTAACATGATTATTGTTGTTTGTTTTAGATCACTCTGAAAGTATGGCATCGGTTTTAACATAATTGATACATATATTTCAGATCACGGATGTCTGCAAACCCAGCTCAGGTTCTGACCGGGTTTGATGCCTGGAAGTACCGTAGGAGGCTGGTGAGGCTTCAGATCTTACTTTTACTAGAATTGATATCCTCTCTCAGTTAGTAACATTGACATGAGACATTCCCCACCTGACATTGTATGCTGGAAGACATTAGTTTGGCCGGTTTTGCCACACACTTTCAGGCTTAAGCTCACAAAACGGTTGCGCTACGATCCTAACCATCGGGCGGTGTACGTCATTCTTTCATGAGATCTGAGGTGGTGACGGTAATCGACAAAGTCTCTGTTTGTTTACTACTTGAACTCTTTAGTTTAATTAGTTTAGTTAAGAGCCCCCCAACCCCCAAATCTTATATCTGCTCATATTTGACTCTGAGCAAATCAGAGACTACTTTTGTAAATGTATCTCTGCCTCAAATTGGTCCCCAGAAAACTTTGCTGTGGTAAGGATTCTACCGTTATGCAGAAAACACTTAACTGCAGCATCTCAACAATTTGATTCTTTGATTGACAGGAATGGCGACATTTAAGGATTCAGATCAAGGAGGCAACAGCTTTTCTGGAGTTGTGGGGTTCATCATTCAAGCGCATCGAAGGCAGGTGCTTCTGTAGCAAATTTACCTTATTGTCCACTCATGATGGTAAAAGTTGATTTGTTGCACAAATATGTGGATCTCAAAGTTTGTTAAAGGAATAAATGAACCTTGGTTTGTTTTGTTACATCTACATCTTTAATGTTTCCTCGTCCTTGATATAATTTATTATCATATCATGAAAAGAGCCTTCTTGAGGGGAAGGAATGTCATTGTTTTCTAACAAAAATGGGGGGGGGAGAAAAAATGTGGGTGGAGTTATCAATGAAATAACAGTAGAATAACAATCTCCCAAACTCCTGTGTTAAGTAAAATAAAACTCTCTTAACTAATCCTTTATATGAAACTGGATGTAGATAGAAGCATGTTATTCCTTCCAGGTGTGTTTGGTAATGGCGTCTCCTCCTACTTCAAGTTCCTCCGCTGGCTTTTCCTCCTCAACGTTGCCATTTTCCTGCTCATGTTCATCTTCGTCGTTATTCCCCATGTTGCCTTTGACAAGCCCACCATCACCTCTGTTGTCACAACACCACCAGTTGGGGTAAACATGACAGCACATGTTACGACAGAAAGCCCAACAGTGATTGATCAGAATATGACACTGGCGACAAGTTTGCTTGTTCTTCATGAGTACTGTACCAGTATGTATGTGGTGCAGTATAATGTGTCTGTCGCACAGGTACTGCTCGACTTTATGCAAGGCACAGTGAGTATCCCTTTGATGATATGATGATGCCTTAACATTCATGATGCACCAACTGATGATTATTCTTTCACACCAAATGGAGAAATGAACTCATTACTCCTTGGGGGCTAAATCAGCAATTAATTAAATCTATACTTTACAGAATTAATTCTAGATGGGCTTTCGGTTAGTTTACACAGTGTTTCAAATTGCTAAAAATATATTATCTTAAACATATATACTAGTGTATTAAGTATTACAACATAATATTATAACTTCATGAAAAAGAAACAAAGTTATACACAAGAGCATTTCAGGGACAGACTTGCAATGTCCCGTGAACAGTCCCTGGTGGATGTTGCACATTATCCACTAGTGTGACCACATTCAATGTCAGCTGTATATGTTATATGATTTACAACATGCATCCACTTTTAGGGATGGATGGAGAAGACAATCTTGTTTTACGGAGTCTACAAGCCACGTGACCTGACTATTGGTACATGGGAGGAACATCAGTACAACTACAATATGCCACTAGCCTACCTCCTAGTTACACTCGCCTACCTAGCACTGTCATTCTACGCCATGATATCACAGTAAGTACTGCTATAACATGCTGCTAGCCTATATCACACTTAACTCACGCTGCCATTTGATGATTTCCCAGTAAATTGTTGATATAGATGTATGGAAATTAGGAACCAGTTTGGACATTTACAGCTATTTGTCCCTTTGTCCTGATTTGACCTTCAATGGACATCTAGATGCTATATGTCTAATGCTGTGTCCACATTGGCATTATCAATTCTACACGTCTATGGCCTTATTATGTATGTGGCAGTAATGGTGCAGCAAGGCTACAGTGTGAATGGTATGCTCCATAAGTTACCCTCGTGAAGAAACCTATTTCTTTGGAAGAGGCCCTCTTTGAACTTAAATGCGCAACCATTTCAGGAAAAGAACCTTTCCTATCATTTCATATTATATTAGAAATGGTCAATCAAAATAAAATGGTAATATTTCTAACTATTTTGTCTCACTTTTCAATAATCCACCAGTACTAGTGTGACGCTGAGAGAACAGTTGAAGAACAGCTTTACGTCTCAGCGGTCAAACCGAGGTTACGCCAACCTGGGTTTTGCATCCTGGGACTTTACCCTGTCCAGCCCCGAGGCCGCTGTGATCAGGCACAACAACCTCCTCAATGAGATAAGGGTAAGTTTTGTATCCCGGGCAATATTGGTTTTTAACTTTTGATACGATAAAATCTCTTTTGGCTATTATGTAAGCCAGATCGCCAGTGCAGCTTATAAATAGGATCAGGACAAAGTTGAAAACTTGGGCCACTCAAAAAAAAGTTGTTTTCCATCACTGCACACATCATAAAAATCATGATTTAAGGAAAACTTTTTACAATTTTGATAAAAAATATGTTAGAATAGGAGAGATATGGTCAAATTTGGTATCAAATTAATGCTTATGCTCTCAGCAATGCAGTCAGCAAAATTTTAGCGATCAACAAACTCCAAATTACTAACATGTGAAAATTGATCGCAAAAATCCAAATTTCTCTGTTTTAATGCCCGAGCTTTTTTTTGAGTGGCCTTAACATGTTTTAAACTGTCCCTTCTTGTTTCAAGGGCCATCTGGAGGAGGAGCGTCTGCAGGCACGTAGACAGGCACGCACCAAATCCAGACATTGTCTGCTCGTCTTCATCAGAACCATCATCAATGTCTTTGTACTGGCCACCCTTGCAGGCGCAGGGGTCCTCATCTACTACGCCACCTCAGAGTCTACTAAGGTCAGCTCAGTGACTTAAAGATGGGTTAAACATGAATTTTCAGCCAATTTAAAGTTTTCAGTTTCACAGTGTATTTGTGTTAATAATGTCCATGCAAGTATGTGTGTAGCTTTTTTAAAATCATTTTGATACTAATAGATTCATAAGATATAGAGATAATCATGGTCAGAACCGATCGGGAGACCCAACCCTATTAACAATTATTTACAATTATCCAATTGATTTAAAAAGCTACAAATAAGTTTATATCGACATTATAAACACATTGAAAAAAGAAAATTGACCCAAAGTAAGCTCCTTCACCATCTTTAATGCTTCTATTCTAGCACTAGTATTCTCCTGGAGGATGGTTGCCATGACAACCATTTTCAGTGAAAACACTGTAAATCAGCTTAAATGCTACCTAAATTGCATTGTACTCTGTCAGATGGTAAAACTAACCACCCCTACCCCCCTAACATCAGCTCCAAGTATACCACCACCTGTAGTTAATGTGTGTGTTATTCTCCGCATTCAGTTCAGGGAAGGAACTGTATGGTCTACCACTAGTGTAGTTTATATATTCTATGTAGTAGTCAATATATGTATCATTCTCTGTCGTTGGTAATATGTATGTTTTTCGCTGCAGTATTTCATGTGTGTTTTTATCTGCATTAGTTGATATGTGTGTTACAACTGCTTGATATACATATGATATGTGTAATTCTCTGTATCCAGTTCAAGGAGCGGGTGGACTACGCACAACATCACCAGTTGGTGCAGCTGGGTATGGAGTTCCTGCCCTCCTTAACCATCACCTTCCTCAACGCTATCATCCCACTCATCTTTACACAGATAGCACGTGGTGAGGACTACCACCCTGATGTTGAAGTGCAAATAACGCTCATCAGGTATGTACTTTTGCAGTTTTATTATCCATCACCATAACCAAATGTAGTGCAGACAAAGACCAGCATTGTATTGGAGACCATGATCCAGTGGGCTTGTCATGCATAAAGCGAGCACCAGGCAGAACTGTACTTATGCATAATGACAACAAACTTATGGACAAGTGATCATTTGTGACTGTACTCAACACTACATTTGCTGGATTTCAAGTAAACCCATTTAAATTCAAAACATTTTGCAGTCAAGTTTGTGATGTATTTTCCAAAAGGTATGAAGTCTCAGGGGCAATAGAAATAACTGGACCTGAACTAAGCTAAGTCTAGTTCTAGTTATCTAAATGATTAATTGTGTGAGATACATATTGTCTAGTGGTTTAATCAGAGACTGTTTTGGTGAGTCATCGTATAAAACTGGAGACTGTTAGGTGAAACATTGTATAAGGTACTGTCTGTTTATCTAGGACGGTATTTCTGCGGCTGGCTTCTGTGGCCGTACTACTGGTCACAATCTACTACCAAGTGGTGTGTTCACCCCGAGACAGCTGCCAAGTAGGACAGGCACCCCACTGCCCACAGATCAGGGTAAGGTGTACTACTTATTATCAAGATATAAGTATGGATTATGAGCATCCATTAAAATTTTGTATTTCAAAGACAGATGTACAATACACTCTACCACAATATAGTGTAGAATTAGATTGATTACATGCTATTACATGATACCATAAAGAATGATGTCAAACACAAGGAAAATGATTAATGGAAGCAATTACAATGTTATTTTATAACGTAATTTTGGGGTGTTTTAACTAAAGTTGTATCTTTAACGTGTACTTTTAGTGTTGGGAGACCTATGTGGGACAGAACTTGTACAAACTCCTCATCCTGCACTTCATTGTCAATCTCGCTGTTGTATTTCTGCTGGAAACTCCTAAACAGTAAGTCATGAATAATCTCTTCCACTAGACTTATTTCAAATATTAAGTTTATCAATTTGAGGTCAAGAAAAAGGTATATTTCAGGTAACGTGGAAAGAAAATGTAGGGTCAGTAGGTCGGATTTTTTTTAAAAACTTTTTTTAAACATGAAAGTACTAGCCAACCTCTCTGAAGATGCTAAAATTGACCAAAAAAAGGGTGAAAATACGAGAATTCTTTTTTCAAAATTGCAAAATAAATAGACAGAGCTGCACGCTAAAGTGCCTGAGTCAGTGGTTACTGCACGAGTGGTCCTTGGGCCGTATTGCACGCTGGCCGTAGGCCTAGTGCAATACGGCCCAAGGACCACAAGTGCAGTAATCAGTGAAGAGGGCATTTTAAAGTGACGCTCTGTATTTATTTCAGGGTGTTTCAATCTAAAATAGATCTGCAGTCCATGTTTGTTCACTTCCGCGATGTTTGCTTACTTCCGCGGTGTTTGTTTACATCCGTCGGCCGCCATTTTGAATTCCGCGCAGGTCACGTGACCCTCGGTAGCCTAGCGACCCCATGGAGACCCCATAGCGACCCCATAGCGACCCCTAGCAGCGTGAAATACAGCCACAGCGTGAAATACGACACAGGGTTATTTCACGCTTCACTCACATACGGTTCTCCCGTAGGTTTAACCTTGATAGGTCGTATTCACCATGAAATAAATGTAGGGTCGGCCCTGTTTTGATAGGGTCGGTCGGGTGACCTCAAGCAAACCTTTTTTTTTATTTTGGCCTATTCAACAAAAGTCAACCACTCTTTTCAAATGGCATTCATATGGGCATAACTTCCATGAATCCAATGTTAAGTGTATGCAAAAACTAAATGGTTAAATGTGAGTATCACAGTCAGGGCAGTGGTGACAATAAAAAAAAGTCCACTCTAAAACAAGCAAATTGCATAGAGGGGGTTGAATAGATCACTAATGTAGTCTGGTTATTGTGAACACCCTTCTTCATTTATCATGAAAAGATCAATTTTATAGCCACAGCCCAGTGGGGAAACAATACAGTTCAACATTGAATCAATGTTGAATGAACATTGACAACCATTTATCAATGTTGATTCAATGTTCTGTGCCCACTGGGATCTACAGGTGTACCCAATTTGATATTTCTAGCAACATATTTTACCATTGCAATGATCTGATTAGGCTATAGCGAAGATTATACATCTTATTCTTTGATATATTTTAATCCCTTAATACTTCTTCCCTGCCTTTGTAGAATCATTGGCTCGAAATGCAAGATTAGATGTCTACAAATCATTGGCCAAAAAAGGGAGTTTGCAATACCAAAAAATGTTCTCGATTTGGTTTATGTCCAAACCATATGCTGGTAAGTAATGTAGTTGTCTGACAATTTTGTCGGTTGCATTATCATTATAGACTCTTTATTCAAATATAACAATTGTCATGTCTTATGACAGATCTAAATACTTCCTTACACAATAGGACTTTACGTGGCATGACATTCAATACATTAAGAATAATCAAAGTGATGAGAAATTGTAATTATCCTTTAACTGGGGTGTACTGTTAATAATTTCAGGCTTGGATCGTTCTTTGCACCTCTGCTTCCGGTGATGTCTATGGGCACTTTATTCTTCTTATTTTATCTGAAAAAGGTAAAGATTACTATAGATATCCTTGATAACCTGACAGCCACAGATACTGTTGACATTTTCGACACAACTTATGATGCATTCAAGCATTATGAAGACAATAGGGTATGATATATTACGGTACTATACAGGCAATGTTAATGTTTGCTAAATATAACAAGATATTAAACCTGTGACATTGGAATGGGTCTGGCTTTTATTACATGATTATGAAATATTGTTTTCCCTGTAATCTTTTCAGCTGACAGTGTTGTACAACTACAAGCCAGCTAAGAAGCCATACCGCTCCTCCCGCTCCCAGGTGTTCTTCATGTTAGTTCTGCTAACCGCTTTCCTACTCTGCTGTGTACCTGTAGGCTACTGCATCTGGAAGTAAGTTGTCCCTCTGTGTACCTATAGGCTACTGCATCTGGAAGTAAGTTGTCCTGCTGTACCTATAGGCTACTGCATCTGGAAGTAAGTTGTCCCTCTGTGTACCTATAGGCTACTGTATTATGGAAGTAAGTTGTCCTGCTGTGTACCTATAGGCTACTGCATCTGGAAGTAAGTTGTCCCTCTGTGTACCTATAGGCTACTGCATCTGGAAGTAAGTTGTCCTGTCGTGTACCTATAGGCTACTGCATCTGGAAGTAAGTTGTCCTGCTGTGTACCTATAGGGTACTGTATCTGGAAGTAAGTTGCCCTGCTGTGTACCTATAGGCTATTGCATCTGGAAGTAAGTTGTCCTGCTGTGTACCTATAGGCTATTGCATCTGGAAGTAAGTTGTCCTGCTGTGTACCTATAGGCTACTGCATCTCGGAGAATGCTATCATACTCTGCTGTATACCTGGAAGGGATGTGGTTCCTGTGTCACCAGCCTCTTCCTGACTAAGTAATGTACAGAATGATTGTCTGATGGGCAGGGGATGTAGCTCAGCAGTAGAGCACTGGCATGGCATTGAAGAGGGCCCGGGGTCAAATCCCTGCATTTCTAATAATGTCATTTCAGACAATTATGACCATTACATACCATGGGCTACCACATATGGCATAACTCACCATCAGGGTAATACACCATTCAAATCAATAAGGATTAGGGCTGTGTTCACATGATCTTTTTTATTAGGCTTGCTGGTTGGTGCCATTTTGTGCTGCATATAAGTCATATACTATCTGATTGACGGTACATGTAATACTCAATTTGGTTGTTCTGATGTAGCAAGCTTCCCACAGGCAAAGTTTCCATTTCAGCGATTAGAACAAAAAACTTCAATTTGATTCTTTGCATGTCCTTCAGAGTGTCTCCATCTCTTGGATGTGGACCGTTCCGTAACTACACACACATGTATGATGTCATCACTATCTTCATAGCAACCTGGCCCGTGGTGGTGCAGGACGTTCTGACCCTCCTCACCTCAACAACCAGCACCATCATCCTCATTATTATTCTGGGGTAAGTTTATGTAGTAGAATCTATACCCACGAGTAACTGAGTGTATGTCAAAATAACCCTGACAGCCTTGGTTATGTAGTAATTATAGGACGTGTACCAATCTGTACGTGAAATACAGTGAAGATTCCTTATAGGCTCCCTTCACTGAATACCCCTACAGATTGGTACTAGTCCTATAACTACTTTATGCCACTAGCTGTAAACAGTATACAAGAGGTGTGAAATGCTTTGTGTTCCGTTCCCGCTGTGGTATAAGTGAAAATAACCAATTGCAAGGTGTGAAATGCTTTACCTTAGCCCTCCACTGTGGGTTAAATACATATATTTATATATATGCACACACATACAATCTGGTGATCTGGTAGGGGGGGGGGTAGATTTTGAATAATTTTCACTCACTACTGAAAAAAAAAAATACTGTAAAACTTAACTCTCGTGTTAGCCGAACCCCGACTTTGGGCCAAACATATTTGGTGATTATGGTGGCTTTAATGCTGTTCTATAGTAGCAAAAACTCACGTGTAAGCCTGAATATCGGCAGATCCTATAAGCCCCACTGCTGATCTGCCTCGCGTACTAGCTGCGGCTTATATGCGAGGTTTTACCGTACTGTCCATGCTCACCAGGGTTGGCCATCCTAGTGAGGACTGAGACCAGAATTGACCATGCCGGTAACTAGGCGGCTTCAGGGTTGGTCATACTGGCCAGGGGCGTGACAACCGGGGATGGATGGGAGAGGGGCATGTCCCCCCCCCCCCACCCCACTTTTGACCAATTCCCGAAAAGGTAAAGCCAAAAAGGTCAAGTAAAAAGGGGTAAAAAGGGTAAACACTCTCCTTAGTCCCCCCTTCTTCGAAACTGCTTGCCACGCCCCTGGACTGGTGAGAACGACGCTAGCTACTTCCCCACTCACTTGTCCTGTTTATTGATGTTCACTACCAGTCCTACTCATGGTCACTTTACCCTGTCATTTTTCCTGTTAATTGTAGTTTATCAACAGCCCTAGTAATGGTCACTTTACCCTGTCACTTATCATGTTTATAATAACAGCCCTGTTCGTTGTCACCATACCATATAGACATGGTGACTTTACCCTACCATTGTGTGGTTGCAGGTTGCTGCTGTACTACTACCGCGGTGCGTCTAAAGGCCACCAGGAGGCAGTGCTGCTGCTAAGGGAACAGATGATGCTGGTAGGGTATTTGTTCACTTCTTCTCCACCAATTTCAATGAGTGTTTATTTATTAATTACAGGGGGGCAAACAAAATTCAGACCACTCCTGACAGGGGGCATAAACAATTCTGACCCCTCCTTGGGGGGAGGGGGAAAGCATAGAAATGATGCCCCTTTTTAGTGAAAAAAAGAGGCATTACTATAGTTCAAAGGGGGGGAATTTTTGGGACCTTTGGCAAGGATCTCCCCCTCTTCAGCGAAGAGGGTGAGAAGGCGTAAAAAATGTTTGCGTCGCCGCGCGAGATTTTACCACCCACTCCCTGTAATTAATGAATGAACAATCCCTTAGCCCAGTTATACAAGGCAACTACAGCAATATATAAAGACGGTCCAAAAATCTTTAAAAAAAAATAATTCTGAAGTAAACATTTGGGATATTTACAGGGCTTTTACATTTTACACACTGTGTATTAGCTGAGTACCAAATGTGTTTATATCAACCTTGTACACTGCATTTATTTAGGCGGACATTGCCATAGTCCTGCATGTTTTCGCAAAGACTGAACTTATTGTTTCTTGTTGTTCCCAGGAGTCACGTGACAAGCAGTTTCTGCTGGCGCGACTTAATGAAGTAACAGGAAGTCAGAACCAGGCAGCGGCATCTCTCTCTGATGTCAAACCTCAAACAGACAGGACAAGCATTGACATGCCACCTGGTGGGGGGCAGCGGAACTACAGCACCATTAGTCCCCTTAGTGAGGGAGAGAAGAACTATGATGCATTTGGTGACTCAGCGGCACCACTGGCTAGTTCTGAGAGTGTTTCTAGTGATAGCGCATCACCGTAGAAGGGTGGCAAATTTGTCGAGAATTCCAGTGTTATATTTGGTTCAGAAGGGAATTCATAGGAGTAATAACCCCATACTACCTATACACGACATTAAAGAACTAAACTGCATAATAGAGTAAAGTACCCTAGCTCCGGACACTTAGTGTATATCTTAAGATTTCTCTGTTTAAGAATTATCTGATAAGGCCCAAATAGTGGCATATAAAAGGCAAACATGTTGTTATAAAAGTATATTGGGTTTGAAATGGTTGCCTCCTCAGCAATATGGTTCAGGTTCTATTGATAAAATGTCAATTTGGCACCTGATTCCGGACATAGGCACCTAATTCTGGACATTTTACAAAACACATTAATTCTGTAGAAGAGGACATGCCATTTGAAAACCAGTGGTGACCATAGAAGGTCAATACTGTATGTGTCCATATTTGATAGCATTATGCATAGGTCACATGTTCTACCAACAATACAACCCACTTTACTTTGTCTCTGTGAGTAGTATCACTGCTTAGTAAAGTGATTTATATAGACTAGGGTTGGTATATACTAACAGTAATATGGGATTTAATCATGTTCTCTTGTATGCTACTTTCCAGGGTTGTAGTAAGGTAACGTGTAGGCCATTCACCAGGTGTAGTTACATAACCAATTATGTATCTATTTAGTGCCACAATCATCATAGTATTGCAGGGTGTCCGGAACTAGGGTCTATCCGCTGTTGGGTGCCTTAACTCTATACTTAAATATGAAAGGCTTTTATCAAATAGAATTGCTTTGCCCATAATTTTATAATAAAATATTTTTTAAGACTTTCCCTATTATTTCTGAAAACTGAAATCACTCTGTATTCTAAGTGGGGATGCCAAGAGTTCTGTTACCTGTTATTAGAGTAAAAAAACACGAACAGTAAGTTAAACCCTCCCAAAATCAAGAATATTGGCATTTGGAAATAAAAATGTTACTTTTAATTGACCATTGTCTGTCTTTTCATGATATTTGCATCATTTATGTACTGGATATACTCCTGGTGGTCGAGAGGCAATATCATTAATATAAGCTGAGGCCGAAGGCCGAGGCTTATATCAATGATATTGACTCGAGACACCAGGAGTATATCCGACATACAGCCCGCTTTCATAGATTGATTATGTAAAATAGGCTAATTACAGCTCTTTTTCCACACATGTATGTGGCCTAGGAGGATATCCTGTATGACCCTCCTAGGAGGTTATATGATCATCAAACATGTACTCTGTGTGGTCTCATAGAAATACAATGACCATAGCCTATGCTTGAAGAGTGTAGCCTCATTCTGATACAACCTAGTCATACATAAACTAAGCATGAACCAACTCTCACAGCCAGACTCTGGGGTCAAGATCCTTGAGTACATGGTATTTCTGGTTTGGACTTCCAGATGCTGGGTTAGAATCCCATGCAGGGCAGAACTTTTGATAAGCCTGGTACACTTTTTTTTTCTTTGGCTATTCTGATATTTCAAGAAAAGAAAGAAAGAGAGATAACGGGGGTGAGGGGGCGGAGCCCCCGAATTATACAACAGCCGCACCAACTAAACAGCACTCATAACTTTGTCTAATGGGACAATCCCTCACCACCATATAGACCCTAGCTAACAGGCTCAGACACATGTGTCTGTGTGGTCCTGCTGCTAAGGTATAGGGTACTTCTTGTTGGCATCGGCTCAAATGGGGTTCAAACCCCTCAAAGTCTTTAGGTAGCATTACTCATTGGGCTCAAATGGCAGAAGCAGTACATATACTATTTGGTGATGAGTATCATTACATGAGTCCCGATGGAGCAGTTGGTTAGCTGGTGGGCTCAATAGTTCTGAGGTTGTGGGTACGGATCCTGCTAGATACCCTGACTCTCAAAGAGAAAAAAAGCTCTTAAATATAACCACCTCCTAGGGGTGTATTAAATGGTAACCTGTAGATGCCTGAACATACAATATCAATAAACTAGTGCATACCACCTCCAAGTAAGTTCTGCTACCTCACTTTAGGCACGCACGGCAAAGCTCTCCCAGGAGAGGACAAATGTTTAGAGCGTTATCTTAATCAGACTATTTAGATGATCTTATTTGTGTTAACAGTATGGAAACTGGTGTCCGGTAGGGTCAGAAGAGTATAGTTATAAGTATAACTAGTGACTTAGGGAGTCACTTGAAAGGCAGCGTACATGTCACGATTTATTACCATGGGAGGGGAATTTCAACCCTTTCAAAGGGAGTGAAAAAAATTGTGCACAGCCGTGTGAAATCTCACAAAATGGAGTGTTGTATTTGCTTAGCTTATTCTGTACAATGCCTAAACTCTGGTGTGAATAATGACCTATAGTGTTTAGAGGACAAAATGTGTTAATATTGATCGCTCGTGTCTTTTTCTTTAGACAAACTACTACTTCAGCAATGGAACCCCACAAAACCCCCTGATGCTCCTCCTCTTGGATACACAGCTGTAGTTGTATTCATTGTTGAAATGATCTCGATAATAAAGCTAGACTTCCTACCCAGAAATCCTCCAAAAAAAAATGTAAGAAGAAATGATTCGTTTTAAAAAGCTTTAGGCAGGCGTACAATGCCCTTTATAGGCTATGTCAAAATTATAATGAAATCAATAGGAACTGGGAAACTCCAGATGGAAATGGAATGACGTATGGGGCTAAAGAATGGAAAAGATGAGGACCTAGGGCTATTGATATTGTGATTCTTTTACGTTCACTGAAAATCCATAGGTTGAAAGGGTTAGTCAGTACAGACTATCCTAGGTTGGTCATATGAGTGTTAGTCATAATGGCATATGGCATAATGGCAAGTTATATTCAAAAATGACTGAGGGGTCAGTCAGTAGTGGCTAAACTAGGTTCATCATTGGTGTGTTTTATTCGTATACCACTAGTTGGTGCCACCTTTGATGACCACTCAGTGGCTCCCCCTGGGAATTAAATGATTAAGGTTGGTTGGTCAGTACTGACCAACCTGACAATAATGACTTACCTAGGTTGGTTGTATAGGGAGCCAAAAAATGACTGACTATGTTAGGCACTAGTGACTGAGAAATTGGTCATATAGGGAGCCTAGAAATATCAGTGTTGTGTTAATAAAGGCAACACTAAAGCTGTGTAGGGTTCTCAATGCAAGGTCCATGTAGGTCCAGTTTTTAGGTGGGACAATGGTTTGTGTGACACAGAACAAGGACAAAAGAGACACAACAGGACTAACAACATTTAACATGAATCCCACATAGCACGGGTAAGAAGGCCGATGCCCTATTATATGACAAAAAATGGACTGGTCCCAAAGTGGGAAGACCCAAAGTTGTCATGAGAAAACCTTAACCCAAGGGGAAAAAACATCAGTGGGGTGGTAAGGATTACCTCATTGCTGTATAACACTACTGAATGTATTATATTTTTTTAAATAGGTTTATTGACACTGTCTTATGTAACATACACGCTCCTCCAAAGATGAAGGAGGACAGGGTAATATACAATATTATTTTTAAATGGTTTGAGGAAATATCAAGTCGGGCAGAGTACAACACTGAGCCTCGTATTTCCTCAAAGGTGAATAACCAGCTCCCATATTTCCTCAAACCTCCGTATTTCCTCAAACAACTGTATTTCACCCATTATCGTCAGATTGTCTTCATTTTTGATAAATTAACGATTTTCAATCATAAAATAGGCCTAATTTGCACAAAAAACAACGATATAGTCTATAACAGGGGGGTATAACTTTTTCGCGTAACCAAATTACACACACACACAAAGACGCGTTTGGATGTGTTCGGGGACGATGTAGGTTAATAAATTGCCTTTTTCTCCTTTAATATGTGACAAATGCATTTAAAAATAAATACAGGATCAGTTAAAGTTCTGTATTTACAAAATCCTGTATAAACAAATCCTGTATACATATACAGTGCTACATAAGATGAACAAAGTTATAGTATTAAAAAGATAAACTGAACATATCACAAGTATATATATGATTTGATTTTAGTAAAGTATATTTATTCATAGAATGATTTTCTAAATATATCAACAATCAAGAAAGCAATCAAAAGTACGGTAAATTTGTGTACAGTCTAGGGAAAAGGGCCCTCCAATGTAAAATTCAATGATTTATGATAATAGTTTTTGAGAAATGGCCCCTTGAATATATGTAGGCAATGTCCAAACTCAATGTAAATAAGCTCTATCTTTCTTTGGTCTAGAGTTACCGTATCGTCTCATATAGGTGCCTGGTTTTGAATAGGTGCCTGTTTTAAGGTAGCTGTCTAGGATAGAACACGGACCCACTGCGCATCTCATTGCACATACTAGAGGGCAGAGCAGCAAATGTTCCTCTAACTGGATACATGATGTGCATAGCCTCATGTACAAATACAGACATTTCTCTGTCAATACACAAGGGGACGGTAATGAGCCAGTGATTGGACATGCATTCTCCCAGCGAAGGACTCTTTCACTAGAACACTTTAAGTAAAGGCCTCATGGCAAAATGCTAAAAAAACTAAAATAATGCATGGGACCCTATGTTGACATTATTTTGAATGATTTGGAAATGATGGTATGGATGTTTTGTGGGAGTTTAAGCATAATTCAAAAACTTTTACTACTATTCATCATTGATTAAAACTATATTCCCTCTTTGATCTTAGGGAAATACTTTTAATTTTCAAAATGGGCCACCCATATTTATTTTTGCTTTTGGGTCGAGAATTATGCAATGAAAGGTTTTGGTGGAAATTCAAAAACGTTGGATCCATTCTTGACAGCCACCTTAAATAGGAGCCGGGGGTATTAGGGGTTTGACATCAATAGGTGCCAGACCTTGAATAGGTGCCTCGTGTGTCTGATTACTATAGTGCTGTATGGTCATGTGAGTGACACGGTTTCTCTGAAAATGACGTATTTGGAGACACCGGGACTCAAACCCGGGGCCTTCCGCTTGCCAAGCGATTGCTCTACCACTGAGCTACATCCCCATGTCCTATCAGATAGACCGTGTCTCACGTTACTGAATCGGTATGGGAGGGGGGCAGTGATTACCTGAGTGGGCCACCCCTGCGGGCCTACCTCTCAGGTGCGGGAATTACTAAGCCCCTACACTACACCCTCTCAGCTTCAGGGTAATCCTTCACCTTACCGATTCAGCCAATCATTTTTGGAACCAAGTCTCTAACTGCGTATCCAACTACCCGTACCAGGATTTGGTTGCTCCCAGCCGCGTTAAGATCCCATTCCTAGGATCTCCGGGGGCTGACCCTGTTTCCAAGGTCACCGAACCCTAGCAAGTTGAAACGCTATCTGCCGACTTCTCAACATTTTCATAAATTGCGGTATAGTTATGATAATTAACTCATTAACATAGTTATGCAAATATCCAAACTTTTTCAAACAATTGGTCACAGCTTTTGATCTTGGAATGGTATTTACATTATGTATTCAGCATAGAACTCATTGTGGTCTTATACATTTGAACTATGCCTTGATAGTCCGTCAGATTTGAGATCCTACCATTATAGAGTATCATATGCATACAGGCACACAGTGTACATTCATCGATGCAAGATAACGTAATATATAATGCGATTTCCTAAAGTAAAATAGGCAGTGGATGTTTATTTAGGATACAGGACATTTCATTATCCTATATATTCAAGTGGTATTCTCTCTGCCCTGCTACAAATTTTTATCTAATTTTGAAAAAATATCTATACCTTAGGTCATTTTGGGGCAATTTAAGATTCGTTCTGATAATTCACAAGCCGAGGCGGTCCTCCGCGAGTCGGCATTCTCTAGTAAAAAAAATCCGACCTACCTACCCTAGATTTTCGGACCATGTAACCTGAAACACACCTTATATTTTTTTTGGCCTGGTCTAAATTTAGTCATGTAATATTTTTCTCTATGCAGTTATGTATACATTAATAGCAAAATATATGTAAATATTGCTTTTCATCACAGCATCTTGTCCATCCTGTTAGTTTGACCACATACTTTAATGCATTGTACATTTATACAGTATATGAGTTAAAAGGATTAACGTGAAGTCGGGGATATTTGGGGATTACGTAAAATTCTTATACAATCTAGTAAAACCTAGTTGCTGTGACATGTCATGCCAGTGCAATACGACCAACCACATTAATGCTTCCCCATCTACAAATGTTCAAATTAAGTTAAGTGGTCGTGATGTACACCAATAACCTGATACACCTCTGTATCAGGTTTGTGGTGTAGGGGATAGGGGTATATGGGTGTATCAGGTTAGTGGTGTAGGGGACAGGGGTGCAGGGGTGTATCAGGTTAGTGGTGTGGTGTAGGGGACTGGGGTATAGGGGTGTATCAGGTTAGTGGTGTGGTGTGGGGGACAGGGGTATAGGGGTGTATCAGGTTAGTGGTGTGGTGTAGGGGACAGGGGTATAGGGGTGTATCAGGTTAGTGGTGTATGGGACAGGGGTATAGGGGTGTATCAGGTTAGTGGTGTAGGGGACAGGGGTATAGGGGTGTATCAGGTTAGTGGTGTGGTGTGGGGGACAGGGGTATAGGGGTGTATCAGGTTAGTGGTGTGGGGGACAGGGGTATAGGGGTGTATCAGGTTAGTGGTGTAGGGGGCAGGGGTATAGGGGTGTATCAGGTTAGTGGTGTAGGGGACAGGGGTGCAGGGGTGTATCAGGTTAGTGGTGTGGTGTAGGGGGCAGGGGTATAGGGGTGTATCAGGTTAGTGGTGTGGGGGACAGGGGTATAGGGGTGTATCAGGTTAGTGGTGTGGGGGACAGGGGTATAGGGGTGTATCAGGTTAGTGGTGTAGGAGACAGGGGTATAGGGGTGTATCAGGTTAGTGGTGTGGTGTAGGGGACAGGGGTATAGGGGTGTATCAGGTTAGTGGTGTAGGGGACAGGGGTATAGGGGTGTATCAGGTTAGTGGTGTAGGGGACAGGGGTGCAGGGGTGTATCAGGTTAGTGGTGTGGTGTAGGGGGCAGGGGTATAGGGGTGTATCAGGTTAGTGGTGTGGGGGACAGGGGTATAGGGGTGTATCAGGTTAGTGGTGTAGGGGACAGGGGTATAGGGGTGTATCAGGTTAGTGGTGTAGGGGACTGGGGTATAGGGGTGTATCAGGTTAGTGGTGTGGTGTAGGGGACAGGGGTATAGGGGTGTATCAGGTTAGTGGTGTAGGGGACAGGGGTATAGGGGTGTATCAGGTTAGTGGTGTAGGGGACAGGGGTAGAGGGGTGTATCAGGTTAGTGGTGTAGGAGACAGGGGTATAGGGGTGTATCAGGTAAGTGGTGTGGTGTAGGGGACAGGGGTATAGGGGTGTATCAGGTTAGTGGTGTAGGGGACAGGGGTATAGGGGTGTATCAGGTTAGTGGTGTAGGGGACAGGGGTAGAGGGGTGTATCAGGTTAGTGGTGTAGGGGACAGGGGTATAGGGGTGTGTCAGGTTAGTGGTGTAGGGGACAGGGGTATAGGGGTGTGTCAGGTTAGTGGTGTGGTGTAGGGGACAGGGGTATAGGGGTGTATCAGGTTAGTGGCGTAGGGGACAGGGGTATAGGGGTGTATCAGGTTAGTGGTGTAGGGGACAGGGGTATAGGGGTGTATCAGGTTAGTGGTGTAGGAGACAGGGGTATAGGGGTGTATCAGGTTAGTGGTGTAGGAGACAGGGGTATAGGGGTGTATCAGGTTAGTGGTGTGGGGGACAGGGGTATAGGGGTGTATCAGGTTAGTGGTGTAGGGGACAGGGGTATAGGGGTGTATCAGGTTAGTGGTGTAGGGGACAGGGGTATAGGGGTGTATCAGGTTAGTGGTGTAGGAGACAGGGGTATAGGGGTGTATCAGGTTAGTGGTGTGGGGGACAGGGGTATAGGGGTGTATCAGGTTAGTGGTGTAGGGGACAGGGGTAGAGGGGTGTATCAGGTTAGTGGTGTAGGGGACAGGGGTATAGGGGTGTATCAGGTTAGTGGTGTAGGGGACTGGGGTATAGGGGTGTATCAGGTTAGTGGTGTAGGGGACAGGGGTATAGGGGTGTATCAGGTTAGTGGTGTAGGGGACAGGGGTATGGGGGTGTATCAGGTTAGTGGTGTGGTGTGGGGGACAGGGGTATAGGGGTGTATTAGGTTAGTGGTGTAGGGGACAGGGGTATAGGGGTGTATCAGGTTAGTGGTGTAGGGGACAGGGGTATAGGGGTGTATCAGGTTAGTGGTGTGGTGTGGGGGACAGGGGTATAGGGGTGTATTAGGTTAGTGGTGTAGGGGACAGGGGTATAGGGGTGTATCAGGTTAGTGGTGTGGTGTAGGGGACAGGGGTATAGGGGTGTATCAGGTTAGTGGTGTAGGGGACAGGGGTATAGGGGTGTATCAGGTTAGTGGTGTGGTGTAGGGGACAGGGGTATAGGGGTGTATCAGGTTAGTGGTGTAGGGGACAGGGGTATAGGGGTGTATCAGGTTAGTGGTGTAGGGGACAGGGGTATAGGGGTGTATCAGGTTAGTGGTGTGGTGTAGGGGACAGGGGTATAGGGGTGTATCAGGTTAGTGGTGTAGGGGACAGGGGTATAGGGGTGTATCAGGTTAGTGGTGTGGTGTGGGGGACAGGGGTATAGGGGTGTATTAGGTTAGTGGTGTAGGGGACAGGGGTATAGGGGTGTATCAGGTTAGTGGTGTGGGGGACAGGGGTATAGGGGTGTATCAGGTTAGTGGTGTAGGGGACAGGGGTATAGGGGTGTATCAGGTTAGTGGTGTGGTGTGGGGGACAGGGGTATAGGGGTGTATCAGGTTAGTGGTGTAGGGGACAGGGGTATAGGGGTGTATCAGGTTAGTGGTGTGGTGTAGGGGACAGGGGTATAGGGGTGTATCAGGTTAGTGGTGTAGGAGACAGGGGTATAGGGGTGTATCAGGTTAGTGGTGTAGGAGACAGGGGTATAGGGGTGTATCAGGTTAGTGGCGTAGGGGACAGGGGTATAGGGATGTATCAGGTTAGTGGTGTGGTGTAGGGGACAGGGGTATAGGGGTGTATCAGGTTAGTGGTGTAGGAGACAGGGGTATAGGGGTGTATCAGGTTAGTGGTGTAGGAGACAGGGGTATAGGGGTGTATCAGGTTAGTGGTGTAGGAGACAGGGGTATAGGGGTGTATCAGGTTAGTGGCGTAGGGGACAGGGGTATAGGGATGTATCAGGTTAGTGGTGTGGTGTAGGGGACAGGGGTATAGGGGTGTATCAGGTTAGTGGTGTAGGGGACAGGGGTATAGGGGTGTATCAGGTTAGTGGTGTAGGGGACAGGGGTATAGGGGTGTATCAGGTTAGTGGTGTAGGGGACAGGGGTATAGGGGTGTATCAGGTTAGTGGTGTAGGGGACAGGGGTGCAGGGGTGTATCAGGTTAGTGGTGTAGGGGACAGGGGTATAGGGGTGTATCAGGTTAGTGGTGTAGGGGACAGGGGTATGGGGGTGTATCAGGTTAGTGGTGGGGGGGACAGGGGTATAGGGGTGTATCAGGTTAGTGGTGTGGTGTAGGGGACTGGGGTATAGGGGTGTATCAGGTTAGTGGTGTAGGGGACAGGGGTATAGGGGTGTATCAGGTTAGTGGTGTGGGGGACAGGGGTATAGGGGTGTATCAGGTTAGTGGTGTAGGGGGCAGGGGTATAGGGGTGTATCAGGTTAGTGGTATAGGGGACAGGGGTATAGGGGTGTATCAGGTTAGTGGTGTGATGTAGGGGACAGGGGTATAGGGGTGTATCAGGTTAGTGGTGTGGGGGACAGGGGTATAGGGGTGTATCAGGTTAGTGGTGTAGGGGACAGGGGTATAGGGGTGTATCAGGTTAGTGGTGTGGTGAAGGGGACAGGGGTATAGGGGTGTATCAGGTTAGTGGTGTGGGGGACAGGGGTATAGGGGTGTATCAGGTTAGTGGTGTAGGGGGCAGGGGTATAGGGGTGTATCAGGTTAGTGGTGTAGGGGACAGGGGTATAGGGGTGTATCAGGTTAGTGGTGTGGTGTAGGGGGCAGGGGTATAGGGGTGTATCGGGTTAGTGGTGTGGTGTAGGGGACAGGGGTATAGGGGTGTATCAGGTTAGTGGTGTAGGGGACAGGGGTATAGGGGTGTATCAGGTTAGTGCTGTGGTGTAGGGACAGGGGTATAGGGGTGTATCAGGTTAGTGGTGTAGGGGACAGGGGTATAGGGGTGTATCAGGTTAGTGGTGTAGGGGACAGGGGTATAGGGGTGTATCAGGTTAGTGGTGTAGGAGACAGGGGTATAGGGGTGTATCAGGTTAGTGGTGTAGGGGACAGGGGTATAGGGGTGTATCAGGTTAGTGGTGTAGGAGACAGGGGTATAGGGGTGTATCAGGTTAGTGGTGTAGGGGACAGGGGTATAGGGGTGTATCAGGTTAGTGGTGTGGTGAAGGGGACAGGGGTATAGGGGTGTATCAGGTTAGTGGTGTAGGGCACAGGGGTATAGGGGTGTATCAGGTTAGTGGTGTAGGGCACAGGGGTATAGGGGTGTATCAGGTAAGTGGTGTAGGGGACAGGGGTATAGGGGTGTATCAGGTTAGTGGTGTAGGGGACAGGGGTATAGGGGTGTATCAGGTTAGTGGTGTAGGGGACAGGGGTATAGGGGTGTATCAGGTTAGTGGTGTGGTGAAGGGGACAGGGGTATAGGGGTGTATCAGGTTAGTGGTGTAGGGAACAGGGGTATAGGGGTGTATCAGGTTAGTGGTGTAGGGGACAGGGGTATAGGGGTGTATCAGGTTAGTGGTGTAGGGGACAGGGGTATAGGGGTGTATCAGGTTAGTGGTGTAGGAGACAGGGGTATAGGGGTGTATCAGGTTAGTGGTGTAGGGGACAGGGGTATAGGGGTGTATCAGGTTAGTGGTGTAGGGGACAGGGGTATAGGGGTGTATCAGGTTAGTGGTGTAGGGGATAGGGATATAGGAATTTATCAGTTTAGTGCTGTTGTGCTGGGGTTTGTTTTTTTCCTGATAATGCGAGTTTCTTATTTTTCGATTCCGGTATGAAATCCAGCAATATTAGTAACAGGAGTTCAGCTATGAACACAGCTATTGCTGTGTAGCCCATAACGTCAGCGTTGGGTGCCTCTGTGGTGTCCAGTTGAATCAGAAGTTGGCTCTCTGAGGACAAAGTTGGATATGAAAGACGATTGTGTACAGCTTGAGAGATTAACATGAACATGGAAATTTCCTTTTCACACTGACAATGTCTGAATATGGAAATACAATACAGTACTTCTATATGTTCAACTAAACTAGAATGTGTCCACTTATAAAGCTCCCATTGTCAATGTATGTATACCTACGCAAATGCAAAATGTACCTCTTTTGTTCAGTGAATTATCTATAAACAGTCTGTAGGGAAAAAAATGCAGGACAGTGGCAATGTCCTCCTAAAATGCCACCGGTCCAGCAGATTCATAAGTTTATCAGGATCAAATGTTCAGCTGGGCTGTTGGGCTTTTCTGAACTAAAACAATTTAGTTGGTCTCTAAACCTGAAATATGTGTGTTAATATACTGTGTAAATCTATCTATTTATCCTGATTTAGCCATAGATGATAACAAATAAAATGTATATTCAATGGACAAATATATGTTATACTTAAACTACATAAATTGTCAGATATGTGGCTATCCGATCCTTCAAAAATGTAGCTGATCCTACAACTTGCAAATTTTGCAGGACGGAATGTCCTCTGGGATGGAAAAGCTTTTTGTAAAGACTGTGTATCCTTAGCACAACCATAGCGGGCCAATGCCTATAGTAAAAAGGGCCCCCTGAAAGCCAGGATTTTGCGTTTGCATTGGAAACAATACGCTATGGCAGTGCGCCTCCAGAAAGTACTGGCAGTCCTAAGGATATATACCATACCTTGACATGTTGGTGGGGTTGGGTGCCATTCTCCATTATCACCACACTTTACTGAACTCTCAGTGGTGTTCTGGTCTTTACACCGATAGGTCACTTGCGTCCCTATATTCCTGTTCCTAGTGTCCACTTCCACATCTCCCACTACCAAGTCAAGTGGCATGCACTGTATTGCTGAATGAACAAAACATGCCAGAGTGATGAGCAACATTCTAAATTAGTTTTGAATGGCATTTCTGTAAAACCATTGTTATAACCTGACATTCTGGCGAACTGCAGGCCAAACTACTTCCTTCAGGGAGTATACCACTGACGGAATTTTGGCCAACCGACGTCAGTAGAATACAGCCTTTCCAAAGTTCTCTTCAGGTTATGCCTGAATTTTAACATCTTGAAAACTATTTCAAAAATAATTTCTAGATGCCAATATATTTCTCTTTTCTAACATTTGGGTTAAAACTAATGTCCCCTTATAACCAAGGTTTTATGGTTGACGAATGATTCATGTGTGAAAGCTAAAACCACACTGGACTAATAACCTGTACCAACATTTGCTGTTCACCAATTGACTTTAATCAGCTCTCCTACATTTGTGTAGAAAATGAGGATGTGTGCGTCATAGTACCACAACTACAAAAGTGCCCAACAAACCTGCTGGCAAAATCCAGCTGGACTTAATTATGTATGATTTTTCCCTCCCTCAGGTCTCATTGGTCACCCTTTGGTCAGCTGGTCACCTGCTAGCCAACCTGAGGCTCAGTCATACTGACACTTGTTTACAAGTGCACCTTTTACTAGAGACTGGCAAGTACCATGTTTAGCGGTTGTAGGTGTTTCCCTACTATCATGGGGCTCAAGTCCCTATCATAATTTTTTTGTGGAGATTGGTAGCTGTATTCACATTCGATTACCTTTGCATCCTTTAATATTTTGTGATGACCATTTCCCATTTGCTCCACAGCTGATAGTATTGTTATACACAGCACGTCGGAACCAGTACCCAGCCATACACATCACAGTTATCTGGTCACCATAATGGGGTTTATGTGCAGACAAAGCCATGTAAGACCATTGTGGTAAGCGAGGGTCCTCACTGCATTCTTGTGCTGCAAAAAAGAATTGCTCCTAAACTAACAGTTTAACGTAAATGTCATTGTGCCCTAGCCTCATATGTATATATGCTGCAAAAAATATCTTAAAACTAATTTACTTGGTCTAGGTTGATATAATGTGCTATATTCATTGAATGTTAACAGTTTTCTATGATGGTGAGGGAGACATCATTATATGCGCATAGACTATACCTATATCCCTAAATGATATTTTCAGAAATACATGATAAGTGTCTTAGGGAGTGGTCATTTTTTAACAACAGGGGGGGGTCGGTGGATTTCCGCGCGAGCGGGTCGAAATTTTTTTGGTCCCCCCCGCGAGAGGGGTCGAAATTTTTTTGGTCCCCCCCTCCAGCAGGTTGAAATTGAGCGCGGCCGAACCCTTTGAGCTATAATAATGCGCGGGCTTTTCCGCTATAAAGGGGTGTAATTTTTTTGGTCCCCCCCTCAAGAGGGGTCCAAATTTTTTTGGTCCCCCCCCTTCAAGGGGTCCAAATTTTTTTGGTCCCCCCCCCAAATCCACCAACCCCCCCCCTGTTGTTAAAAAATGACCACTCCCTTATGTATACTTGACTTACGTGTGCAGTTGATCACTGGCCAGGAACCATTGTTGTGACATGTGACATTGAACTGGAGGGAACCACTATGTTGGTAACCATCATCACAGACCAACAATGCCAGGGACTTCCTTTTGGCATCATACCCTATCAGCCTGGCATGTTCAGGTGTTGGCAATTCATGACATACTATTTCTGGATAAAGGAAGGGAACATTATTAACCATCATTAGAACCACAGAACCAACACTTATAATACTCTGACCTGGATGAACCATGCATCAATGATCAGACACCCTCCCAGTTGGCACAGAACATTGAATCAACATTGATAAATGGTTGTCAATGTTGATTCAACATTGATTCAATGTTGATTCAACATTGGACTGAATTTTGTGCCCACTGGGCTAAGCTTTCTGCTGTTTCTGGCAAGGACAGGTCTATACATACCATCATGCTTCAATAATGTGTCAAATATCTGAATTATTTTGGCAGTGGTTGGACCATATACAGCTCACTGTATACAAATTGTTATAAAAAAAATCAGATTTCTTAACTGTCACATCATTTCACCAGAAAGAGAAAGAGAATGACAGGAGTGGACATTAAAAGAACTTTTATCAGAAGGAACAGCTGCCATCTGGGGCCAAATAGCCATTTGCTTCATATCCAGCAATATAGTTCAGATGTTAAACATGCATGCATTAATTAATGTTTGTTACTAGTAAGCACATTGAAAGAAATATTATCCAGAACCAAATCATCATTTCCCTCTGGCCATACACTTCAGATTGGATTGATTCATGAGTTCATGTCTGTTACCTTCACATGTAGCGAGGTTATCCAGATCTGTCCATTCTCCTTTGAAACATTTAGTGAAGATCACATCAGAGGTCAACTTAAACCCTGGCAGACAGGTCAAGGACACCACATCACCATTTTCAACAGCACTGGAGTTTACTTGACCCCCAATGGGAATTGTAAGAGGTGGACATCTGTTACCTGCCAGAATTGACAATAAGTACGACTTATTACAGACAAAACTCATTATATCTAAAGTAGGTCTAACGTATCTTACTCACTTGGAGCTAGCATTTAGACATTACATGTGCATGCATGGCAACACATGAATGTCTCTTTACTTCAAGTTTCAAAAATTTTGTTGGTTTTGCAAATCCTCAGAATTTCAAAACAAGCAGGAAGGTTTTCAGATAAAATGGAAAATAAATTTCAAGCATTGTAAGCCCACCTTGACATGGTTCAGGTGGACCATCTATAGGGGAGTCACAGCTTTGGCTTTTCTTTGTTGTTCCATCCGCAAATCTGGTGCCATTGAGGCATGTGTAGGTCAATATCTTCCCATGGACATAGAGCACAGTGTTGGTAACATTTGGTGGGGTAGCACAGCCCCACACTGGAAGTACAATGATACCTTCTGAAACACACCCAGATACCTGGATTAACCTCTATGTACTTGAATATAATACAGCTGTTAATTCTCTCATGTTGCAAACAGAGTTGCTAAGTACTATACATTGACAATGTAGTGTATTGTTAGAACTCACCCTTACAACCTGAAGCAGCCTCATCCGCAACAACCCAGTCCTTCTTGTTCGAGCAGGTGATGTCCTTTGACTGAGATCCATCTGAGAAGTAGTGATGAGTTTTGCACTGGAGAGTGACTACATCCCCGACATTACAACTCACAGCACCAACAACAGAAGTGTGTTGTACCAACAATGGAGGTGGGCAGCGGCTGGCTGAAAATTAAGTGAAATGTTGAAATAACCATGACAGAACAGGGTGCTGTTTCTCCACATAATAGAGATTTGTCATCTGGAGAAACCCCCCCCCCCCTGCCCCCCCCAAAAAAATACAAAAATCTGTATAATACAGACCGTTTTTGACCTTGTGCATTATGTGGAGAAACAGCACCCAGGTGGTACACAAATACTCCATGCATATACCTTTAATAATGTATCTTCACACTTTTCATCTATAACCACTTTACAACCTATATCTTAAGCAGGTAGTGCCTACATTGGGGAGGTTGGAAGTATGGTTAATGTTGGGATTGCATGGTTTCTCATTATTACTAGATTGAAGATCAAGGTAGTCCCTTACGTGATAATATTTGTAATGATTCAATCAATTGGCAGTTTTAGTTAGATTTCTAGAGTATTTCAATCTATGCTTTTAATTCTTAACATATATCAGATAACACATTATGAAATAATCTGGTGTGTAACTGCCAGTTTTAGTTAAAATTAATTTCCAAAATGCTTCAATATATCCCCAAAGTATAAACATCCTGGAATGTACTCACCGCTACACCCCTCTGATGGTACATTCCACCACCCATCTGATGTGCAGATGCTATGCACTCTGTGTCTACCATCTTTGAAATGGTACCCTATTGGACATGTGTACTCAGTTTTGGCACCTATTTGGCAGCATGTGGTCAGCATTGAGTGGGATGTGTTTGGGAGAGCTGGTGGAGGAGAGCATTCTATGTCTGTAAAACAAAAAGATTCATTGAATTGAAGTATGTGCTCAGGGGTAGACACGAACGCTGGCCCGGGAGCCAATGGCCGGTCGTTTTGAGTCTGGGCCCGCTGTTTTCTCAAGATTCACCTCCCTACGGGCCCGGGTGGCCCACAGAAGTGGATGCATACATTTTTAGGAAAATACATATATATATATACTAGAATAGTCATGATGAATACCGTTGTAACGATAAAATCTGTGGGAAGTCATTCTGGTTAGGCCCTGATATATCTTAACCACAGATATCTATGATTTTCTCTTTTAGAAAAAAATTAAATAATTATTCTTGGACCACAGATTTATGTATGGGCCCATAGATTTCTGAGGCTACGGGCCCGGGTGGCCCATGGCTGAAAAAGTTAGTGTCTACCCCTGTGTGCTTCATCTTTGTATTGGTGGTTGATCTCTTTAGAAACGTTGCCTACAGATGTATATTCCATGAAATTATTACTAAATAATGGTGTTTAAATTATTAACTATTGATATCAATAATTTCCTTTCTGGATATTACCAATAAAAGACAAACACAATGACAGACAATGTGTGAGGAGTGTAGACACATACTTTCTGTGATATCCAGCTCTTCATCTTGCTCGCAGAACAGGGAAGTGACTTTTGCACCATTCCTGAATGTTGTCCCTTTAGTTGCTGTGAGAACCACTCCACCAGGGATCAGTTCTGCTACCTCTGTATTCCTGATGGTTAACGGGTCAATGCTCCTTTCTTTCTCACCTGAAATGGGAAAAGAAACCCTCTGAACAATTGCTTAAACTAAGATGGTGTTCATATGACTTATAAAAACTTCCCTTTTTTTTCTTGTGAGACTATAAGCAGCTATAAAAATCATAACAACATTACAAACTTGAGGCTTTCTATAGTGAGCTAGTCTTTTTAAGAAGGGCCACTGTAACAAAGATTTAACAAGGATTAGTGTGAAATAGAATGACTATTAGGGTGAACATGAACCATGGATATTGTTTCAATTCAAACTCACATTCTTGGACAGATTTGGTAGAGTCAATATTGAACTGTTCAGATGAATCTGTTGATTGTCTCGGTTGTAAGGTTATAGCTGCTGATGTCTGAGGCTGAGTGTTGGATGCACTGACAGTTGTTGTCTCAGACAAAGAAGTAGTTGCTGATGTGTCAGGCTGAGTGTCAGATTGTGTGACAGTTGTTGTCTCAGACACAGAAGTAGCTACTGATGTGTCAGGCTGTGTGTCAGATTGTGTGACAGTTGTTGTCTCAGACACAGAAGTAGTTGCTGATGTGTCAGGCTGAGTGTCAGATTGTGTGACAGTTGTTGTCTCAGACACAGAAGTAGTTGCTGATGTGTCAGGCTGAGTGTCAGATTGTGTGACAGTTGTTGTCTCAGACACAGAAGTAGTTGCTGATGTGTCAGGCTGTGTGTCAGATTGTGTGACAGTTGTTGTCTCAGACACAGAAGTAGTTACTGATGTGTCAGGCTGTGTGTCAGATTGTGTCACAGTTGTTGTCTCAGACACATAAGTAGTTGCTGATGTGTCAGGCTGTGTGTCAGATTGTGTGACAGTTGTTGTCTCAGACACAGAAGTTGTTGCTGATGTGTCAGGCTGTGTGTCAGAATGTCTGATAGTTGTTTTCTCAGACATAGAAGTAATTTGTTCAGAAGATACTGCAATACAGGAATAGTAATGTTACATTTATCCAAGCTGTTGAGCAACTGAATAATAACTAGATAGGTTTGTGCCTAACATGAATCTATTTGCTTTTAAAAAGTTTTTTGTTATGCAGATATACATAGATCTATGTTCTTCTTACTTAAAAGAAGTTATATATGATTATTCCCCTCTGTAAATTGATATAATATTAGACTTTGCCTAATAATCAGATTTCTTCATAATGCTGACAACACATTATGCCATGTAATAAATACATTGATTATATACAGACAATTTATCTGGATACAATTATTTACATTGTAGACTAAGCCTATGAATAGAATATTCTAACTAATTGAACACAAAATATCTGCTTTCTCAATATCATATAAGGATTTATTTTCCACCGCTGACATTTAAGATTTCATTGGAGATCATGTACACATATTACTCCACATACCTGGCAGTACACACTCAAGCCAAACACATCTATAATAGATGTTGTTGGTTACTCCTAGAGGTGTTCGGGTACAGAGGTCCAGGTAAGGTTCATCTCCCATACAACATAACCAATGGTTCCAGACAACTACATTGTTGCTAATTGATTTCCAAGACACCTGTTTGTCACTATAACCAAGTTGCCTAAATATAAAAGATGTTTCTGATTATCCAACTGTTGTTATAAAGAGCTAGGTTTACTACTTGGGGTATAGGGGTATTAAGTTGGTATTGTGTTACAGGACGTGTCATTCTTTATCCCAACAGTACGTTATTTGACAGTAATTGATTTTTGAGACATGTTGATATAAACGTTCTGCTAGTGTTACATAAGTGCATTTTATATGACACCTCCTTCCCAGCTAGCTGCGGTGCTATTTTCATTAACCTTCCTCTTAGCAGTCAATTCTGTCTTGGTTCTATGTGTGCAAAAGCTGACTTTAAATAGAATTGACATTATAAGACTTTTGAACTATGTATACATGCTATGAAAGACCTACCGACAGGCGACCATTGCGTCTTGCTGGCCAAAGTATGTGACTCTCAATGGATGGCTTTCACCTTCATGAGTCATCATTAATGTACCAGAGACAGTATTTCCAACTGCTGAATTGTTAGCCAAATAGATGTGTGAATTGTTTGTGACTGAGTCCAAATCTGTAGAATAAAAACATGTCTACTACTGTAAAGGTTTATATTTTCAAGCATGTATATGTTCGTAAATTGCCAACAAAATGCAGTTTTATGTGTATTTAAATTCACGGATTTTGCAGTACAGTAGTTGTGTGACTATACTGGATACATTTTTGCTCTATACATATTATGTACAGTGTGAAATAAAGTATGTTTACAGTATTTACTAAATTAAATGTCTGAGCCTGTACATTTTTGAATACCTCAAGAAACGGAAACACATTATAATACAATCACATACCTGTTCTACAGATAAGCGAAATGGCCCATTCAGATGCAAATTTATTTGTATGTGCCACATCCATTTTGCAATCCTGAAGGTTTAGTTCATTTCCATTACATCTGGGTGCTGCCATCCAAATTGGTTTTCCAACTGCAAGCGTTTTAGTTATGGTGTGGTTGAACAAAATGCCTTGACCTGAAGTATATTTTTCATCTAACATTCTACAGGCTACAAGTGCCTCAGTATTGGTGAAGGCATAGGTTGACACTATTCCCCAAAGGTCATTGTGCTTCACTTCTAGTAGTCCATGGTCTTTAAAGGACAGCCGGATATCTGTTATTTCTGCTGCAAACGATAAACAAATTTCATATGAAGCTACGCTGTTTGAATAATTTAAATATTCTCCCTGAGAGTTTTTATTTTTATCATACCTTGAAGAAAAGAACATAGAACAAGACTGGAAGTTATATTTAAATTATTACATACTCAACTCCCAGTTCAATATAAAGAAACAGCTTGCACACATTTTATCGTCATTAAGCCTTGTGTAATAGTCAGTCAGTCAGGCAGGTACATGCAACCTGTTATATAACTCCTCACAAGGCCAAATTAAAAAAAAAGGTGTAATTCACGCTACCCGACCCTACCTAGCAAAATAGGGCCGACCCTAGATGTTTTTATGCAATTTTGAAAAAAAAAATTTTAGGTAATTTTAGGGCTATTTAAGGGTCGATCTGATAGTTCACGAGTCGAGGCCCTCCTCGGCAAGTTGGCGTTGTAGTCCGTGAGTCGATTTCTGGGTACTTTTCAGGCCAAATTAAAAAATATATATATTAAAAAAAAAAATCCGACCTACCTACCGTAGATTTTCAGACCATGTTACCTCAAACACACCTTCTTTTTTTTTGGCCCAAGTATATTGTTACCTTAATTACATCAAATAAAATGACAAAATATAGTATAACTTATATATTTCAAGGTGTTATTCTGATTGATGTAAACAAAACATGTCTATAATCAATTGTGAAGCCATTACAGAGGGTATTATGAAAAAAAATCACCTGTAGCATTTCTCAAGCATGTTCCTGCAGCAAAATTGCCTGACCAGGTTGGTTGGTACGAACTCACATTCTTGGCAATACAGTCTTCTAAAGATGCAGCCTCTGATGGACATGATACATCCCAGGGTAGAAATGGACGCTTCTCTCTACCCACAGATGTTACTGTGGATGGATATGCTGCAAGCACAATGCTGCAAAGCTGTGTACATTCCTTTTACACACTACAAGACATTTATTTAGGAAATCAACACGGACACCAAAAAGCCCCCTATGATACTTACAGAAGTAAAGACATATTTATGCTTACATTGGTGAGTATTTTTTTAATGTCATATACATTCACACACACTAACACTGGGTGGTGTGGTGTTTAGGGAGTGTTCATTTATCAATTACGGGTGGGGGGGGAGTGGTGAGATTTTGAAACTTTTTGACCCACCTTTTGAACCATAGTAACATGCAAGCTTTTTTTTCACCAGTATTAGCCACTTGGTGTGTGAGAGGCCAGAGAGAGAAGACCACCACCTTCACTACATCACCAGTTTTGTACATGTTTGTACATCATTGGTAATAATTAATACTAGCACCACTGGACAAGACCAAGCCAATATTAAGTACAGTAAAACCTTGGTTATAAGCAGACCTTGGTTATAACCTGAAGGTGAGTTTGAGAGGAGAAATTCAGCTTGTAATGAAAGTGATTAAATTGGTTTTCACTATATTCCTATACATTTAAAATCTCACTTATGAGCCAAATGAGAGTTTGGGGGTCAAATTTGGCTTATAGCAAATAAAAACACCAAATAAAATTTAGTTTATGACTGAGGCTTTGCGATATAAATCACAAAAATCACATCAATAATGATATATTTCAGACCAGTGCTGCAAGCAGAGATGGTACCAAGTAAAGTATTGTTAGCGGTTTTACTTGATATTCCATTCTGGTAGCCCAATAACTTGCAGAATAAAACCATCTGCTGTTGTGTGATGGTAGGTGCAATTGTTGTCCAAATATTCTCATGCAGGACCTCCACGATGCCATAGTCATCCTGTCTGTTTGACAATCTCAATGTTGAATTACTGATTACTTATGCAAAAAGAAAAAGCAGAAAAGATTTGCTTAATTTAAGTGAAAAGGCAACTGAAAAAAATTATCAACATTTTACACAGAATTTGGTAATCATTTTATGTTGCATACTGAAGACTGATAACTTACCTGGATATGTAGAGTTCCAACAACTTATTCCCACAGGTTTACAAGTCTCCAGCAGTGCACATTTACAATTGTCAAATTCCATTTCTGTACCATCACACTGAGGAGATACTGGTACATAACTTGAACCTGGATATACATCATACAGGAACATAGTAGGGTCAGATGTTGCAAATCCATAGCGGTGTCCCAGCATGTGGCAGAAGACAGTAGCCTCAGTGTTACTGATTGTACCACAGATGGACACTTCTAAACCAGCACCAAGTAAGGCTACTGGAAGGCCAAAGTTCTCCCCACCACCAATGAGACCAACAGACTCAACCATTCCTGAGGTAGAAAGCATTAAGGTATATTTATTAAGTGCTGTTTTAGTTAAGAACATACGTTTTGAGTAATCAGAAATTTGCTACTTACTGGTTTTAAGCAGAGCCAAGGTAAGACTGCACGTTTAAGCTGGGGCTCCACTACCTGATTTTTTTAATCAATTCTCACGATCCGATCATACTGGTCCGTACAGTTTAATCAGGTTTATTTCCTATATTGTGTTTAAATCAGCTGATCATATCTATGTGGAGAATGGGTGTATGTTTATATTTACATCCTACCATAGGTATGTACAGTGTGATCAGGTATAAACATTGGCCTAGAGATCGCACCATTCAGACAAATAAAAATCAAACCAGTTTGATATGAGATCGGGAGCCACAATCGGTCTCAGATGCAAAATTGGGACCCAAATCGGGACAGAGATCGTATTTATATAGCCTTGGTTAGTCTAATTTCCACTTGAGCATGAACTTTTTATGAACATAAACATGTTTACAAACATGAACCTGGCAGGGTATAAAGTACTTCCTACCTACAGTATACACATCATATATGATTCTTTGGTTTGAGTCCAATTTGTGAGAATAGCTCCAATTTGAGGACAAATTCAGCTAATGGAGCCTCACCTTTACTGACCAATATATGGACAGATTGGATGATGTACTGATCATGCATGGACACTGATGACGTACTGATCATGTACAGTATGTACTGATGAGGTTTGGACACTGTACTGATGATATACTGATGATGTATTGATGAAACATAGATGCTGATGCTGTACTGATGATGTGCTGATGACTTACTGATGGACAGGTATTGATGATATATGTGTAAGGGCAAAATTATATGTGTACTATGGGTTCGTGGTTTCGAGCCAGGAATAGCACAGTTCTACGCTATGTGGCAACACCTGGCATCCTATGCCATGTCCCCTGAACGGTTACCCGTTTGCTTGGTCAGGTAGGGCACTCCAGATGGCCCACCGGTGGAGTGCCACGTCGACACTGCTTGGTCCGCAACCCGGGTATATAAGAGACTGCGGTTGGCCACATCAGGGAGTTCGTCCATGGACAAGCTCAGACCAACACCCTTCAATACCTCTGTGACTGGGGCCATGTACAATGCTACATGTATGGGTCATGTACAATGATATTTGTTTGGTTAAGTATGGATGACTTATGGTGGTCTGGTATGCGGCCAATTATATGGGGGGGGGGGGGTCAAATCCCTATTCGGCCATCTACCACAGGCCCTACTGCCCTGAGACCAAGAAGGGATGGGGTGGACCTTTTCCCAGCCTATGATATGAAGAAGAATTTCTCGGCATGCTATCATTGTCTAACCAGCCATATCATATAATTTGGTTAAAACATAACACAATATGTCCACAGGAGCACCCCAAATCAAACAGAATTAGTATGGGTGCATATAAAATGCAAATGCATAGAGAAACATAAACAGTCTAGTTTTAGAGATAGACATGTATTAGAGAATAAAAGCTACTTGATAGCTACTATAGTTATCTCTATACATACCACAATGTGTCATATGCAGTAGAGCAGACAGGAAGAAGTGATCGTTGTGTTCAGGTGTACTAAAATGTACTTCATCACCAACAGTGGAATTAATCATTTTGTATCGTATGTCAAAAGCATTGTAAATAGTAGGAGTGATTTGGAACCGAGGTAATTGGCATGACCATGTCCACACACCAATATAGTCTCCTGTTGCTATGGGCATGGCATCATCGACTGTTAGCACATCTGTGGTGGCATTAAATGCTTCTGTTTGATTCACCAACATATACTCTTCCCCTTCAACTTGTCTCCAGATTTGGAAACGGAGAGAACATGAAGCTGTGGGCTCTAGATGTATAGACCATTGGTGTATAATCCCGGTGACTTGACTTTGCCAATCTTTGCAAAATATTGAGAGTTTTCTATAGGTAGTTTTTGTAACAGCGTCATTACCACTCGATCCTATTCTCAAAGACACTGATTGCCCATCACCTAGAAAAAAAGGTCAATGCATATACTGAGTTTAAGTTGAGCAGGAGGGTGTGTGAGTTTCCTCTACTACACTAGAGGTAAACAGGTAAGTCATTTCTTGGCTCTCCCTAGCATATTTGACATGGCATGTGACCACTTGTCCCCTTTTACTGTTCATTTATTGGCTGATACTCTTGAATTGGGTCAATCTCATAGGTAGGGATATCCAGGTTCGCCTTTATCATATATAGTCCATATGGAGCATACAGACTTACTTGGCTCCAATATGGAGAATTTGTTCTTGGTTCTTAGAAAATAGATAGAGGGCCAAGGTAATTTGACAGAGCATTATGGTCTAGTGAGTACTGGTGTTTCACCTTGTTCAGAGATTCATCAGGTAGACATTCAGGAATATTGGTAGGACATATATTAATTAGATAACATCAGTTAAGCATATATAAGTGAACTTTTCACATATCTTAATAGATGTGACCAAGTTCATAAACATGCTGTGACTGACTGACAATAGTGCCTTGAGAAAAAGCATATACTGTATCCGACGTATAATCATTATATATTTTGAATATCCTTTGAAACTCCACTTAATTACTTTAGTATTGTAATATACTATCAAAAAAGCTAAAAGTATAACCTACACCACTTTCCGATTGGGTATAACTCATGGGTCATACATATGGATTATAGATGGGACAGTTATAGATAATCCCTAGTTGAGTTTGTCCATACTCACCCTTCACTGCACTGACAAGGCAGAGTAATATCCACAACACAAGTAGATAACCACACATCCTGATGCTGCCCACTAAGGGGGAACTACTCAGTTTACCTCCATGCCCCCTCAGCATCTCCTAGTTAACTGAGAAAATAGAGCCTGCCACGTCCTTGCATACTATTGAATATATCTTAGCATGGTTTACTCTGTGACCAGCTTGGCTTGAATAATTAATCATCCACATATAGTTGGCAAGAGCTACTCAAACAAGAAGTGTTATCACCAATTTCAAGGTGAAACTCTCCTACCTGGCATTCTTCACCCATTTTGTGTCCTCGAGTCAATATGTTCTGTACTCCTCCCCCTCATCCAGGGCCCTCACTCCCTTCATCCCTCCCCCCTCATCCAGGGCCCTCCCCCCTAATCCAGGGCCCTCACTCCCTGCACCCCTCTTCCCTCATCCAAGGCCCTCACTCCCTGCACGCCTCATCCAGGCCCCTCATTCCCTGCACCCTCCCACTAATCCAGGACCCTCACTCCCTGCACCCCTTCCCTCATCCAGGGCCCTCACTCCCTGCACCCCTCCCCCTCATCCAGTACCCTCACTCCCTGCACGCCTCATCCAGGCCCCTCACTCCCTGCACCCATCCCCCCCATCCAGGGCCCTCACTCCCTGCACCCCTCCCCCCTCATCCAGGGCCCTCACTCCCTGCACCCCTCCCCCCGCATCCAGTGCCCTCACTCCCTGCACCCATCCCCCCCATCCAGGGCCCTCACTCCCTGCACCCCTCCCCCCTCATCCAGGGCCCTCACTCCATGCACCCCTCATCCAGGGCCCTCACCCCCCCTCCCTCCACCCTCCCCCCTCATCCAGGGCCCTCACTCCCTGCACCCCTCCCCCCTCATCCAGGGCCCTCACTCCCCCATCCCCCCTCATCCAGGGCCCTCACTCCCTGCACCCCTCCCCCCTCATCCAGGGCCCTCACTCCCTGCACCCCTCCCCCCTCATCCAGGGCCCTCACTCCCTGCACCCCTCCCCCCTCATCCAGGGCCCTCACTCCCCCCACCCTCCCCCCTCATCCAGGCCTCGCTGTAAAAAGAGGTTTCCACGGGCTCCTAGTCACAATAGCCAACTGCCCTTTGTTGACTGAATTGGTGTTGGTGATTTCTTTATTTTTGCTATACTTGAAGCCTGAATAAGAGTGAACCATCATCTGTCTAAATTAGGGATGTCATTGACATAAATCTTGATATATCAATGCATTGCAATGTAATAGTTAAACCATTAATATAAAACACTGTTGTATTGCCTTGATAATGTGAGACAAATAACCAAAGCAATGTCTAGCACCAGTTCTGTTATTTTCACTGAAAATGTTTACTTAACTCCTAGTCCTGAATACTTTGAGGTAGGAATCTGCTGTAAGGCTAGTTAAAAGGCCAATTACCCCAACTGTAAGTTCAACTGTTAGACATGGTGACATAGAGTCCATTAACTGCCCTACCTTCGATTCTTACTGAACATAGTGGAGAACGACCTCTCTGAGGGCGCACTGGATGCAAGCACATTTAAGTACAATAGTACAAGTGCATATTGTGTGTTTATCTGCTGGACAATTACTCATAAAACTTATATCGACATAATTATATTGACATATCAAAATTGTCAATATAATACATTGACATATTGAAAAAAATGGTGATATGTCATTATTCTACCTACAACAACAAAGCATACAGAGGGCCTATAGGTTAAGCACTGAAGCTACCAACGACGTATGCGGGGCGTACAACGGTGGTACGCCACGCCGGTGTGAGCGGGGCATACCACAGTCATCCCGTCCAGTTACTCGCCACAAAATCAGCTCTAAAATGTTTATTTCTGGGCGGATTTCCATAATTTAAAAATTGCTGTTGTTGTTATAGGTAGAATAAACCCAAAACAGCACTTGTTTTGCATATTCCCAGATTGCACGCCACTTTTGGGCCCCCTTGTGGGTCCGAGGGGGCCCATAGCGTGGCGTACAACTGGTCATATGCAAAACGCGTGCCGTCTCTGGTTAATATAGCGAATGTCGATGACATCCCTGGGCTAAATACAGACACAGTGATACAGGCAAAAGTTTATGCCATGATTAACATAATCCAGCTTGAATAAAATTCTAAAAATAGCACTCTGTTCCACAATGAAATATTTTATTATCTTGCTCAAATTGTATGTATCCTGAGGAGAATCGACATGGCGACATGAGCATTTATTAAAATCAACGGGGGACATGGGGGAACCCCCCCCCCCCCCAATCAAGGGCCCCAATAAACATATTTTCCTCTTTCCAATAAATTTTGACTTCAATGGTAAAAAAAATAACCCAACAATATAGCAGTTTTTGGTAAGGGGAACGTGATCAATAGTATCAGACTTAGTTCCAACCATATTTAAAACATTTTGCTCATGCACGTAGGCAGTGAGCTCTATTATGTTGTCATATCTGGCCATCGTCATCTAGCATTAAGCTACTATGATCTAAGATGTGATATGCATGACAGTGAGTGACAAATACAGTTGGCAATTAGGTGTGTAGTTTGGGTTTATCCGTACATACATGCAGTGTAGATGTTGATGCATCTGCAGTACGGACCAGAGTGGTCAGTACCTGCAGTGTGGGTTCAATATATATGGATATATAAGCGGTTACACAGCGCCATACAGTGGCGGATGGTGGCATTAGCTAACAAGTCTGTACATGTGTAATGCTCGGTGACAGTCAGCGATTATGAACAAGTACAATGTGTGTTATGCTCGATATGTATACGGTAATTAACAGCGGTTAAGTCTTCATAATATCACAATGTCCAATAAGAACCACTAATTATTTTGCGCCAATAGTCTGGACTCCACTACAGCGACACTGGTCGCTGCGAAACGTGGCGTTCTTTTAATCCTTTGTTCTAGAAAGCATCGCTTCATTTAGCTTTATTTTGCTTCATTTCGCCTGTGTTTCGTCCTGAATGTCGCCCTGTTCATGGGGGCATTCAGGGTGACATTCAGGGTGAAACACAGCTAAACAGGGCAAAATATTTGAGAACAAAGGACCTAACAGAACGCCCTGTTTCGCAGGTAGCTGTGTCGCCCTAGTGGAGTCTGAGCTGTACTCTATATCTGGATCAGACTGCATCCTTCCCTATGTAACCCCCATCTACAGGTATGAGGCCCCCCCGTAATGAAAGATGCCGCGTCCGATGCCAAGAACAGGATCAGATTGGCCACCTCCTCCACTTCTCCTGTACGTCCCAATGCATGCCACAGACCCCGCTCCTTCACAATCTAGAAATAGAGCATAATTCTCAGTTTGAATTATTGGGATAACTTTTTTGGGTAATTGATAAAGGCAGTTAGTAGCTTTTATTACTGGAGTAGTAGTTTTTATTTACATACTTTTTTTTTTTTGATATTTGAATTATCAAAGGGGCACTTAACCACATAGTAGACTAGAACAGTACTAGAATTGTGAGTGGGGTGATTATGCCATTATTTGGTGACTAGAGCTGACTCAGGATCTACCCTCTATTACTATACCATAATTCTGTTAAAATGAAAAGGATTCCGTTTTAGCTCCCTTTCTAAACACCAAAGAATGAAAGGAATCTGATGAGGACATTATTTATGATCATAACTATGTACATACAATACACATAGTTTATAAAACGCATATTTACTAAAAATCAAACATGTTTGTCTGTTATCCAATAATGCCCACTTCAAGGTTGCAACTGAAGTAATGGTAAATCGACAATATATGTGACACGACCTGCAAATAAGGTCCCTTAATGTCGGGTGCACATGTGCACATAGTGAGGACATAGTGGGGACATAGTGTGGACATAGTGGGGACATAGTGGGGACATAGTGTGGACATAGTGGGGACATAGTGAGGATATAGTGTGGACATAGTGAGGATATAGTGTAGACATAGTGAGGATATAGTGTGGACATCGTGGGGACATAGTGGGGACATAGTGAGGATATAGTGTGGACATAGTGTGGACATAGTGGGGACATAGTGTGGACATAGTGGGGACATAGTGTGGACATAGTGGGGACATAGTGAGGATATAGTGTGGACATAGTGGGGACATAGTGTGGACATAGTGTGGACATAGTGGGGACATAGTGGGGACATAGTGGGGACATAGTGGGGACATAGTGAGGATATAGTGTGGACATAGTGTGGACATAGTGTGGACATAGTGGGGACATAGTGGGGACATAGTGGGGACATAGTGTGGACATAGTGGGGACATAGTGTGGACATAGTGGGGACATCGTGGGGACATAGTGGGGACATAGTGGGGACATAGTGTGGACATAGTGGGGACATAGTGGGGACATAGTGGGGACATAGTGGGGACATAGTGTGGACATAGTGGGGACATAGTGTGGACATAATGGGGACAGCAATGTTTGCAGGATGTGTTGGGGTGCGATGGTGTGTATGCGGGCTCCAAATGGAAATCACTGATAACGATCTCTTTCATAGACATGTATATGGTTGTTGCATAATTATTCTTAATACAATTACAGGTACATCCTGCCAAGGCTGGGTTTCAAAGCTCTTATTTGTGCAGTGCTCACTATAGACCTTTGTCTATGTGTGAATGATTAATTATTCACCCCCAGCTGTTCACAGAGTAAATCATGCTAAGATATATTCAATAAAATGCAAGGACGTGGCAGGCTCCATTTTCTGAATTAACCAGAAGATGCTGAGGGGCATGGAGGTAGACTGAGTAGTTCCCCTTAGTGGGCAGCATCAGGATGTGCCGTTATCTACCTGTGTTGTGGATATTACTCTGCCTTGTCAGTGCAGTGAGGGGTGAGTATGGGCAAACTCAAATGAGAATTAAGGCTTATCTATAACTACTCCATCTGTAATCCATATGTAAAACCCACGTGTTATAGTGTGAGTTATTCTTAATGTTCCCGCAATTTTGTTACTGTTTTTCACACCTTATGTGATATGGAGCACTTCAGACATATCCAAGTGTTAAGGGAAAGTAAAGTGTGAAGGCATCTGGGTGAGTTAAGCCTTGTAGGAGCCATTGAGAAGGGCCAGTAGTCCACTGAGAAGGGCCATGAGAAGGGCCAAAGGGGATGCCTATTAAAATGGATATTTGATTCCGACTTTTTCGCTCAAAATGATTACGTGCTTATTACGTCGAATATGGTTTATGCTTTTTCTCAATGCACTATTGTCAGGCATTCCAAGCATGCTTATAAACTTGGTCACATCTATTAAGATATTGAAAAGTTCACTTATATGCTTAACTGATGTTATTTAATTAATATATCTCCTACCAATATACCTGAATGTCTACCTGATGAATCTCTGAACAAGATAAAACACCAGAACTCACTAGACCATAATGCTCTGCCAAATGACCTTGACCCTGAGAAAATTATAAATAATTATATTTGTATAATAGACACAACTAGAACGACAGAACTTTTGTTTTAAATGGCTTTTATTATACCATGTTGAATTATATGATCACAACGTTTCGGCAAATCTGCCTTCATCATTATAAATAATTTCTTTAAACCCACCATCTATTTTCTAAGAACCATGAACAAATTCTCCATAGTGGAGCCAAATGAGTATGTATGCTCCATCTGGACTTTACATATGATAAAGGTGAACCTGAATATCCCTACCTATGAGATTGACACAATTTCACAAGTATCAGCCAATAAATGAACATTAAAAGGGGACAAGTGGTCACATGCCTTGTCAAAGATACTGGGGAGAGCCAAGAAATGACTTACTGTAAAACCTCGCGTAATAGCCGCACCCCGACTTTGGGCCGATCGTTTAAGTCGCACCAGCAATCTGATTTGCATACAAGCCGCCGCCTATATGCAGGTTTTACGGTACATGTTTAGCTCTAGTGTAGTAGAGGTAACTCAGACATCGTCCTGCAGAACTTAAACTCAGTATATGCATTGACCTTTTTTCTAGGTGATGGGCAATCAGTGTCTTTGGAAATAGGATCGAGTGGTAACGATGCTGTTACAAGAACTACCTCTAAAAAACACTCATTATTTTGCAAAGATTGGCAAAGTCAAGTCACTGGGATTATACACCAATGGTCTATCCGTCTAGAGCCCACAGCTGCATGTTCTCTCCGTTTCCAAATCTGGAGACAAGTTGAAGGGGAGGAGTATATGTTGGTGAATCAAACAGAAGCCTTTAATGCCACCACAGATGTGCTAACAGTTGATGATGCCATGCCCATAGCAACAGGAGACTATATTGGTGTGTGGGCATGGTCATGCCAATTACCTCGTTTCGAGATCACCCCTACAATTGACAATGCTTCTGATATACGATACAAAAAGATTAATTCCAATATTGGTGATGAAGTACATTTTATCACACCTGAACACAACGATCACTTCTTCCTGTCTGCTCTACTGCATATGACACATTGTGGTATGTATAGAGATAACTATACACTGTAAAAATTATCCCGTAAAATTACGGTGATTCACTGGCAACAATTAATGCCAAGCTTTCACCGTTTTTTTTTACGGTCACCGTATTCTGCTAATCCCTGTGAATTTTAAGGAGCTTTTCTGTTGTCATTTAACGGTGATTCATCGTGATGATATGATGATTCTCTGCTATTCACTACTGATTCTCATTTTTCTTGATTCATTGGTATACTTCATAATATTAACTCAACTTCAGGCCTGTAAATATTAGGCCATGAGAGACATAATCAAATGCCTTGAAGTAATATGCAACTACAATCCATAAGCAAAGGATTACCCTGTGATTAATGAGGATATTGGACATTGTTATTATTTTAACACATTTAGATACATTTTATAGTGAGAAATTTCACTAAAGTCCCCATATCTCCCAGGATGCCGCCTGGTGGGCAAATATTTAACTTGAGATTCACCGTAAATGAAAAAATGTCATTTCACTGTACTAGTTTATGGATGTTCAATGTAAAACTAATGAGTTTTACACTGTCTTACTGTAAATCACATTACGGTGAAATTTTACACTGATTCCCCGTAATTTGAACGGGAATTTTTTACAGTGTAGTAGTTATCAATTCGGGTTCATTCTCTAATACTTGTCTATCTCTGATACAAAATGTACTAGATTGTTTATGTTTCTCTAGGTATTTGAATTTTATATGCACCAGTACTAATTCTGTTTGTTTTTGCGGTATAACATATTTAAACAATTACCGTAAGGTGCACCATCCCTCCTATATGACGACCCCATTCTGTTTGTTTTGGGGTGCTCCTCTGGACATATCATGTCATAAAATATCATTTTAAACAAGTGTAGCGGTTTACTACTATAATCATTTCCATCCAGGCGACCGAGGAGGGTTAGTTCGGGTTGTTCCCGCCTGGCGTTAGTGTGGGCGGTATCCCGGAGGGGGCGACTGTCCTCTCTCGGGTACTGCGCACCACGTTTCAGGCGGGAGCCAGCCATCACGTGATCATGTTGATTTCACATCCAAAGGCCTTACCCCATCCCTTTTTGCTTCCAGGGGAGTAAGGCCAATGGTAGATGGTCCAATAGGGATTTGCCCCCCCACCATATAATTGGCCCCATACCGAACCAATATAGGGTAGATTCACCTGGAGTCGGAAACATACCTTGAGACAGACACCTGATTTTGTAGTTATTCAAGCATTTTACACCCTTTATTTGTGAACAATAGTAAAGTTTAAGTGTTATATTTTCCAAAAAAAAAAAACACTAGAAGCAATAGGGTACATAAATAACCTCAAAATCTACTGTCCGTCTGAAGGAAAAGATGTATGGCAATCCAGAGAAAGGTCGTTTTGATGACTATAGAGAAGCAAGAGTGCAGGAACGACTGCAAATTGCCCAGAGATGTACTTGGAGGGCGCGATATGCCACCTAAACTCCAAGATCAAGGAAAAAGACTCGCGGTTGTCAACTCTCTTAGAGGAGAATGAGAGATTGACGCAGTCTCTGAGCGTAGTCAGGTCCGAGTTCAATGCTGCGAACATGGATCTGAACCAGATTTGTGAAGCCAGGGATCGGATGGCTCACGATGCGGAGAGTCTCCGGGTGGATATCACCCAGGAGACGGACACTTTGAAAGAAGCTCGCAGTGAGCTGACGACGGAATGCGAGTTGTTGAGAACGAAGAAAACTGCAATGCAGAAATTCTTGTTAGAAGCTCGGCAGAGTATCCAGGACAGTACAGACGGCAGTAGTACCTCCTTCGCATCTGCAGATAATGGAAGCGCACCAGCAGGCCATTATATTAGCTTTTCGGACACTCCAAATCTGCCAGGTGGCCGAGGAGTGACAATCGAGAAAGCCCTTTTTTCCTCCACTCCAGGGAGACCAGGAAGATTGGGTCGTGCGAGGGGAAGGGGAATGGCCAGCGAATACTCACCAAGGGTGGGTATGCCTGGAATCCGGCTAATGCCAAAGGATGTACCCTCTTCCTCATCTGGATCAGGGGGTTCGGGGTTGCAGAACCCATTGACAAGCTGGGTAGCGACCCAGCATGAGAAGTTGCAAAAGCAATATGAGTTGTTGGAAGCAGAATGTCAAAAGAAGGTGGCTGTCCAAGAAGCAGCAGCCAAGAAGTACCATACTCCGGTAAGCCTGGCTGAGTGGCAGACTGCCCAGACTGAAAAGATGTTCCAGGAGCGGAAAGCTCTGGAGGATCAAAGACGAGAGATGTTCCGGGCGCAGGAAGAGGCCATAGAACAACAAAGGAAACGGATGAACGAGAACGCTGTTTTAGCCAAGGAATTGGCCGAACAGGAGGCGGCGGTACTCAAAGCCCGGGCCGAGGGGTTGAAGGCTGCTGGTGAGGCTGTGAAAGCCAAACTGGTGCAAGCCCAACAAGAACAAGAGGCAGAAAAGCAAGCCAAGGAGCTTGAGAAGGAAAAAGCAGAGCATCAGTTGTTACTTGCGCTGTCACAACAGTGTCAATATATGACTGATATGGAGAAGAATTGGTGGTTCAGTCAAGGGATTGATCCGACCAAGGAAGTGGTAGCGTATGGTACATACCAGGCGTATCTGGAGCGGCTGAAAGGCTCAGCTGCAACTGGTGGGTCCGCCGGACAAACAAACTCCAAGGAGGTCAATCCTCAGTACAGCGATGCAGGAGCTGTATGAAACGAACCCCGCTATCGCTGGGATAGGACTTCACAATGTGGGAGTAGAACAGGACGCTTCGGCGGCCATTTCTAAGTGCCTTTTGATCACCTCGAAGATTAGGGGATTGAGCAATGCAGCCAGACGGATAGCTGGCGAACCTAGTACTGGCAAAGGAACTCATGGGAAGAGTGGCTGGGAGCAACTGTGGAAGATATCAACCTGAGTGGTTGGGATCAGAATGAGGCCATCCCTTATATCTGTAAGGGATTGCGACTGGGAGAAGGCCTCATAGCGGTCAAGCAGTGGAAGGAGGACTGCGGTCCGAAAGGCACCTTCAAACAGATGGTGGAAACATGCACTAAGCTGTTCGGAGGTTCCGCCCGAACCGATCCAATGGTAGCTTTTAAGAAGCGAGTGCAAGGCAAGAACGAAGCTCCGAGAGTGTTCGGTCTTGCATTGATGCGACTCCTGAAGAAGGTCCACCCGTCTTCGGGAATACATGATGCCTTACTCTCTAGGGAACTGTTCTCTCAATTTGTCGCCGGATTGAGGGATCCAGACGTACAACACGTTGTGTATGACACATGGAGGGCGGATACATCTCTGGGTGACCTTTTTAAGGCCATCGAGATACATGCCCTCAAAAAGTCGCTGCTGGGGGATCGGGTACCAGCCCGATCGTCTGCCATTCAGGAGTGTTCTCCGGAGCACTCTGAAGGGGAGAGCAGTGAGGAGAAGGCAACAGCGTCCGCGGCCCAGTCTAAGAGGAATGGAAAATCAGAACAGGAAGCAGGAGGGGGTTGGTGACCCGCCTCTGAAAAACGAGCCATCCAAGAAGAAGGCTCCAGTGATGGATGCCGCATTCTTTACGGCATTATCTGAGAAAATGACAACTTCCAGAGGACCGCCAAGTGCTATAGGTGCTTGGAGATTGGAGGTCATTTTGCTGCGGAGTGCACGGCTCTGAGCCCGAAAGTTCCTGGAAAGGAGGGAAACTGAGTTGGGTGGTCCGAGCTGGCGAGCGGACGACCCCTGGTAATGAAGTACGCCAACATACCAGAGAAGTAGAGCCTAGTGGAGTTCTAAGGACAGAAAGAATACCAGGGGTGGCTTCCAACTTAGGGAGTTCGGATGCTGGCCTGGTGGACATCTCAGTCCAACAGTTGCCCGGCAATGAGGCAGGGAGGCCCATTACGGACGGAGAAGAGAAAGTGGCGGCTGTCTTAGACACCGTTTGGGTAGGGAGTACCAGCTTTCCCTGGATCATCCATGTTTTGACCATTTGAAAAAACATGGGTTAGATTTGGCTGCTCCGAAGGACTTTAAACGCTTCACTGTAAACCCGTCTCAGCTGGGGGGAAGGCGGTGGTATGTGTCTGTTACTGTGGCCGGTAGGGCAGGCGAGTTTTTAGTAGATACCGGAGCTAGCCACTTCTTTATCTCCTCAAACTTTTATGCTCTTATGTCGCGATGACTTCAAAACGAAGGTAAGCGCCTGCAGAAATATGGGCTCGCGTTCATACCGCTCCGAATTGGAGGGAAGGAGTATGTGGCTTCTCCCACAATTGCGGATATTGCAGAAGATGGTATACTAGGGTTGGATTTTTCAGCGTTGTATGACGCGGTCCTGAATCCTAGTACAGGGGTGCTCCGGATAGAGCATCCGTACCGTGCGGCGGAGCAGTGTGTGCTCCGACAAGTGTCGACAGTGGCAACGGTGGTCCAGACTGTGAAAATTACTCCCGGACAGACGTGCGACGTGCTGGTCCAAAGCAATGGGCTTAGGACAGAGGAAGAAGCAGTGGTGGAGCCGGATATGGCCATGTTGAGCAGCATTGGTAATTGGCATGGACACCCTGGTGGGTGATTGTGCTTGGACTGTAGTGCCAGTCTCCAACCCGGGATTGGAGGCTAGGTAGGGGAGGTGTTTTGCAGTGAGGCCATAATGGCCGCTGGTCATGTGAGCATGAAAGGGGACCCTTCGCCTAACACACTGAGCGAGGGACTGGAGAAAATGATTTCGGTGACTGATCTTCAGGATCCGGGGGATCTCACTTCCTTGAGACGGCTGTTGGAGAGGTATAAGGACGCGTGGCAAGCCTTTGGTCCGAACTGATAAAGTGCTACATTCCATAGATACCAGAGATGCACAGCCATTCAAAATGCCTTACTGACGATTGTCGTTGAGTAAGAAAAGAGTTGTTGAAGAACAAGTGAAAACCATGTGGGATCCGAAGGTGATTGTGCCTAGCACTAGCCCCATGTCCAGCCCGGTACAGATGGTTACTAAGAAGGACGGGTCTATTCAGTTTTGTATCGATTACAGACGTCTGAATGGAGTAACCAAGAAGAATGCCTATCCTCTCCCCCTAATTGATGAGACCCTGGACTCGCTGGGTGGGAACCAATGGTTCTGCACCTTGGATTTGCAGTCTGGATATTGGCATATCGGGATGAAGGAGGAGGATAAGGAAAAGACTGCTTTCACCAGCCACATTGGGCTGTTTCAGTCCGAACTGATGCCTTTTGGGTTGTGCAATGCCCCGACAACTTTTGAGGCCATGATGGAAACACTCTTGAGTGATCTATTGTGGCGAAATTGCCTGGTCTACTTGGACGATGTCATTGTTTTCGGCAAGACATTCGAAGAGTGTGCATCAAACCTCAGAGAGCTGTTGGAGGGAATTCTGTTCAATGGGTTGACCCTGAAGCCGAAGAGCTGAAGCTGAAAAAACTTTTCAGGAAGTCCATGGTTTATCTGGAAAGTCGTGAGGTCTTTCTTGGGGTTCTGTTCCTATGACAGGGACCTCATCCCCGGTTTCTTGAGAGTGTCTCAACCTCTACAGAAGTTGAGCCATTGGACTTCGGGGAGGAAAAAGGAACCTTTTCCCTGGGGGATGGAACAGAGCAGTGCCTTCAAAGCACCAGCACTGGTGAAGGGGTGGATACTCCATTTGGGCGCTCCTTTGATGTTACATAGTGATCAAGGGAGGGAATTGAGTCCAAACTGTGGGATGCTATGTGCCATCAGTTGGCTATTTGCAAGAAGCGGACAAATCCGTACCGACCACAGTCTGATGGACAGGTGGAGCGGTTCAATGGGACTTTGATCCAGGTCCTGAACTCTCATATGGATGATTGGGACGACCAATGTGAGTTCGTAGTGCATGCGTATAACAATACGGTGCACAGTTCCACTAATTGCACTCCGAACCTATTGGTGTTCGGGGAGGACTTAATCATGCCCGCAGACTTGGTGTTCGGAGTGGTAGGGAATAGTCCGGAGGCACCGTGTACGGTGTTGTTTGTGGAATCTCTCCGGGAGAAATTCAAATTTGCTTATGAAACAGTGCAAGCTCATCTGCTCAAAGCTGCTACATGGCAAAAAGTAAGTTATGACACCGGATTGAAGTTACGGCAGTTCGTAGTAGGGGATAAGGTAATCCGCTTACACGAACCCCTATGTAACGTCAAGCTGGCAAATAACTGGGATGGACCACATACGGTGGTCAAATGTATCAGTCAGACGACTGTACTGATCCAGTCTGAGGCGGAGCGTATCAGGACGAGCCATGTGGCTAGGTTACGTGCTTGGGCTGGGAGAGAGCTCACCCACAAAACGGAGGTGGAGAGTGTGAATTCGGAAGTAGAATTCGTACCCTTGGAGAGGGTATCAGAGGATATCCCAAAGGGGGGGGTACGGAAAAAGACCCGAAAGACAGTGAAAAAGAAAGTCTCGGCAGGCGAAGGAAGGAGGGCACGGAAAACCAAAATCAAGGCTAGATTGTTGGTCGAGAACGAGTGTCCTCCGACCAGGTTACTTGATGCGGACGGTAATCCCGTTCGGAGGAGCCCTACCCAGTAAACAAAAAATGTTATACAACATTTTATAACGTTATATAACGTTAAATAACATTTCTTTAAGGCTCCTTACTATGGCATAACGTTATATCAAATTTCATAAGTTTTTTTGTTAGCTGGGCAGGCTAGTGGCTAGGGGGGCTGTAACCTAGCCTGTTACACAATGAGTGTGGTGTCCTGTGTAGTCTATTTTTGTTTTATATGTGTGCTGCTGACAGGGGCGCTCAGAGTCAGAGGAACGAGTAGAGAAGTGATCCCAGAGGGTGGTGGACGGATAATCCGATGGGATAATCTTCGATTTCCCATATATATTCACTAATACTCCCGATGAACTTCCTACTTCGGGTGCTTTTTGACTTTTGAGAGCCGCCCGTGTGGCATGTTGATCCCTACGGCCCCGAGTGGCGGGGCGGGAAAGGTCGTCACCTGATTACGAGAGAATTGGGTCACGCCGGATAACGGGATCGTGTCTAATCACGCGAGACGTCGCGCATGTGCTTTGTATTAAAAACAAAAGCGAGGGAACCGCCATATTGATTCTTGGCATGAGCCGGGTCAATACCTGAGGGCGGCAGTTTTGAGAGGAGTAAGAGTTGTAAAAGAGTTAGTAAGAGTGTACCCTCTTCTTTGAGTTTCTTTCGTACAGTAGGGGCGGCGGGGAATTTGTCGTTTCCCGTCGAAACCTCTGTCGAAAGACAAACCTGTGCGGTAAGGATGGCCGAGCAACAGCTCCACCACTCCGAACCACTTGTTGATCCCGAGATGGCGGCAGCCGTCGAGGGACTCCTGTTAGCAAATCTCAGTTCCGGGGACGAGCTAAGTAAGAAAATAGCGGAGATGGACATCGATCCCGCTGTTTCCCCGATTCGGAAGTCCCCTTCGCCGGAGGGTGATGAGGACACTGAACTGCCTGAAGGTTTGGTACTCTCCGAGCAAGAGTCCGAATCCACCGGAGCGGCTTACCAACCCTCCCGGTTGGTGAGTCTGAGTGTTTCACCATCCCTGAAGAAGACGGTGAGCCGCTGATTGTCCATGAAGGACACCGCCACTGCCAGTGACGAAAGTGATGCCTCGGGTCCGAAGACTCGGGGTAAGAAAGCAGCTAGGGACAGATCCAAGTCTACGGACCGGTCAGCCTCCAAGGTGACTAAGCAGTCCCCGGCTGAAGAAGCCCAAACCGAAGAAGCCTAGCACTGCGAGTACTAGGACAAAAAAGGACCTGGCTATTACTACTACTAGTAAGGTGCTGGATCCGAAGAAGCCAAAAGTTAAGGACGAGGCGAAAGCTGAAACCAAAACTAAGGGCAAGGTGGAGGTGAAAACTGAAACCAAGACTTCCAGACTTAGGAAATCCGGAGGGGCTCCGTCGCAGGAAGGGATCCGGGAAATGACGACCAAGAAATTGGCCACGCTTCAGACTACGGATCTACTCTCTTTGTCGAAGGGACTGGACGCGTGCGCTGCAGTGGCAGCCACAGCAGCACTCGCAATGGGGAGGGGCACCGGGGCACGTCCGAAGATGACTAGCACGGTGGGCATATTGGAGGAGCCTCAGCCCGAGCTGGAGCCAATGGACACGGAAACGGAAACCGGGGGAGCCGTGGTAGTTGCTTCGTTGGCAAAAGTGATTGATAACGTGGTGTCTGAAACATTCAAAGTACCGGAGACCCCGGCACCGTTGAAAGCCGTAGTTACTCCACCGGCACCCCCGCCGGAGGAGCCAGTTCCTGGTCCGGAGCATACCTTAATGGACACTTCGGACGAGCCCGGCAAACTAGCAGAGGCTGCTGGTGGTGGTTCCTCCCCGGGACCAAGCACCTCTGCAGGAGGCGGTGGGGGGTCAGGAAATATCCTGACTTCCCATCAACATGAGGAACGTCTGAAGGATGACGATCTGGTCCCAAGAACACTCCGAAGGAGCTTAATTAATCAATTAAGCAAAAAGGAAAGGAAGCAAGTAGACTTCAATTTGACTGGCACGTTCGGGGCCGGCACAGTTGGGGGACGCTTACCCAAACTGGTTTCCAGACCGCCTTAATGCTAGCCTGGAGGAGGTAGGAGAAGAAACCCGCAAGGAGCGCCTTCTCCTAGTCGCCGAGCATCGGGTAGATGCCTTGGCCAAACTGGATTCGGACATGGAGACATTCCCCTATTTTTGCACTGTCCTCGGGAAGCGCGAGAAGAAGCGGATTAAGACTCCTGCTGGAAAGCTTGCTCCGGCGTTGGCCCAGAAAACCGAGAAGGCTATTGCTGAGGCAGCACAGGAAGAGGAGATAATCCAACAAGAAACCGCTGCGGTTCGCACAAGCCTCACAGCTCAGCAGGAAAGGGCAAATGTGAGGGATCGTACCCTGCAGGTAAGTGGACGCTGCGCTGGCGGGGATTGACAAAATGCCCCTTGAGGAACTCACTTTGTTGGTAGACACTGCTCTGAAAGCCAATGCAGTGAGCATGTTTCAGTACTTCACACCTATGTGTCTGGGGGACTGTGTGAAGGACAACCGGTCCTCTCAGCACCCGCTCGAGACCAATTCCGAGGGGTATTCCGATGATGAGGAGTGGATTAAGAAGGATCCACTAGATCGTTCATTGTTGTTGTACCATTACGACATCCTAGAGAAAGTACGTACTTCTAAGAAGAATTACTACAATAATGTACAGAAGGCCAAGCTCTTAAATTGGGCATTGGGGAGGTGGTTGCCAGACACTCCCTGTCCATTTGTAACTTGCCGGAATGATGATGAGAGTCGTGGCACTCCTAAAACCTGGCACACCAAGGTCAGGTTTGCACGCCACCTCACTGAACGACACGTACGACATCATATTCGTTATGATTGCGTAAGTGTCGGGCTGAAGGGAAGCAAGGACTGTTTGTTTGGAGGGCTAACATCATCCGACATATGGCCCGAAAGCACAAGCTCTCTCTGGAGGCTGCGGCGGAACGCATCCAAGCGGCACACCATCGGTCTGGACATCTTACGGTTCAGAAAGTATGGAAAATGTCAACTTGGACTTTGGTTCGAGTGAGAAGGGTAAGGTGAGGGTGTTCTACAAGGTAAACCCCGACCGAGCCGCCCTGCACATTCCTGAAGGTGAGCTGTATGACTCGTTCATGCAGCACCAGGCGAAGACGAAGCCAAAGCGAGCTCCGAAGAGGGAGGGTCAATCCTCCGAGCATGTATACGTCCGTGAAGCGACCACGGACTGACAGATCGGGGAGACCCTCAGTGCTGGATAAAGTTGCGAACAAAGGGGCAAAGCTTCACCTCCAGGAAAACAGACTGGAAGTCGGGCCCTTCTTATGGACCGACTCCAGGTAAGCCTGATCCGGTAGAGGATCCAGAGGTAGGCACTGGAGAGACTTTCGACAAGGCTTTCCCAGTGCAGAACCTTGTCCCGGGGCCGGAGGCGCAAGTCTTCACCCAGACGGGAAAAACAAAGGGTGGTGGAGGCTCAGCCAAGCCTAAGCCTAAACCCCCAGTGACTCAGAGTTCCACCTTGGGAACTCTGCCCGACGGTGCCCTCCTGTTACAACGGAGGCCACCAATGCATTTTCCTCCAGCGGACTTCAAGTCATTTAAGGCCGCTCAGGAGACCCTGAATAGTTGGCAGGACAACTTTCACAGCCTGATGACTACCTTGTGTATGGAGGTAACAACGTTATCGTTGAATTGCATCCATCATCTGCACCGAACCAAATCCGGAATCCAGAAGGAGGCGGCTCAGGCTAGCGTTCAGGAGAAGGCCGCTAGGGCTCTGAAAGAACAGGAGGAAGCCAAACTTGAAAGGCAAAAGCAGAAAAGGGACACTAAAAGAGCCCAGAAGAAACTCAGCCATGAAAGTCAGCGATTTGAGTCTTGTTTCGGACATGAGATGTCCGAATGGGATGGGTCCAGGGACGCAAGGACTTGGTTTGCCGGGACGCAACACTGACGGAGCAGGATGGGAGATCCGGACAGGAACAACACCTCGGGAGAGGAACACCATACGAACTGGGTCTGAAGAAATCAGGACCGAGTGTTCCTCTATACTGCTCAAAGATCGCCAGGAGGCAGAACAGATTTTTTATATTACCATGCTCCCGAGGAGGGCTAATGAACTTTTCCGATCCAGGTAGTAGGGACTGAATACAAAGTAGGTCCCGAACCCCGGGCGAAATGCACCATCACAAGTACAAGGAAGTCCGGATCTTCACTGGAAACTATGTATGCTATTTTTTACTAATATTACTAGAGGTTAATACATACATTAAAGTTAATAAAAAGTGATAGTGTTTATCACTTTTAGTAATATTTTAACTATGAGTTGTAAAACTATAGCTCGGGGTCCTGAAGGGATGAAATTTTTTTGTGATACCATGTTTCAAGTGTTCATTACTCAGGTGTACATAAAATTAGTATGTATAGGATAACTCTATTTATCCAAGGGAGTAGAGTGTAATGGTTATTACAGTCACTATATATACTTGTGTGTAAATAATAATTTATTGGTTCAACAGAACTACCATATTTTCTAATGTGTAACTATATTAGAGCCCCTAAGGTGGTATTTGTAAGATAATGCCAGTTCGAATTGTTTTCGAACTTTAACCTTAATTATTTACCTCCCGGTTATCATCTGGTAGGGGGTAGTGTAGGGGCTAGGGTTATAAGGGGTTTATATGGCAGGTTCTGTTGGATGCTGTGTTGCGAACTCAGTCCGAACCCTTCAGCCTGACGGCAGGTGGCAGCACCTGCCTCGGGCTTTGGGTATGGGCAGAGGTCGCTATAGGCTTCCGGTCTGCGTGTGTGCACGCAGGCTGGCTGCCTATATATAGCCAGCATCCGATAGGACTCGTCGGTCACTCTGGATCCACGCTTGGACAGAGGCCCTGTGATCATATCGGCTACTAGCCTACTGACCCGCTCCGAACTCTATAGGGAGTTTGCACTGATATAGCTTTGCCTGTCTAGGTTACTGAATAAACCTTTGATTCGCAACCTGTACACTTGATCAGAACTGTGTCGACTTTCGTTCTTTACTTAATAATATCTCAGTATTATAAAGGACCAAGTATCATTTATTTCATCAGTATATTATCAGTACATCATCAGTGTCCAATCATCATCAGTACATACTGTACATGATCAGTACGTCATCAGTGTCCATGCATGAGACCAAATTTTAAAAAAAGGTTTGTTTCAGGTAATATGGGAAGAAAGTCTAGGGTCGGTAGGTCAGATTTCTTCTTTTTTTTGCCTTTTTTTTTAACAGCTTCTCTAGATACCCTAAAATCGACCCAAAACTGTAGAAATGGAATATTTTTTCAAAATGTTTGTTAACCTAAATTTGACCCCAAAAAAGTCTAAAAATATAAAATATTCTTCAAAATTGTATAAAAAAACGTAGGGTCGGCCCTGTTTAGATAGGGTCGGTTGGGTGACCAAAAACAAACCTCTTTTTTTTGGCCTGATCAGTACATCATCAGTACATCATCCAATCTATCCATATATTGATCAGTAAAGGTGAGGCTCCACTAGCTGAATTCATCCTCAAATCGGAGCTATTCTCGCAAATTGGACTCAAACCAAAGAATCATGTATGATGTGTATACTGTCGGTAGGAAGTACTTTATACCCTGCCAGGTTCATGTTTGTAAACATGTTTATTTTTATAAAAAGTTCATGCTCAAGTGGAAATTAGACTTGCCAAGGCTATATAAACACGATCTATGTCCCAATTTGGGTTCCAATTTTGCATCTGAGACAGATTTTGGCTCCCGATCTCATATCAAACTGGTTGGATTTTTATTTGTTTGAATGGTGCAATCTCTAGGCCAATGTAAATATAAACATACACCAATTCTCCACATAGATCTGATTGGCCGATTCAAACAGAAGAATATATAGGAAATAAACCTGATTAAACTATACAGACCAGTATGATCGGATCGTGAGAATTGATTAAAGAAAATTGGGTAGTGGAGCCCCAGCTTAAATGTGCAGTGTTACTGTGGCTCGGCTTACAACCAGTAAGTAGCAGATTTCTAATTACTCAAAATGTATTCTTAACTACAACAGCACATAATAAATTTCCCATTTCTTCCTCAGGAATGGTTGAGTCTGTTGGTCTCATTGATGGTGGGGAGAACTTTGGCCTTCCAGTAGCTCTACTTGGTGCTGGTTTAGAAGTGTCCATCTGTGGTACAATCAGTAACACTGAGGCTACCGTCTTCTGCCACATGCTGGGACACCGCTATGGATTTGCAACATCTGACCCCACTATGTTCCTGTATGATGTTTATCCAGGTTCAAGTTATGTACCAGTATCTCCTCAGTGTGAAGGTACAGAAATGGAATTTGACAATTGTAAATGTACACTGCTGGAGACTTGTAAACCTGTGGGAATAAGTTGTTGGAACTCTACATATCCAGGTAAGTTATTAGTCTTCAGTATGCAACATAAAATATCAAATTCTGTGTAAAATGTTGATAATTTTTTTTGGTTGCCTTTTCACTCAGATTAAACAAATTTCTTCTGCTTTTTCTTTTTGCATAAGTAATCAGTAATTCAACATTGAGATTGTCAAACAGACAGCATGACTATGGCATCGTGGAAGTGTGGCATGAAAATATCTGGACAACAATTGCACCTACCATCACACAACAGCAGATGGTTTTATTCTGCAAGTTATTGGGCTACCAGAATGGAATATCAAGTAAGAGCGCTAACAATACTTTACTTGGTACGATCCGTGCTTACAGCGCTAGTCTGAATTACATCATTATTGATGTGTTTTTTGTGATTTATACCGCAAAGCCTCAGTCATAAACTAAATTTTATTTGGTGTTTTAAGCCAAATTTGACCCCCAAACTCTCATTTGGCTCATAAGTGAGATTTTAAATTTATGGGAATAGTGAAAACCAATTTAATCACTTTCATTACAAGCTGAATCTCTCCTCTCAAACTCACATTCAGGTTATAACCAAGGTGTGCTTATAACCAAGGTTTTATTGTACTTAACATTGGCTTGGTCTTGTCCAGTGGTGCTAGTATTAATTATTACCAATGATGTACAAACATGTACAAAACTGGTGATGTAGTGAAGGTGGTGGTCTTCTCTCTCTGGCCTCTCACACACCAAGTGGCTGATACTGGTGTAAAAAAAGCTTGCATGTTTCTATGGTTCAAAAGGTGGGTCAAAAAGTTTCAAAATCTCACCACTCCTCCCCCCCCGTAATTGATAAATGAACACTCCCTAAACACCACACCACCCAGTGTTAGTGTGTATGAATGTATATGACATCAAAAAATACTCACCAATGAAAGCATTTATATAAATATGTCTTTACTTCTGTAAGTATCATAGGGGGCTTTTTGGTGTCCATGTTGATTTCCTAAATAAATGTCTTGTAGTGTGTAAAAGGAATGTACACAGCTTTGCAGCATTGTGCTTGCAGCACGTCCATCCACAGTAACGTCTGTGGGTAGAGAGAAGCGTCCATTTCTACCCTGGGCAGTATCATGTCCATCAGAGGCTGCATCTTTAGAAGACTGTATTGTCAAGAATGTGAGTTCGTACCAACCAACCTGGTCAGGCAATTTTGCTGCAGGAACATGCTTGAGAAATGCTACAGGTGAGTTCTTTTTTTTTCATAATATCCTCTGTGATGCCTTCACAATTGATTATCAGGTAGGGGACGGGACTAGGTTGTTGGTACGTACTACTATATTGGTACAGTCTATTCAACCAGACTGTACCAATATAATAGTACTGTGCATGGTTCTAGGGCGTACCATTTATCTGGGACATTTTGTGTGACCATTAGACCATGAACAAATAGCTGTACTAGGCTACTGACCCCAATGGGTGGGTCTGCAGTACCTTATCTGTAATCATAGAACAATGGGTCTTTGCTATACCAACACTGGGGGCAAGGGTTGGGGAGAAAACACCCACTTTTTTCAGGGTTTCACTAATTTATGATCTTATCATTCCATTAGGAGATAAAACCAAAACGTACAGTGATAGATAATCATCTAATCTACTAACCTGTGTGTTTAGATTTATCAGCAAATCTAATACAAAATTCGGAAATAGATTATACTGGGTCCATATAAGATTATTTGATGCCTGTGCCATGTTCAATGCATAATATTTGAATAAATATAAATGGTTGTAGTTTGTAAATCGGTCAGTGTATAGATTGAGATGTTCTCTTTCCAATGGTACCAAACATGATATATAATACACTGTGACTTTGATGGAATATTCTGTAAATGGCAAAATGCACTGATACAGGTGGATAGGCCATTATACTGGTACGCCCTAGATGGTCAGTACAAGTGCAGCGTATTTAGGGCGTACTAGAATAGTGGGCATGTCCCCAACCTGATTATAGACATATGTTTTGTCTGTATATTCAAAATCTCACTATGTAATCTATGCATGACATAGTATTAACTTCATAAGCAAAGGTTTACAATAATTCTTCACATCTGAGGCTTATCTCCCCAGTTGTGAAAAGTTTGAGTGCTCCTTGGCATTTACTCAATTTATCTATAAATACTTCAATCAGAATAACGCCTTGAATTTTTTTTTTTGTTATTTTATTTGATGTGATCTAGGCAACAATATACTTGTGAGGAGTTTTAACAGGTTGCATGTACCTGACTGACTCTTACCTATCCTTAGTACACAGGGCTTAATGGTGATAAAAGGTGTGCAAGCTGTTTCCTGAGTTCACTGTTTCTTTTATATTGAACTGGGTTTTAACAGGTTGCATGTACCTGCCTGACTCCTACCTATCACTAGTATACAGGGCTTTTATATTGAACTGGGAGTTAAGTATGTAATAACTTAAATATAACTTCCAGTCTTGTTCTATACTTTTTTCTCCAAGGTATGAAAAAACATAAAAGTCACTGGAAGAATATAAAATGTTCAAACAGCGTAACTTGATATGAAATTTGTTTATTGTTTGCAGCAGAAATAACAGATATCCGGCTGTCCTTTAAAGACCATGGACTACTAGAAGTGAAGCACAATGACCTTTGGGGAATAGTGTCAACCTATGCCTTCACCAATACTGAGGCACTTGTAGTCTGTAGAATGTTGGATGAAAAATATACTTCAGGTCAAGGCATTTTGTACAACCGCACCATTACTAAAACGCTTGCAGTTGGAAAACCAATTTGGATGGCAGCACTCAAATGTGATGGGAATGAACTTAACCTTCAGGATTGTGAAATGGATATGCAAGGTTTTGGACAATTTGCATCTGGATGGGCTATCTCACTCATCTGTAGAACAGGTATATAATTATATTATAATGAGTTTCCCTTTTTTAATGTACTATTTAAAGATTGGTTTTGCACACATGTAACCCAGACAGGTCTGGTAGAGTTTTGACTACTAAGAGAATGGTTAATGAAGGTAACACTAGAGCTAAACTTATAATTTTGAAAGATCTGCAGTGAAATACTCAAAAAATAAATTCAAAGATGTGCAGATTCAGACTAATGATTTAATAAACAGTATACATATTCTTACTTTACAGATTTGGACTCTGTCACAAACACTTCACACATCTATTTAGCTAACAATTCAGCAAGTGGAAATACTGTCTCTGGTACACTAATGATGACTCATGATGGTGAAAACCACCCATTCAACAAAACACCCTTTGGTCAGGAAGAGGCAATTGTCGCCTGTCGGTTGGTCTTTCATAGCATTTATGGTTAAATAGTCTTATTTAGTGCATGAGCCAGGGGGGGTCAGCCGGTACTGAAATAGGCACGAAGGCTCATGCTATTGCTCTGAAAGCTAGGTAAGATATTTCTGTGTGATAGCAGTCGTGGCGCGGTTGCTTTATAGGTGAAACCAGAGGTCAGAGGTCAAGGTCACCACTTTCACTGAGTTATAGCTAAATTGGTAATTAACTGAGTCTAGCACATAAGCTATATGTTAGCTCTTTCATTTTTGGGATTTATGAACACTGCATTATGGGTTACACCTAACATGACAATTTTAACCCTGACCTAAGGTCAGGGTCATTATCCTCAAGGTCAAATATAGGAATCTTGGTCGAAACCATAGTTCTACTACAGTAGAATCTCGTTATAAGGAGGACGGATATAAGGAGCAGACGGTTATAAGGAGCACAATTCCCCTGCCACGTTTTTCCCATGCATTTCTATAAAAGAATAACCCTGATAGAAGGAGCAATTCTCATGAGAAATCGTTTATAAGGAGCATTTTTTGCCATAACTAGTCCAGGGAGGGGGGGCAGCTACGGACCTGTTAGGTGGGAGAGGGCAGGGGGAGGTGGGGTCTGTATCAGGGCTTCTTCCTGTGACGCGACTGACCCATCAGTCTCAGGCCCTGACTGTACGTGTACAGTCTGGGAGAGTACTTAGGCCTATGTACCTACACTGGACCACATACCATGCCACTGTGTAGGCCTACACCCAGTGGGCACAGAACATTGAATTAACATTGATAAATGGTTGTCAATGTTGATTCAATGTTGGATCAACGTGGATTCAACGTTGGACAGAATTTTGTGCCCACTGGGCAGTATAGGTCTCTTGTATCAGCACTCAGGATATTGTGGGTTCGAACCCCATTCATGCCCAATTAGTAGTAATGGTGATATCTGCATAATGCATCTAAATTGAAATAATGTATACATTTCAAACATTAAAAAGATTATATAACTATGTCACTACCGTAAAACCTCACGTATAAGCCGCGGCTAGTATGCGAGTCAGACTCAGCTTTCTTTTGATACCAAACATGCGTATATAGGGTGCGGCTTATACGAGAGTTTTTATAAGTATACTACAGTACCAAACTAACCATTTTCAGACCCCCTCTGCGGCTTATATCATCTGTGAAAGTTAGGAGTGCGGCTTATACGCAAGTTAGGCTTATACGCAAGGTTTTACGGTAGAGGTGTTATTATGCTTCAAATAGTTAGGATAAATGATTTGAAAAAAATACTACTAAGTGTGCCATGGTGGGGTTTGAACCGACACACCTTATTGAAAAATTATCCAGGATCCCGGATCATTTTTTCTAGATATAAATTCGTCCAGGCCCAGTACCGCCTAACGGCAGCACTGGGCCTGGAGGGCTTGAGGCTGCTGACTCATGGGAGGTGGGGGGAGGGCAGTGGGAGGTGTGGGCTGTGTCAGGGCTTCTTCCTGTGATGCTTATTAAAATCGGTTACAAGGAGGGGTGGTTACAAGGAGCAATTGATATAACCAAGGAGTGCCAAATTTCACCCTCCCTGTGAAATAACCCATATTTCATGGCCCTATGACGTCATCAAAGAGGCAGTTTCTTTACATTTGAACAGCGTAGAAAATATTAGCTAATTTATAGGCCCTCACCCCTATAATAATTCAATTTGAATAGAAAAAGGGAAAAAGTAAACACAAAGGAACACTCGTTTGACTCTGTTGAGTAGGTTATTTCACTTGTTGAAGGTCGAGTTGACTGAACGAAGTGCAGCTCGACCTTCAACAAGTGAAATAACCCACTCAACCGACTAAAACTTATGAACCTTTGTCTATTTAGTGGTATTTCAATACACACATTCCCCTGCACTTATACAACAAGTCAGACGCTCCATTAAAACCTGGCGCGGTATCTCAAAGGTACAGTAATCAGAAACAACTTTTCTTTTTTCATTTAGGCAACTTGGTTATAGTGACAGCCAGACAACCTGGAGATCACTGAGCATTGAAGGAGTTGTCTGGGACCACAGGTTACATTGTGTTGGAGATGAACCCAAACTGGACCTCTGTAGCCGGAAACCTCTAGGTGTTACTGTAAAAAGCGAGGGAGTTGTTTGGCTGGAGTGTGTACTGAGAGGTAGGTGGGGGGATGTTTATACATCGTTTTTTTATAAAACTTTTAATGATTTCTTATATAAGTTTTGAGGTAATGTATATATATATATTTAATAAGTTGCTAAAATATTATATTCAGCGCCTTAGTTGACTTCATTATAAATCATTCCATGATGGAAATAATTATATCCATATAAGGATTCCTAAAACTAAAATTGTGTGTATTACAAATCATAATCTGTCGTCCATACTATGAGGAAATTAATATGTAATATCATATACCGTATTCAACGTAATAAGCGCACAGTCACTTAAAAATTATTATGGACACCTTTTAGTGGTTAAGAGTTTATTAAGGTCAAAATTTGAGATATTTTTGGTTATTTGTAGTATAAAAATTGGCCAAAAACGGGGTGCGTGCACTTATTAGGGGGTGTGCGCTTATTACGTCGAATACGGTAACCTATTTAAAGTTAGAAAATACAGATTGATATCTAAACGATTAAGAACTATTAAAAGTTGTATAGATTCATGTGAGAAGGAAACCTAGCTAGTTGCTTTTCAGTTGCTCAGCTGCTTGGATAAATCTAAGATTATGATTCCTGTATTGTAGTATCTTCTGAACAAACGACACCTGCGTCTGAGACAACAACTGTCAGACAATCTGACACACAGCCTGACACATCAGTAACTACTTCTGTGTCTGAGACAACGACTGTCAGACAATCGGACACACAGCCTGACACATCAACAACTTCTTCTGTGTCTGAGACAACGACTGTCACACAATCGGACACACAGCCTGACACATCAACAACTTCTTCTGTCTCTGAGACAACGACTGTAAGACAATCGGACACACAGCCTGACACATCAGTAACTACTTCTGTGTCTGAGACAACGACTGTCACACTATCTGACACACAGCCTGACACATCAACAACTTCTTCTGTGTCTGAGACAACTGTCACACAATCTGTCACACAGCCTGAGATGACAACTGTCAGGGAATCTGGCACACAGCCTGACACATCAGCAGTGGTAACCTTACCAACAAGAGCATCTACAGATTATTCTGACCCATCTAATATTGACTTTACAAAATCTGTCCAAGAATGTGAGTTTGAATTGAAAAAATATACATTGAATGGTTATTATACCCATTAATCTTCCTAAGTTTTTTAAGCCAATGTTACAGTGGCTATGCAGTCAGGGCTTTCTTTAATAAACTAGCACAATATTTTGTTAAGATGGTTAAAGCTACTTATACCATACCAAGAAAAAAAACTGTTTTCGTAAGGCCAAGGTTTGTTTCAAGAGAGGCCCTACATTACTTCATGCAATTTTGAAGAAATCTTCTTAAATGTTTTTGGTCAATTTTAGGGTTTACATAGAGCCACTATCATATAGTGTAGGCATAACTTCCCTCGGGGAAGTTATCCTGGTATTAGTGGATACTGACAGTGCCCCCTGGTGCCTATCTTCAGTGGCTTGGGAACTCTCCACCTTAGGAGGGGGGCAACTCACTAGGCAGCAAGCAAGCAGCAGAGCAACAGCAATTTGTTTTTTTAGGCCGGGTCACCTTGTGACACACGGTTAAGCGCCATACTCTATTTGCGTTAACCTTATTCCACAGACTGTGTTTCTAGTAATCCTATTCAGAAAAAAATGTAAAATAGAAAGGCAGCATGATACATGCAGATTTATGCACATTTTTACACTTGTTAGGGTCAATTTTAGGTTGTGTAGAGAGCCTGGCTAGTACTGATGTAAAAGAAGAAGATTTAAAAAAATCTGATCTACCAAACCTATACCTTTTTCCCTTGTTACCTAAAACAAACCTTTCTTTTGTGCCTAAGTGTCATTATATGAACTTCATGTCAAACGCTGTCTTAGTTTAAGCAATGGTTCAGAAGGTTTCTTTTCCCATTCCAGGTGAAAAAGAAAGGAGCATTGACCCGTTAACTATCAGGAATACAGAGGTAGCAGAACTGATCCCCGGTGGAGTGGTTCTCACAGCAACTAAAGGCACAAAGTTCAGGAATGGTGCAAAAATCACTTCCCTGTTCTGTGAACAAGATGAAGAGCGGGATATCACAGAAGGTATGTGTCTACACTCCTCACACATTGTCTGCCATTGTGTTTGTCTTTTATTGGTAATATCCAGAAAGGAAATCATTGATATCAATAGTTAAATATTTAAACACCATAATTTAGTAATCATGCCATGGAATATACATCTGTAGGCAACGTTTCAAAAGAGATCAACAACCATTACAAAGATGAAGCACATACTTCAATTCGATGAATCTTTTTGTTTTACAGACATAGAATGCTCTCCTCCACGAGCTCTCCCAAACACATCCCACTCAATGCTGACCACATGCTGCCAAATAGGTGCCAAAACTGAATACACATGCCCAATAGGGTACCGCTTCAAAGATGGTAGACACAGAGTGCATAGCATCTGTACATCAGATGGGTGGTGGAATGTACCATCAGAGGGGTGTAGCGGTGAGTACATTCCAAGGTGTTTATACTTTGGGGATAGATTGAAGCATTTTGGAAATTAATTTAAACTAAAACTGGCAGTTACACACCAGATTATTTCATAATGTGTTATCTGATATATGTTTAGAATTAAAAGCATAGATTGAAATACTCTAGAAATTTCTGGGGGTTTCTCCAGATGACAAATCTCTATTATGTGGAGAAACAGCACCCTGTTCTGTCATGGTTATTTCAACATTTCACTTACTTTTCAGCCAGCCGCTGCCCACCTCCATTGTTGGTTCAACACACTTCTGTCGTTGGTGCTGTGAGTTGTAATGTTGGGGATGTAGTCACTCTCCAGTGCAAAACTCATCACTACTTCTCAGATGGATCCCAGTCAAAGGATATCACATGCTCAGACGAAAAGGACTGGGCGAGTGTGGATGAGGCTGCTTCAGGTTGTAAAGGTATGTCCTAACAATACACTACATTGTGAATGTATAGTTCTTGGCAATTCTGTTTGTAACATGAGAGAATTAACAGCTGTATTATAATCAAGTACATAGAGGTTAATTCAGCTATCCAGGTGTGTGTCACAAGGTATCATTGTACTTCCAGTGTGGGGCTGTGCTACTCCACCAAATGTTACCAACACTGTGTTCACTGTCTATGGGAAGATGTTGACCTACACATGCCTCAACGGAACTAGATTTCAGGATGGAACAACAAAGAAGAGCCTAATCTGTGACTCCCCTACAGATGGTCCACCTGAACCATGTCAAGGTGGGTTTACAATGCTTGACATTTATTTTCCATTCTATCTGAAAAAGTATGTGTCTTTATCCAACCTTCATGCTTGCCTCGAATTTCTGAAGATTTACAACCACATTTAAAAACTTAAAGCACATCCAAATGAACAAAAAACGTTTTACAACATGTTATAACATTATATGACATAATATAACGTCTCTGTAAGACTCCTTACTATGGCATAAGGTTATTTAAAGTTTTAAAACGTTATTTTGACATAAAATAAAGTTTTTTTGTTAGCTGGGATGTTATGGGTATACGCTCACTTCAAGTGAGTAAGATACAGACCTAGTGTAATGCACAATAAGAGTTTTGTCTGATCAGTTATACTTATTGTCCATTTCGGCAGTTAACAGATGTCCACCTCTTACAACTTCTATTGGGAGTCATGTAAACTCCAGTGCTGTTGATAATGGTGTAGTGGTGTCCGTGACCTGTCTGCCGGGGTTTCAGTTGACCTCTGAAATGACCTTCATTGAATGTTTCCAAGGAGAATGGACAGATCTGGATAACCTCGCTACATGTGAAGGTAACAGACATTAAATCATGAATATAAGTCAATAACTCAAATCTGAACTGTGGACAGATGCTAGGGGAATGATGATTTGGTTATGGATAAGATTTCTCTCAATGTGCTTACTGGTAACTAAGATTTAATGCCTGAATGTTTAACATCTGAACTGTATTGGTGGATGAGAAGCTAATGGCCATTTAGTCCTTGGTGACAGCTGATTAAGTGACAGTTGAGATATGTAAAATATTTGATAAAGACTCTACTTGCAAACAGTGAGGTGTTGATTGTCTGGCTACTGCCATTGTTGGCAAAATATAGCTTTTTGAAGCATGATGCTATGTTTAAAAGTTCCCAGAAACTGCAGAAATCTTAATGTCTCATATCATTTATGGCTGGCTTATCCAGATCTGAGTAAAAGTTATTCCCCCAAAAATGATAGTTGTACCCAAAGTAGGTTATGTGGTTCTATAATCTTCCCATCATTTATCCAGAAATAGTATGCACAGAAATGCCAACACCTGAACATGCCAGGCTGATTGGTTATGATGCCAAAAGGAAGTCCCTAGCATTCTTGGTCTGTGATGAGGGTTATCTACATGGTGGTTCCTTTCAGTTCAACGTCACATGTCACAACAATGGTTCCTGGCCAGTGATCAACTGCACATGTATGTATTTTATATAAGACACTTACAATATATTGTGAGTGCATACAAGTCACAACGAGTAGCTGATACGGCTTCATATTTCTTGCACATAAAATGCAATATGTCGTTCTCATCATCATAGAAAACTGTTTAGGCCAAATTATAAAAAGGTATTTCAGGTTACCCGACCCTACCTAGCAAAACAGGGTCGACCCTAGACATTTTTTATGTAATTCTGAAAAAATATTTATATATCAATATATAAATATTTTTTTCAGAAAAAAAACAACGTTTTAATTAAAGTTAGTACATCCGATGTGTGGGCCCAAAAAATTGATTTCCCTGAAAACGAGTCACAATGTTCACAAATGATATATTTGACTTCCTAGCTGTTCCATTCCCCCTAATTCCTTCCAATTTTGCTCTAATCCAATTTTATTGACCAATATTTGGTCATTTTGGAATAAAAGCGCGCTTTTATTCCCCCCCCCCCCCATTGGAAATGCATTAGAAAAGCCAATCGTTGGTAGACAATTGATCCCTTTGTGACCTCTTAACACCCATTGATGACATTTAATTGACCTCTGTTCTCTAAATAGTATACTTTTGCAGTGTTTGGAATACATTTAAGTAAGATTTAGAATTTGAGGAAAAATCGGATATACCCACTTTAAGTGATTTTAGGGCTATTATACAGTTGATTTGATAGTTCACAAGTAGATGCTGTGTTTGCGAGTCAGCACTAACGTTTGCGAGTCAATATTTGGGTACTTCTCAGGCCAAAGTATAAAAAAAATTCAGGAAAAAAAAACTGAGCTACCCTACCAAGATTTTCAGACCATGTAACCTGAAACACAGCCGTTATTTTTTTTGGCCTTACATTAGATGAATATAGCACACTTGGCAGTTGGTATTTCTTAAAATGCACTGATGTCAAGGTTTGGCTGCTAATAAGTTTAAAAGTAATTTTGCTTTATCAGTATGAATCAACTTTGCAGTACAATTATGGATAAGGGAAGAGCACAGAGAAGAGCATGTCTAAGTAAAGTTATTTTCCTCTTCATTTTTGCAGCACAAGAATGCAGTGAGGATCCTCCCTTACCAAAATGGTCTTACATGGCTTTGTCTGCACATAAACCCCATTATGGTGACCAGATGACCATTATATGTATGGCTGGTTACTGGTTCCGATGTAATGTGTATAACAAGACTATCAGCTGTGGAGCGGATGGGAAATGGTCACCACAAATCATCAAAGGATGCAAAGGTAATAAAATATGTGATCAAAGTCAATTGGCGGGCAGCAAATGTGGGTGCAGGTCATTACTTCACTGTTGAGTTGAGTTGCGCACAAGAGCATTAATGAGATGTTGCTTCATTTCTTAAACTGCGTGCATGGTGCATGGTTATAGCTTTTAAGCACAAATTAATAATAGATTTAACTCTACACCTTGGTTATAAGGTGACTTAAGCTTTACCCCAAATGTGAGTTTAAGAGATAAATATTGGTGTCTGGATATTGTTTGGATATTGTTTTCACTCTGTTAAAATCGTGGCCATCACAATATTTCGGGAGGGCAGAGGAAAAAGGGAAAAATAAGAGCTGTCTTACACACACCCCGGAGTACCAAACATTCCTAAAGGGCAGAGTTAAGAAAGGAATAAGTTTATAAGGCAAGGAAAACCTCATTTTTACAGAATTACCATGTTATACTAATTCAAAAGATAATGTTACTCATCACTCTGTTTTGTTCATTCAGCAATACAATGCATGCCCCTTAACTTAGTAGTGGGAGATGTAGAGGTGGACACTAGGAACCGGAGTGTGGGAACGTACGTGACTTATCGATGTATAGACCAGAACACAACTGTGAGTTCAGTACGGTGTGGTGACAATGTCAAGGTATGGTACATGATAATTCACGGAACAAAAGTGGGCACATTATAGCTTTGTTGAACATTTAGACGTATTGTATTGTATTTCCATATGCAGAAATTAAAAGCAAAAAAAAAATTTCCATGTACATGTTAATCACCCAAGCTGTACACATTTCTTTCATTTCAAATTCTCTCCTCAGAGAGCCAACTTCCGATTCAACTTGACACCACAGAGGCACCCAACGCTGACACTATGGGCTACACAGCAATAGCTGTCTTCATTGCTGAACTCCTATTATTGATAATGCTGGATTTCATACCGCAATCAAAAAAAGAATGAACTCGCGTCACCACGAAAGAAGAAACCCAGAACAACACTATTAACCTAATACACCCCTATACCTCTGTCCCCTACACCACTAACCTGATATACCCCTCTACCCCTGTCCCCTACACCACTAACCTGATATACCCCTCTACCCCTGTACCCTACACCACACCACTAACCTAATACACCCCTATACCCCTGTCCCCTACACCACTAACCTGATATACCCCTCTACCCCTGTACCCTACACCACACCACTAACCTAATACACCCCTATACCCCTGTCCCCTACACCACTAACCTGATATACCCCTCTACCCCTGTACCCTACACCACACCACTAACCTAATACACCCCTATACCCCTGTCTCTTATACCATACCACAACTCGATAAACCCTACAACTTTATCTGTGTCATTATTTCAACTTGACTCATCATATATTTCTGAACATCTGTAGGATGCAATAGATTACACAAAGGATATAGAAAAACTTCAAGACACCTACTTTGAGAGGAAAGCTTTTTCCAAAAAGAAATAATTTTTGCTGTGATGGTCCGCGACGCAAAGAGGCGAAAGCCTAATTGTATTCCAGGATAAATAAAACTGATTAAAAAAAAAAAGATCATGGGCATAACTTCTCAGTTTATCCTGCCCATTTATCAGGGAATTCATCAGGGGACACAGGAAATTTTTTCGAGAATAGTGAACGTTCCTAATGACATGTTTAATGGTGATGTGTATTTCCCAAGTTATACTTGTGCAAATAACCAGAAATTCCACTAGTAGAATGAAGATGTGTATTTCTCGAGTCTTACTACAAAAAAGTGAGGGGATTTGACACAAGAAAATTTCCAAAAATAT